>CM069147.1:46399388-46906201 GCA_035221665.1 Okamejei kenojei
CAAACAGATGCTCCCAGTTTAGCTGATTATCAAAACTGTTAAACAAAGTTTTTGAATGCGTCTCCAAAACTATAATAAATTTATCAAACTACCATACAATTGGAAAATCGTTTTTTTTTAAACTTACAATTCAAATAAACGTTTAAAATAAATCTAAAATGAGCAACCTTAAATCCTCCATTCACTATGTTTCAATTTTGGCTTCTATTTTGGTCTCAACAATTAATTTTGTTAATGAACAGTGATATCTCAGTGTTCGCCAACATTGTTCAACGATTTGAACACTGTTCCTGACTTAAAACATGCCTGAGTAAAAGCATAGGAGAAACCCTTCAAAAACTATTGATAAAATATTTGGATCCTCAAAAATAAACTCTTGAATTAATAAGCTGCTGTCATTTGTCGTTTCATCAGAACTGTTTCATTGCATGACATTTAAACATTAAAGAAGCACATCATTGAAGTTCAACCCATGAGATTGAGAGTGGAAATGCAATTATCACCCGTTGTGGCTGATCCCATCCTCTTCCCCAATTCTCCAATAACAAAAATGTTGAGATTATTGTAATTATAGTGTTTTTTATATTTTATTTGTTCTTTTTATTTGTTTTTTTTTTATTGATTTATACTATTCAAATATATTCATTATTTTTATTGTCCTTTCACTTGTTTTCATTCTGGATACCTTTACTATGTTCAGAAACTTTTGTTTCACAAATGGTGAATCCCACACTATTCTTGTCCATGTTAATCTTTTTGACCAATATCTCATTCTCATTGGTTCAACAACAAATCAACCTTTCTAGTTTCTCAAATTGGCTTTGACAGCTCATAAATTATGGCATTTTGATTGTCAATGATTGGAGTATAAATATTCAAGATTCCACTTCGGTTCATCAGGAAGTACCTTTCAGGAGAAAGCCACTGTTTTGTGCAATGGATAAACTCAAGCAGATTGCGTGGCGATGTCCAAGGTATTATTGCTTTTCCACTTGATCTTCAGGTTGTCTTCAGATTTCTAGATGTAACTGCACCTCAAAGTACAGATCTGACTTCTAACTTTGTGTATTACAATAAGAGGTTAGGGACACAGCAAAAGATGCAGAGATGATGATACTGGAATGGGGAAATATAACTGTCAAGGAAAACTGGAAAACTCATGATCTCTTCATGTGAAAAGAAGACCTGAAAAAAATCATGTAAGATATTGAAGGGGTTTAACAGAGTTAAGGTAGATTAAATGATTCCATTCATAGAGGAATGTTGCCATAAAACATTTTTTTTTCAAATCAGCATTAAATTGGGAGAAAGTTAAAAGGAATATGTTCCATGTAATGAGGAGATGAATGGCCTGGGTGCATTTGAAAGGAAGCTAGCAATATACGAGTGTGATAAGGATGGAAGGACACAATGATAAGATAAGATAAAAGTAAGACAGCAGAAGGCTAGTGTAGAGCATGTTTGACAGAAATGCCAGCTTCTCTACTCAGTAACGATCTGTTAGATCTTCCTTTCCTAATTTTTCAGCAGTAATATCTGTGTCACAACTGACCCACTTCTCCACTTATTAAAGACTTTCTAAGATAACCTAGAAAGTGGACAGAAAAGTACAAACTAATAATCTAGTAACTCAATTCTGATTTGCATTCTTCAAGAATAATTGCATTTCACAAATATTTTATATATTTTCTATGTATGTGCTTTACAGTCAAGTGTAACACTCAAAATTAGATCTATAAGTAATAATCTGTAACACTTGAAAGTAATTGGAATGTATTCAACTTTAGGAGAAGATGATTAAGATGCTGACATCAGTCTCCAGAGGATATTCTGAAGATATCAGGATATGTTACACTCTGATTCCAATGTAGGGAGATTCATGCTAGAACACATTTATGTCATAACTAACTCACAAGTATTAGTACTGTCAAAAGCAAACACATTTTCTAAATGTTTATTTCCAAAATTTCTGAAAATGCACACACTTTTAGAACAAATTACTTATCTATGCTGTCTATTTTAAACTCAATAAATAATGCTTTCACCACACTGAGCACGTTAATATCAAACATCTGAATACATTATAATAATGATGGGCACTTAGACAAGCTGTTAAACAAATCTGTCTCGGTTAATAACACTCCTCATACTTCCGACTGGCTTTCATAATTTATATCAAACTCATCTGAAAGCCATTCAGCGTCACTTACCTGTAACAGGCGCTGGTGTCAATCGCTTGTAGTTCTATTTGTGCTGAACATATTTGCAAACAAATCCTGACCTTTTTAAACATATATAGCACTTTGAGTATTATATGATAGTGCAGGATAGTTGTGATTAATGATGAAATATCCATGGAAAATGGTCATAGAAATAGGAGAAAATGTGAGCAAGATTGTACCTGTCTCTATCCCACTGAGTTACTCCAGCATTTTGTGTTTATCTTTCCAAGGGCAATTTGTTTGCCTTTAAAAACATGGATTATGATCATGTTTTGGTGAAAAGGAAACAGAAGAGACATTATTTTCATATTATGGACCAAACACACCAGAACACAACAACAGGAGGTGCAGACCATTGGCCCCGTATGGTCTCACCATTCAACATGACCACGGCTGATCCACCCCAACCCTCAACTCCACCTCTGTGCTGGATCCAAATTTCCCGCAATCATTCAAATATGTATCTATTTACACTTTAAATACTTAAAATTAAGTAGTAGAGACATCCAGTCATTCACCGTCTCTATGTTCTTCTGCTTAAAATGACCATCCCTTTACCTTGAAACCATATCTGCCCCCATTTGAGACTGTCCCACCAGTGAAAACACTCGTTATTTTTCCTGTTAAGCTTCCTTAGGATCTAAACGTTTCCATAAGTTCACCTTTCATTCTTCCAAGCTATTTTGCCATTTGCTTTCTTGAATACTTGCTGCACCCACCCATTAACTGTTTGGGATTCATGCGCAAGAACACACAGATGCCTCTGTATCTCACACATTTGCCGACTCTCTCTATTGAGATAATTTATGTGAATTTACACTAACCCCACTTACCTGCATTAATTCCCTATCCTTCTATACCCTGCCCCTTCAATTACCCTCCTGGATGCCTCTTAAATGTTATTACTGTCCTGCCTCCACCACCACCATCTCTGGTAGCTCATTCCAGATAACAACTACTATTCACCCCTCAAATTCCCTCATTCTCACCTTAAATGTATGCCTGCTAGTTTTAGACACCCCTACCATGGGAAACAGACTCAATGTTTCTCATACTTTTATACACACTTATCACTTCCTTGCCCAAGGGAAAACAGACCAATTCGATTTAGAGACACAACATGGAGACAGGCCCTTCGGCACACTGAGTTTAAGCTGACCAACGATCACCTGTTCACACTAGTTCTGTGTTATCCCAGTTTTGCACGCTACACACTCGGGCCATTTCTACAGAAGCTAATTAACCTACAAACCAGCACATCTTTTGAATAAAGGAGGAAACCGTTGCACCCAGAGAAAACTCACATGGTCACACTCCATAGCATCCATAGTCAGGATTGAACCCGGGTCTCTGGTGCTGTAAGGCAGCAACTCTACTGCTGCGCCACTGTGCCATCCTAGTTATAGTGAGGCACGGCACAATCCCTCCTTTTAAATCAAGCCATCCAATCCAGACACCACCCTTGATAATCTTTTCTACACTCTCTCCAGCTTAATGCCAATCTTCCTGTCGTTAAGTAACTAGAACTACACACAGTTTGTCCAGTACAGTCAAACCAACATTTTGTATCACTGTAGCAAGACATTACAACTCTTGTGCTCAATGCCTCAGCTGACAGAGGCAAGCATGCTATAGGACTTCTTCCTCACCCTGATTACCTATGCTGCCACTTTCTAGGAACTATGTACTTGTATTCCTCTGTTCAACACTATTTTCTGTGTATATCCTGCCTTGGTTCAATTTTACAAAACACATCACTTCAGGATTTTCAGAGTTAAATTCCATTTGCCATCCTTTGCCCACTTTCCCAGTTGATCAATATCCTGTTAACCTACTTCAGTGTCCACAAAACTGAACAGTTTTGTATGACACTTTGGTGTCACCGTCATACCTATTAATCATGCCACCAATATTCTCGTCCAAATCATGAATGTACATGACAGATTATATCCTTGCAGCACACGACTACTGGCCACAGGTCTCCAATCTGAAAAATAACTCTCCAACCATCATTCCCTTCCTCCTATTCCTCCTATCACCAAGTCAATTCTGTATCCAATTGATCAGCTCACCCTGGACCCCATGTGCTCTAACTCCATACCAACCTGGCATGCCAGATCTCGTCAAAGGTCTGGCTTATTCTACAAAGATAGCATCTACTGCCCTGCCCTCACACATCCACTTCGTCATATCTCCAAAAATCTTAGATTAAAAAATTGATAAGTTCGCACACACAAAGCCAGTAACTAATGCTCCCTTCTAATTAGGTTTGTAAATTTGTACAGGTAGTTCTGCTGTAACATGATACTTGCATTCTTGTGCAAGGGAAAATCATGTTATAAAGATAATTGTGTCAAAGGGGAAAGGGGGTTAAGGGCTAGTGTGTTTCAGATATAATAAGTTACATCTTCCACAAAATGTTTAATAATAAAGGTATTTTCAATAACAATAAAGTTCTGTTACTGCAAGCTAAAAATGAGAAGATTTTGTTATATTGTTAATAGAGTATCGTTGCACATATCAAAAGAAGCAATTGCTTGTCAATTTCAATTGCCAACTACTGTTAAAGCTGCAGCTGTGTTCTTAAGAGACAATGGTGTTAGATTGCAGGGGAAAACAGTTTGTTTTTTCCATTACACTGTTTAAATCCGAGACAGCTTTTTTTCCACCTGTTTGTCAATTTCCAAAGTAACTTTCAAGTGGTTCTCTGGTTCCCAATCAAAATCAATTTGGCCTTTGTGATGCAATGGTGTTCCCCAATGCATCACTCGCGTTATACACTTTGTGTGTTATGGAAAGTGGAACATGGGATAAAGGGTGAGCTGGTCAATTGTATTTAGAGTTGATGATGATAGGAGGAAGGGAATGATGGTAGGAGAGTTATTTTTCAGATTGGTGACTTGTGGACAATAGAGGTGTGCTGCAAGGATGTCATTTGATAGTGGAACTTCCTGTACATCTTAACCCCAAACTAAGAAAAACAAAGTCAGGGAACAAATATATTTGGGAGACAAAAGTGCTGGAGAACCTCAGCGGGTGCAGCAGCATCTATGGAGCGAAGGAAATAGGCAACGTTTCTGGTCGAAACCCTTCTTCAGTCTGAAGAAGGGTTTCGGCCCGAAACGTTGCCTATTTCCTTCGTTCCATAGATGCTGCTGCAACCGCTGAGTTTCTCCAGCACTTTTGTCTACCTTCGATTTTCCATCATCTGCAGTTCCTTCTTAAACACAAATATATTTGGGAAATTGATTTTGATTGACTTTCATTTAAACTTGCGTCAAGTTCTACACAGCACATGTTAGTGTTACAGAAATATGTGCATGTAATTGTCCATTTTTACCTTGTCCACTTGTGTGGGATTTGTAGGTAAACATCATCAAGAAGATTCCAAACACATAAATAAGAGTAGCAGAAGTATGTAAATAACTTCCAGTGGCGCTATGGAGGAAGGGAGCCTCGCGCCGATTAGCTCCGCAACAATCTGCTTGAAAACAGGGGAAAAGATCAGGACTTACCTGCAGTACAACGGTACTGGCTGTTTGCAGTAAGCGTGTGACGTCATCAGGCGCGCGACACCGGCGGTATGTCTACACAACATACCCCCCCAAGACGAGAAAAGTAGGCCCGACTGAAGCCTCGGGCTCAGTTTTAACATCGTCCCAAGAAGAGACCTCAAAGAAGAAAAAAACAGATGTAGAAGAACTAAGAAGTTTCCTCGCACAAGAAGTCGCAAATATAATGGAAGAATTGAAAAAACGCAAACAGAACTTCAAGGAAGAATTGAATTTTTTTTTAAAAGAAATTAAGGAAGATGTCATAGCCTCTGTACGTGATGTACTGGATACCTGGAAATTAAACATGGAAGAAAATCTTAATCAAAGGATTGAAGAGGTAAATGCTAAATTGAATTTGATGGAATCCAGATTTAATTGAAAGTTGGAACCCATTTCCCAGGCACTAGATCAACAATATAAAACTGTAATTGAATTAGAGGAAATTGCTGAAACAAGTTCTAAAACTACAAGAAAGCTTCTCTCCAAGAACAAGCGTTTATCAGACTTATTGCATAAAATAACTGAAAAATGTATTGACTTGGAGGGACGTCAGAGATGCCAGAATCTAAGAATTGTGGGCGTTCGGGAAGGCAGCGAGGGGAACTGTGACCCCCGTGAATTTGCCACAGATCTATTGAAAAAAGTTTTAAATCTGGATCAAGCACCTTTACTTGCTCGGACACACAGAGCATTGAGACGCCGTCCAAGGACTGATGCCCCCCAAGACAACTGATAGTCAAGGTGCAATATGATCATGTTTTGGATGATATGATGAAGATAATCGTTCGCAGCAGAAATCTCGTATTTGAAGGAGAGAAGATCAGTATATTTCGAGATTATCCTGTGGAGGTCGGCAAGAAAAGAGCACTGTTTACAGAAACAAGAAGAATACTTAAGAATATAAAAAACCTGAGCTATGGACTGATGTACCCCGCAACACTGAGAATCACCTACGACAAGAAGGAATATTTCTTCATCAAACACACAGACGCCCTTGAATTTGCCCAGAACATTGAGAACATCGAGAGCGAGGGTGAGACTGAGGATTGAATAACACTCAACACTCAACATACACCTGACGATACCGGATATTGTTACCCCACAGAGAAGAAAAGGAACTTTAAATTGCTATACTTAAGGACTGTCTAGAATTTAGAATGAGAATTGAGTAGTTATCTTGCTATTGATATATAATATTTATATTTTAGTACTAATTATTACTAATTACTACTAATCATGATTACTAATTTTTTTTTGTAAAATATTTTTATTAGAAGTAAATACATATTAAGAATAACATAAAATAAAAAGAAAGAGACATATTATTCGTCACATACATTCTTAATATTTTTAAAGTTTACAATCATTCTTATTCATACTTCTATACTTTTTATTATTTTATAACAGAAAGAAGATAGTAAAGAGAAATAATAAAGAGAAATAAAATAAAAGTAGAAAATCAACAATATGAGTGGAGTATTAACCAGGCTATTCTTCATTGGAGATATATCAGTGGTCTATTATATATAGTTCTTCATCTATTCCTTCATTCAGGTTTCAGTCAGGACCGGACCGGACCACCTTGACCCTTTAAATATTCAATAAATGGAGACCATATTCCTCTGACCTGATCTAGCTTGTCCAAAAGGACAAGTCTTAATCTTTCCAGATGAAGTGTCTCCGACATTTCTGTAATCCACATTTTGATTGTGGGGGATGTAGGACCTTTCCAAAATCTTAATATTGGCTTCCGGTGGCGCTATGGAGTAGGCAGACTCGCGCCATTTAGCTCCGGAAAAACTGTAGAAAAAAACGGGGGGAAAAAAAATCGGGACTTACCTGCTCAACATCGCAACCGATTGACTGCAGCAAGCCTGTGACGTCATCAGGCGCGCGGCGAAACCGACGGTATGTTTCCACAATGTACCCCTCCCCCCAAATCGTAAAAAAACGGTAGGGCCAGGGAAGTAGGCCCAACCGAAGCCTCGGCCTCAGTTTTAACAGCATCCCAAGAAGAGATCTCAAGAGAAAAAAAGACAGATGTGGAAGAACTAAGAAGTTTCCTTGCCTCAGAAATTTCAAAAATAATGGCAGAATTTAAAAAACTCAAAAATGATTTTAAAGATGAATTGAAAACTTTTAAAAAAGAAATTAAAGAAGAAATTAAGAAAGATATTGCTGTTATTGTACAGAAACAATTGGACTCCTGGAAGATGATCATGGAAGAAAATCTAAATAAAAAGATTGATGAGGTAAATGTCAAACTCAATCTGATGGAATCAGTATTTAATTCGAAGCTGGAGCCCATCTCTCAGGCACTAGAACAACAACAACAATCCATAATTGAAATAGAGGGAATTGCTGAAACATGCTCTGAAACTACAAGCAAGCTTCTCTCCGAGAACAAGCGTTTATCGGATTATTGCATAAAATAACCAAAAAATGCATTGACTTGGAGGGACGACAGAGACGCCAGAATCTAAGAATTATCGGTGTCCGGAAGGAAGAGAGGGGAACCAGACCCTCGTGAATTTTAAGAAAGTTTTAAATCTGGATAAAGCACTTTACTGGCTCGGGCACATAGAGCACTGAGACGCCGTCCAGGGGCGGATGCCCCTCCAAGACAACTTTATAGTGAAGGTGCAATATGACCATGTCTTGGATGACATGATGAAGAAAATTGTTCGCAGCAGAATCTTGATTTTGAAGGAGACAAGATCAGCATATTTCGAGACTACCCGGCGGAGGTTGCCAAGAAAAGAGCATTGTTTTACAGACACAAGAAGAATACTTAAGAACATTAATAACCTGAGATATGGACTGATGTACCCTGCAACATTGAGAATCACCTACGACCACAAAGGATACTTATTTACTAACCACACAGAGGCTTTTAAATTTGCAGAGAAGATTGAGGCACTGAAAAGATTGAAATTAGCGAGGACGAGAGTGAAAAAGAGGACAATGAGGATTAATACAATACTAAATATATGCGATGATATTGGATTATTGAGAAGAAACTGAACTTTAAATTACTATACTTCAGGATTGTTATGAATTTAGAATGAAATTTGATCATCGTTATATAATATTTT
The DNA here is from genome assembly GCA_035221665.1 of Okamejei kenojei. Classification (NCBI taxonomy): domain Eukaryota; kingdom Metazoa; phylum Chordata; class Chondrichthyes; order Rajiformes; family Rajidae; genus Okamejei; species Okamejei kenojei. Next base: position 46,408,260 of record CM069147.1, read on the forward strand.
TATATTATTGTATTAACTATTACTAACCATTATTAAATCATAATAATTAATCATTATCAATTATAGTTAATTGGATTAAATTCAGAATTTAGTTAAAAGGATGAACCATAAGGATTAAAATAGAAGATGAAGGTTCAACCCTAGATATTGATACTATTTAGACTAATCATGGACTAATACTTTAGTTATATGAAACTAATATTTTATTAACTTTGAGATTAATAATTATTCCATTATTGGAATATATCCATTACTCCCCCCCCCCCCCCCCCCCCCCCCCCCCCCCCGCATAATGTTTTTATTTACTGAATTTGAAATTTTTCCTTCAAGGAAAGAACGGAGCTAGTAACATTTTTTTTTACCAAAAGCTACGGAAGTCTTTAGATGCCTAGCCACATTAAGGTGGCTATCACTAACTACACTAACTATAGATGTAGTATTTTTCTTTCTTTCACACTTCACTAACATAATAACCACTTATCTTTTCTATTTTGTAGTATGTTATAATCAGTATAATCTTTATTTAGAATGGAATTATAATTGTTATTCAAGGAGATATGACCGAGAAGAAAACCTACAAGTTCTGAAATGCATCTATCTGAGATCCAGGTGTCAGATTCAGATTCAGATTCCTTTATTGTCATTCAGACCTTTCGGTCTGAACGAAATTTGTTACCTTGCAGTCATAACATGTAATAAATTAAAACAAAACACGCAGTAAACACATAATTTAACATCCACCACAGTGAGTTCACCAAGCAACCTCCTCACTGTGGTGGAAGGCAAAAGTCTTAAAGTCTTTGTCATTTTCCCCTACTTGTTCCCCTCTGTACTGAGGCAATCCAGGCCTTCGATGTCATCGTCCACCAGGCCCGCGGCCGAGCCTCCGAAGCCAGGCCGCCACCGCCGCCGCCGCCGCCGGAACGCCGAACACCACCACAGCCCCCAGCCAGGAATCGACCACGGGAACGCTGGAGCCGCCGGAGCTCTGAAGCCGGGCCGCCGCTGGAGCACCTGCTGGAGAGCCGCTGGAGAGCCGCCGGAGCCGCCGGAGCGCCGAAGCCGGGCCGCCGCTGGAGCACCTGCTGGAGAGCCGCTGGAGAGCCGCCGGAGCCGCCGGAGCGCCGAAGCCGGGCCGCCGCTGGAGCACCCGCTGGAGAGCCGCTGGAGAGCCGCCGGAGCGCCGAAGCCGGGCCGCCGCTGGAGCACCTGCTGGAGAGCCGCCGGAGCGCCAATGCCGGGCCGCTGCTGGAGCACCGCTGGAGCAACTGCTGGAGCGCCGAAGCCCCGAAGCCGGGCCGCCGCCGCCGCTGGAACACTGGAGCTCTGAACGCTCACCACAGCTCCGAGGCCACCAGCTCCGCCATTAGGCCTCAGCACAGACGGAGACGGTGACGGGGGACACGACAAGAAAAGGTCGCATCCCCCCGAAGGGAGAGACTAAAACCTTGTTTCTCCCACCCTCCCCCCCCCCCCCCCCCACACAAACACAGCCTAATAAACCAAAATTCTAACTAAAAACAGACACGAAAGGACGAAAAAAAAGAAAAAAACAGACGGACTGCAGGTGAGCCGCAGCTGCCACGCAGCGCCGCCACTCCGGACTTGTAAGGTATGGTTTAACATGCTGAATCATCTACTCCATTATAGACCACCCTAATCATGATGCAAGACATAAAAGTGAACACTGGGGGTGAAGGAATTACATTTTGCAGTTGGAATGTTAAGGGAATTAATGAACCCATTAAGAGAGGCAAAGTATTAACTCACCTAAAATCGCTCAAAACAGACATAATTTTCCTCCAAGAGACTCACCTTAAAAGGGAAGCGCAATACAGATTGAAAACAAAATGGATCGCCCAAACGTATCATTCCTCATTCACACATAAATCTAGAGGAGTTGCAATTCTAATTCATAAAGGTATACCTTTTAAACATATATCAACTACAGAAGATACTGATGGTAGATATATCATAGTAGTAGGCGAATTATATTCAAAAAAAGTGACTCTCCTTAATATATATGGGCCCAATTTTGATAGTCCGCGGTTTTTCAAGAGAATACTGAATATTATTCCGGAATGTACACAAAATAATTTAATAATTGGTAGAGATTTAAATTGTACACTGGATCCATATTTAGACAGATCATCAACTCAGAGAAAGTCAAAATCTCTGTCAAGCGAATTTTTAAACATATATAAATAATACCAATATTAAGGATATCTGGAGAATTGAAAACCCATCTGGAAGAGAATACTCATTTTACTCATCTATGCATAAAACATATTCAAGGATAGATTATTTTCTAAACTAATTCCATTTACTTATAAATCACAATATCATAATATTATAATTTCGGATCATGCCCCATTAACGTTTTATGATTAAATTAAATGGAATGGACAAGAAAACAGACACAATGGAGACTTCATCCTCAAATTTTAAAAGAACAGGTATGTTGTGAATATCTTGTAAAACAGATTAATATGTTCTTCGAGATCAATGACCAACCCGAAACCTCTGCTTCCCTTCTCTGGGAAACATTGAAAGCATTTACACGAGGGGTATTAATCTCCTCTCAGGCATTTCTTAACAAAGAGAATAGAGCTAAACAACAGACATTGGAAATGGAAATAAGACAATTAGATATAGAAAATGCAAGAGCACCTTCATTGGTAAAACATAATAAAATAGCTGCACTGAAATATGTTAAAATAAAATATACTCTGACCAAATAATAAAACTTTATCAACGTACAAAACAATTAAATTTTGAATTTGGTGATAAACCACATAAATCATTGGCACGCCAGCTTCGAAAACTGGATGGAGAATAAATGATTCATAAGGTTAGATCAGAAAAGGGAAAAATACTAACACTCCCCAAAGATATTAATGACAGATTTTTACAATACTATCAAGATCTTTATTCAACTAAAGTGACACAACAATCAATAGGAATGGAAGCATTTTTACAGAAATGCAACCTTAAAGGCTTAGATCTGCAAGAACAAGAATTATTAGGAGCTGAAATAACGACCAAAGATATTGAAGAGTCAATTAGATCTTTAAAAAATGGAAAGGCCGCCGGCCCTGATGGCCTAAGTTCTGAATTCTATAACTTTCTCCACGCTTACAAACACTGTATAAACATGTTTATACTCAACAGCAACTCCCGGAAACTTTAAATGAATCTACAATAATACTTATACCTAAAATTGATAAGGATCTAGAAGACCCGGCCTCATATAGAGCAATAGCTCTATTAAATACTGATCAGAAAATATAAACTAAAATCCTTTCTAATAGATTGAGCTTAGTAATTAACAAATTAATACACCCTGATCAAACAGGTTTTATCCCAAAACGTCATTCATTTTATAATCTTAGACGATTGTTTAATATTATATATTCAAACAGAATTGCTAATGCAGACCTAGCAATTATATCGCTAGATGCTGAAAAAGCCTTCGATCAAGTAGAATGGCCATATTTATTTTCAGTGATGGAAAAATTTATTTTGGGGGAGAAGTACTGTGCATGGGTTAAATTGTTATATTCTAACCCGACAGCTAGAATACTAACAAATCAAATGTTATCAACTAAATTTAATCTTTCCAGAGGTTGTAGACAAGGATGTTCGTTATCTGCATTATTATTCGCTTTAGCAATTGAACCACTTGCAGAAATTGTCAGATCTAATCCAGAAATACATGGGTACAATACTAAAGATGCAATGAATAAAATTTCTCTATATGCAGATGATGTACTAATATATATTACAAAGCCGGAAATTAGTATTCCAAATTTATTAAATCTAATAACTCAATTCGGTCATTCTCAGGATATAGAATTAATTGGAATAAAAGCGAAATCATGTCAATAACGGATCATAATTTACATATAATACACCAATCACCTTTTAAAATAGTTGACGAAAAATTTAAATATCTAGGTATTTATGTAACTAAGGGGTATAGTTCTTTATTTAAATCAAATTTTCCACCTTTAATGAATAAACTAAATAAGAATATTCAATACTGGAAAACACTTCCTATTTCAATGTTCGGTAGAATTAATGCTATAAAAATGATTTTTCTACCGCAATTATTGTACCTATTTCAATCAATCCCGATATATATTCCAAAATCTTTTTTTTTAAAGTAGACTCTACTGTTATAAGTTTTATCTGGGACTACAAGAATCATAGAATAAATAAAAAACATTTATGTAAATCAAAGATTAATGGAGCTCTACCAAACTTTTTGTTTTATTTCTGGGCAGTTTATATTAAAAACATGAATTTTTGGCTGGAAGAAATGGATCAACAACCAGAATGGTTAAGGATGGAAAAGGAGGATTGTCTACCTTTTGAAATCGGTTTGATTATATTTGCACTGACAAAATTGCACAAAATAACTTATGGGGAAAACCCTATAATATAAAGTGGTACACGAATCTGGAAACAACTTAAAAAGGCTCTAAAACTGGATAATATACCACTCTGTCTCCCTATTGTAAACAATCCCTTATTCAAACCTTCCATGCTAGATAAAGGCTATATACAATGGAAAAACTATGGAATCAAAAGGGTGGAACACCTTTATAAGAAAGGCACTTATCTCTCATTTCAGGAACTGCAACAGATTTATGGATTACACTCAAATATTTTTTTTTCGATACCTACAACTCAGAGATTATGTTAGGTCAAATAGTAAGATTAACGAGAACTTACCAAGTTTGAAGGTTGATCTGTATTTTACGAGGAGTCGCGGTTAGGGATTTCGTGAAGACCCTGCCAGCACTCCTGCGCGGCATCCTTCAAAGCAGCGGTGTGGAATCACAGAACCAACCATGACTAAAAATAGTAAGATGAAAACCGTAGAACTACCTGATTGACCTTATGATAGAGGGTGGGAGCGGTGGGCACGAAATCCCTCACCGCGACTCCTCGTAAAAATACAGATCAACCTTCAAACTAGTTAAGTTCTCGTTTAATCTTACTATTTTACTTCGGAGTCACGTGAGTGACTTCGTGAAGATTTTCAAAGCTCTGTGATTTCAAGCCCTGAACAACGTCCATGCTTATCACACTGCCGCCATTCTGATGGAGGTAAGACTGTTAAAATGGAGTTCAGTTGACAGTGGCTGAAAAATCAACACAATTTATTAATCAAATAAACAACAAACCCCTAATTCGGGGACAAATATTTACTGAGCAATTCCCAGGATAGCTTCTGCGATCGTCGCAGGGCGCGCCAGAGGTTTATTATAGAACTGCTGAACGTTTTCTCACTGGCCCAGCCCGCAGTGGCGAGAATGTGGTCCATGGGCACCTCCATGGCTCTCGCTGCTGATGTGGATGCAGCTCTGGTGGAATGAGGCTTAAAAATGTCAGTAGCGACCCCTGCTGCATCCAACACTATCCTGAGCCACCTGGCGATAGTCTGTGTAGTCACTCGACGGTGCGGAGGTTTATGGCTGATGAAGAGTCCCTGTTCCTTCATCCTGATAGCACCAGTAACTCGGATGTAGCAGTGGAGATGGGTCACTATGCAGAGTGTGGTATCCACAGGTACGCCCAAAGCTCCAGCTGCAGCCCATGCGCCCTGGCCTGTGCTGTTTTAATAATTCTTTAACAAAAAAATTTATTCGACCAGGGGTGGCCACCATGCTGTCCAGACGCAGTTTTTGTAACGTCTGGACTCGTTGGGCTGTCGTCAGTGCCATGAGCATCACCACCTTAAGGGTGAGCTGTTTCAATGGTAGCTCATCTATTGGAGCCCAGCTCCTCAGTAGGGTCAGCATGATCCCCACATCCCACGTTAACTGTATATCTGGGTCATGAAGGGTTGGTATTGAATACTCCCCTCATTAATTTAGACACCAGGTGGTGGAGCCGATACCTATATCCAGGTATGAAGACAGCGCACTCCTGGCGCTGTTGATGGAACTGTAGCTGAGGCCAGCAACAAAGTGGAGGCCTGCGAGGAACTCCAACACATCCGGTATTGTTGCCGAGTTGGAGGACTTGTTGTTCCGGGCACAGAAATCCTCCCACTTTCTGATTTGAGTGAGGTATTGTTTCCGGGTGGATTCCCGGCATGATGCTGCAATAAGGTTCATGGCTCTTGACGAGATGCCTGCCCGGATGAGCGGTCTTTTCAGAACCTGCAAGCCAACAAGTTTAAATGACCATGGCAAGGATGACTGATCCCCGTAATAGGGTGAGTAATTAATTTGGGGTGTTTCCCAATTGCCATCCATGGTTGTTTTAAAATTTTCTCAACCATCGGGTACCATGGTTGTGTAGGCCAGTCGGGAATAATCAATATACCAGTTGCAGAATCCAGTTTAATTTTCTGCAACACCCGACTGATGAGGCAGAATGGGGGAAATGCGTAGCAAAACCATTTCCCCCAATGGATCGAAAACGCATCCATCGCTATTGCCCCAGGGTCTGGTTCCCATGACACATACGTTGGTATCTGATGGTTCAACCTGGACGCAAATAGGTCAATATCTGGTGTCCCAAAGCGAGCTATAATATCTCCAAAAATTTGGGGATTTAACATCCACTCAATGTTGTCATTAAAGACTCGTGACCTGGTGTCCGCCACTGTATTGAGCTTCCCAGGCAAATAGGTCGCAGTAATCCAAATGTTTCTTTCAATGCACCAGTGCCAAATTGTATTAGCCAATTCATCACAAGATAGCGACCTGATACCACCCATATGATTGATGTAAGCCACCACTGTAGTATTATCTATTTGAAGGCGGACATGTAAATTCTGTGAATTAGTACAGTAAGCCCGCAGTCCATGAAATGCGCCCAACAATTCTATATAATTTATCCCATGTGCCTCCAGAAATGTAGCCTCATGAGAATTCCATCTGCCACCACAACTGGACATCGTATCAGTTGCTCCCCAACCTTGTGCGCTTGCGTCAGTTTGTAACACAACATCACGGTTGCCCACTATGATAGGTTTATGACATTCTTTAATATTGTCAACCCACCATTGTAGCTCATTTCTGGCTTCTGATGGTAGCCGAATTGGCCGATCAAAGTGACCAGCATTTGTTTTTAACGCTGAGATTTTTGATCTTTGTAAATTTCGGTAGTGTAACGGTCCGAATCGTGCAGCTGGGAATGCAGCTACTAATTTCCCTATAACTTTTGCCGTTTGCCGAATAGTTGGTACCCTGGCGCAAGCAAGATTGTGGCACTCTTCTATAATAGTAGTAGCTTTATTAGTTGGGATGGTAATCTTCATTGAATTAGTGTCTAGGGTGAACCCCAAATAATCCATAACCCGTACCGGGTGCAATTTTGATTTGTCTGGATGAATTACAAATCCCAGCTTCTCAAACAAATCCTTGGTTGCAGCCACTCCTTTAATTGCCAATTGGAGGGTCGGACCCACTATAAGGATATCATCCAAATATGCCATTACTATATAATTTTGTTGTCGGAGAAGAGCCAATATAGGTTTTACCAGTTTGGTAAACAGCCTAGGAGCTGTGGTAATTCCATTGGGCAATGCTTTATACTCCCATAACTGACCCTTCCAGACAAACTTCAAAAATTTCCTATAAGCCTCTGCAATGGGTACTGTATAATATGCATCTTTTAAATCGATGCATGCCATAAAGTACCCTGGGTAAAGCATCTGCTTAGCTGTTTCAAACGTGTCCATTTTGAAATGGGTGTATTGTACAAAATTGTTCAATTCAGTTAAGTCTATTATAATGCGACATCCCCCATCTTTCTTAATCTTATATTAGACACAAACTCAATTGGATCATGCTTAGTTTTTGCCAATTACCCCTTTTTGTTCTAACCATATAATTTCAGCTTGTCCTGCCTCCATCTCTTTTTGGGATAGAGTAAATTTCCTACGAGGCGAATGCTGCGTAGGGGGATTTATACCTTCAATGAATTCTATAACATATCCTTGAACACTTTGTAAAATAAACTCATCCGTGGTGACAGTTTTCCAAATGTCCAAAAACGCCCGCAACCGCCCACCTATTTGTGCAGGGGGAGATGCTACGGCGTGAGAAGAACCAGACCCCCTTACCTCCAAGGTTAACGGCGGTTCCGTACATACTGTGTTTTGAATGGGCGTTGTGGAGGTTGACGAGCCGGAGGCCGCATTTTCCATGCAGGCCTTTGTTGGCCTTGCCCTAAAAAAGGTCGTGGCACTTGTTGGTATGGAGGTGGGTTGGATCTCTGTACCCTTTCCGGCGGCCGATTTCTCCATGACGAAGTAGGCTGCTGCCTGTAATATGGGTGAGGCCTGGTCTGTTGAGGCTTCATGAGGCCGACTGTTTTGGCCTCCTCATCCAGTTCCTTCACCTGTTTGGCTAGGTCTCCGAACACAATTGATGCTGCGGTGGAGCAGTTGATGGTCGGCACAACCCCGCGAATTTAGGGTTTAGTGTGGGCTTAATGGAGCTCTTACGCAGGCAGTTGATTTCGTATTGGGCGTTGCATAATAGTGCCAGTGCGTCTTGCTGGTCGCTCGACACATTATCCCCATCCAGGGTTCTTGCAAACGCCGTGATGCCTGTGGAGAGAACTTTTAATATTCGCTGGAGGCGGACATCCTGCGCCTTGGTGGCCGTGCTCAAGTGTCCCCAGATCTGGGCGTTAACCAGGGGCACACTGAGGTTGACGCAGTTTTCGGGCGGTTTGATTTTCTCCAATGTATCACTGAGAACCTGACTCTGGAGTTGATGTGTGGTCAGGTAATCAATGGTGCCCGCCAATTTGTGGTGCAGAGGTTCACCTGTCTGGGTGGTAGCGGCAAACTTACTCACCACTTCCAGCATATCCTCCTCCTGCTCTGGCTCAGCGGTGACTGGCTGCCCCGGGTCATCTTCGAACACAGCAGCTGGGAAACCCCTGAAGCTTCCTGCTGGAGATGACGAGATGCTGAGCGGAGTCCTCGCACGGCTGGTAGATGCCCGCGAGTCCCGTTCTTCTCGTTCTCGGTCCCGCTGGAGGAGTTGCTCCACTAAGAGCTCCAACCGCTCAATGCGACCGTCCCTGCTATATGCAGCGGACAAGCCGACTTCCCCAGGCCCTGCGAATTCACTGGGGCTTCCACCATCGGACCTCACCCCCTTAGAGTGCTGTCTAGGGTCCAATGGCAGGTCGTCTTGACCTACAGCCCAAGTAGGGTCATACGACTCCCGCACGGACTCTCCGCTAGTCTGTCTTCTCCCAGACTGTGGCGGCCCACCTGGCTGATAAGAAGGCAGGTGAGTTGACTCGGCGCCGGCCCCCGGAACCTGGCTCCCCGGAGTCCGTGCAGGCTTACCTCCACACATGCCCATTATTTGACGTGGAGGCGCATGGTCGGCCGCTCCCAGAGCTGAGCTGACCGACCGCTTCCTGCTGCCACCTCCGCCCTTGACCGCAGCCTGACGGTGTGTGTTGTCGCCGGTATCTGCTCCAGCAGGCCTACACGACGCAGCAGTGTTATGCCCGGCTGCACGATGGCAGATATCCCCGGCTGTGGTACGTATCGGCACTTTGCAGGGCTCCCCTGTCGTGCGGCTGTCCCCCGGCCCAGCCCCCTCGGGTCTACTGGAGCTCGGGGAGAGGTGGCTTGTAACAAGCGAGACCCCTTGCCACGTACCTGCTTTCCCCCTCTTTCCTTGGGGGAAGGGGGCTCGAAGTCTGGATCTGACATCTCCAGCTCCGGCGCGGTAAACCATTCCGGTGAGTCGGCCCCTGAATCAGCGGGAGCACCCGACTTCCGCGTTCCTGCCCCCACACGCCTCGAAGCTGCTGGCGTTGTTGGCAGCTCCGGAGACAAGGGCCGTTGGCTGGTCGAAGGTCGACTTTTCGACAACGCCTTCCTCTTGCCCTTTGTCCATCCTGTAGGATAAAACACATACTCACCTACCGGCCTTTATGAAGGAGCCCGAGGAGAGAGCGCACTCCCCCCCCCCAGCTGCCGCTGCAAATGCGCGCTGGCGGGGTCCTTCACGAAGTCACTCACGTGACTCCGAAGTAAAATACACAAGATTATATGAATAGGGAACCAGAAATCCTAGATGAATGTCTGAATAAGCATCCTAACACAGAAAAGTTAACAACTTATATTTACAACACCCTTTTAGATAGCGAGATACCATCGACAGAATCATATAGACACACATGGGAAAATGAAATAAATCAATCCATAACGAAAGATATATGGGACAAAAGTTTACAATACATACATCAATGTTCGCTAAACTCCAGACATGCTCTAATACAATTATTACATTATTCTAAAGTTAAATTAAATATAATCGTTCCACAAATATCGTCTACCTGCGATAAATGTCAACATTCAGAGGCTAATTTAACACATACCTTTGCAAATTGTATAAAAATTAAGAATTTCTGGACTGAGATTTTTAGAATAACTTCTGAAGTTATTAATACTAAACTGGATCCGGACCCAAAATTAATAATACTTGGAACATCAGAACAAAGTTTAACTCTTACAACAAGTCAAAAAATGTCCTAGACTACAGTATAATAATTGGGAAGAAACTAATATTAAAATTTTGGAAAGGCCCTATATCCCCCCACAACTAATATGTGGATTACGGAAATGTCGGAGACCCTACATCTGGAAAGAATCAGATTTGCCTTAATGGACAAACAAGAAGTTTTCGTTAGAATATGGTCTTCTTTCATTGATTACTTAAAAGGGTAGAATGGTTCGGCAGGGAACCCTAACTGAAACTTGGATTTAGGAATAGATGAAAAGTTATATTTTATATTCCTTGATCTTATCTCCTACGATGTATTAATAGTAAATTATTCCTTTCTTTATGATTTTCTTTTTCGATGTTGATTTTTATTTTATTTTTCTTACTGTTCTCCTTTCTTTATAAAAAAAACTATTAGTCAAAATGATACACTTGATAATATTAATAATGTATGCTTGTTGAACATGAAATATTTGATATCATAACATATGTTTGCTAAATCACTGTCTAAATACTCTAATAAAAATATATATTCTAAAAAAAAATAAAAAAAATAAAAATCTTAATATTAATTTTTTACCAATTATTAAACTCTCATCGATAAAAATTATTTGCTGTGTTGTTAGTAGTTGATCCGTTTCTAATATTCCTAATATGATTAATTTTGAGCCTGGAGTCAGATTTGCATTAACTACATTCGAGATTATCCTAAAAATTTCTATCCAAAAGTTAGTAATTTTTATACATTTTGTGAATGAGTGCGTTAGATTAGCTTCTAAATGCTGACATTTATCACATATAGCAGAAACATTTGAAAACATTCTGTTTAATTTGGATTTTGAAAAGTGTAAATTGTATCAAAGAGTGTCTGGCATTTAATGGGCAGTGGTGTAAATGTTGTAAACTTTCATTCCATACTTCTAGGCTAATTGTTTGACCTAATTCGTTTTCCCAGACTTGCCTATATATTTCCGACATTGGTACATCATTTTCCAATAAAATATTATAAATATATGATATTAATTTTTCTGTGTTCGGATATTTATTTAGACATTCATCTAAAATTTCTGTCTTTCTATTTCTAAAATCCTGTCTGTTTGATTTAACATAGTCTCTAATTTGTAAATATCTAAAGTATTCTTTTGAGTGTAATCCGTAATTTTGTTGTAATTCCTGAAATGAAAGAAAGAGACTTTCCCTGTAGAGATCACCCATCTTATTAATTCCATAGTTCTTCCATTGTAAAAAACCTTTATCCATCATTGAGGGTTTAAAAGTAACGTTGTTTACAATGGGAAGAGCCAGTGGTATACTTTCCAATTTTAATGTTTTCTTTAATTGTTTCCAGATACGTATCCCACTTTCTATTATTGGATTTCCTCTATAAATTTTCTTACGTATTTTAGTATTGGCAAATAAAATCGAGCTAATTTCGAAAGGTGAACAATTTTCCTTTTCCATTTTTAACCAGTTTGGCTGTTTATCTAATTCTTCCAACCAAAAATTCATATTTTTAATATTAACTGCCCAGTAGTAAAACATAAAATTAGGCAGTGCAAAACCTCCATTTTCTTTTGATTTACATAGATGTTTTTTATTTATTCTATGGCTCTTATAATCCCAAATAAAATTGGTAACTATAGAGTCCACTTTCTTAAAAACAATTTTAGGAAGATATATCGGGATCAGTTGAAACAGGTATAATAATTGCGGAAGAAAAATCATTTTTATCGCATTAATTCTACCTAGCATTGAAATAGGTAATGTTTTCCAATATAGGATATGTGGTTGGGTTAGCAGCGTTTTCTGTGTCTAATTGTTTGATCTCCTTTTCCAATGCCTGGTGTTCCCTCCGATTCTCTTTATTATAAAATGCTTGAGAGGATATCATAATTCCTCAAACATACGCTTTAAAAGTTTCCCATAATAGGGACAAAGGTATTTCTGGCTTATCATTTATTTCAAAGAAAATCTTAATCTGTTTTGTGATGTATTCTTGAGTTATTTTGTCTTTTAAAATTTGTGGGTTAAATCTCCATTGTCCCTGTTTTTCCGTTTTACCAGTTATTTTAATCATAAAAGTTAAAGGTGCGTGATCTGAAATTATAATATTATGATATTTTGAATTATAAGTGAATGAGATAAGTTTTTAAATCTACCCAAAAATAATCTATTCTTTTCACAATACCATTTGTTTCAATATAATTATGGAGCGAGTCAGAACTGGACCTAGGGTGGAGATTTTTGATTGGAGAAAGGCTAACTTTGAGGGAATGCGTAAGGATTTTAAAGGAGTGAATTGGGACACTTTGTTTCATGGGAAGGATGTAGAAGAGAAATGGAGGACATTTAAAGGGGAAATTGTAAGAGTACGGAATCTTTATGTCCCTGTTAGGTTGAAAGGAAATAGTAAAAATTGGAAAGAGCCATGGTTTTTCAAGGAAATTGGACACTTGTTTCAAAAAAAGAGAGATATCTACAATAATTATAGGAGGCATGGAGTAAATGAGGTGCTAGAGGATTATAAAGAATGTAAAAAGAATCTTAAGAAAGAAATTAGGAAGGCTAAAAGAAGATATGAGGTTGCTTTGGCAAGAAAGGTGAAAGTAAACCAAAGGGTTTCTACAGCTATATTAATAGCAAAAGGATAACGAGGGATAAAATTGGACCATTAGAGAACCAGAATGGACAGCTATCTGCAGAGCCAAAAGAGATGGGGGAGATATTGAACAATTTCTTTTCTTCGGTATTCACCAAGGAGAAGGATATTGAACTCGGTGAGTTAAGGGGAAAAAGTAGAGTAGCTATGGAAACTATGAGATTCAAAGAGGAGGAAGTACTGACACTTTTGAAAAATATAAAAGTGGATAAGTCTCCAGGTCCTGACAGGATATTCCCTAGGACATTGAGGGAAGTTAGTGTAGAAATAGCAGGAGCTATGACAGAAATATTTCAAATGTCATTAGAAACGGGAATAGTGCCGGAGGATTGGCGTACTGCGCATGTTGTTCCATTGTTTAAAAAGGGTTCAAAGAATAAACCTAGCAATTATAGACCTATTAGTTTGACGTCAGTGGTGGGCAAATTAATGGAAAGGACACTTAGAGATAATATATATAAGCATCTGGATAAACAGGGTCTGATCAGGAACAGTCAACATGGATTTGTGCCTGGAAGGTCATGTTTGACAAACCTTCTTGAATTTTTTGAAGCGGTAACTAGGGAAATTGATGAGGGTAAAGCAGTGGATGTTGTCTATATGGATTTCAGTAAGGCCTTTGACAAGGTTCCCCATGGAAGGTTGGTTAAGAAGGTTCAATCTTTGGGTGTTAATGGCGGAGTAGCAAGATGGATTCAACAGTGGCTGAATGGGAGATGTCAGAGAGTAATGGTGGATGGCTGTTTGTCAGGTTGGAAGCCGTGACCAGTGGGGTGCCTCAGGGATCTGTGTTGGGTCAACTGTTGTTTGTCATGTACATCAATGATCTGGATGATGGGGTGGAAAATTGGATAAGTAAGTATGCAGATGATACTAAGATAGGTGGTGTTGTGGATAATGAAGTAGATTTTCAAAGTCTACAGATAGATTTGGGCCATTTGGAAAAGTGGGCTGAAAGATGGCAGATGGAGTTTAATGCTGATAAGTGTGAAGTGCTACATCTTGGCAGGACAAATCAAAATAGGACGTACATGGTAAATGGTAGGGAATTGAGGAATGCTGTGGAACAGAGGGATCTAGGAATAACTGTGCATAGTTCCCTGAAGGTGGAATCGCATGTAGATAGGGTGGTAAAGAAAGCCTTTGGTGTGCTGGCCTTTATAAATCAGAGCATTGAATATAGGAGTAGGGAAGTAATGTTAAAATTGTACAAGGCATTGGTAAGACCAATTCTGGAATATGGTGTACAATTTTGGTCGCCTAGTTATAGGAAGGATGTCAACAAAATAGAGAGAGTACAGAGGAGATTTACTAGAATGTTGCCAGGGTTCCAGCAACTATGTTACAGAGAAAGGTTGAACAAGTTAGGTCTTTATTCTTTGGAGCGCAGAAGGTTAAGGGGGGACTTGATTGAGGTCTTTAAAATGATGAAAGGGATAGACAGAGTTGACGTGGATACGTTTTTCCCCCATTGAGGGTAGGGAAGATTCAAACAAGAGGGCATGACATGAGAATTAAGGGACAGAGGTTTCGGGGTAACGTGAGGGGGAACTTCTTTACTCAGAGGGTGGTGGCTGTGTGGAATCAGCTTCCAGCAGAAGTGGTGGAGGCAGGATCGATTTTAACATTTAAGAGTAAAGTGGATAGGTATATGGACGTGAAGGGATGGAGGGGTATGGTCTGAGTGCAGGTAGATGGGACTAGGGGAAAACAAATGGTCGGCACGGACTGGAAGGGCCGAGAGGGCCTGTTTCCGTGCTGTAATTGTTATATGGTTATATGGTTATATGAATAAGTTTTATGCACAGGTGAGTAAAATGAATATTCTCGTCCAGCTGTGATTTGCATTCTCCAAACATCTTTAATATTACTGGTATATGCATTTATTAGATCACTGGAATGCGATTTAATTTTCCATTGTCTTGATGATCTGTCTAAATAAGGATCTAGTGTACAATTTAAATCTCCTCCAATTATTAGGTTGTGTTGTGTGGTAATTCTGGGATAGTATTAAATATTTTCTTAAAAAACAGTGGGCTGTTCATTCAGATCAAACAGGATTTATACCAAAACGATACTCCTCATATGACCTGAGATGATTATTCAATATTATATACTCGAAAAGAAATATTAATAAAGATCTAGCAATTATCTCATTAGACGCAGAGAAAGCTTTGTCAATCCATTTAGCCTTTAATCTATGCTCTGCATCTTTTTTTAGATGTGTCTCTTGGATAAATGCCACGTCTACTTTAAGTGCTTTTAAATGTGCTAATACTTTACCTCTCTTAATGGGTTCGTTAATACCTTTAACATTCCAGCTACAAAACGTTATTCCTCCATTCCCCGTATTCGTTTTTAAGTCTTGCATCTTTTATCTAAGGAGGTATGTAATAGAGCAAATGGTTCAGCTCGACATACCCGACTTTACACCCGAACTCCGAATAGAGGAATTTCAAGACCCTTGGGTATCTCTCACGTATATATCTCCTTTGTATTAATTTATAACTCCATTCAAATATAAAATAATAATAACAAATAATAATATTTAAAAAAAGGATAGATTAAGAGATTAATAGGGTGCACAAAGAGAGAAAAAACTACATCTAATATTAGTGTAGTTAGTGTTAGCCATACTACCATGGCTAGCAATCTACCAACTTCCGTAGTCGATGTTACAAACTTATCCATCTCCATGGTTCCTTAAAATTGTTATTCCATAAAAATATTTAACCGGGAATATTAAACTCTGATGTGTACAGGATCCATCGTTCAAGTATATGATAATATCTATACTTAAGACATATTAAAAGATATAATTTTTTTTTTAATTTTTAAAAGGAGGAAAATAAAAAAATAAATAAATAAAAAGTGCCAGGGGGGATAAATGAAGTCAAACTTTATATTCTGTGTGATTATATTTACTGTTTACCTAATTCTAAGTAAATCAGCTATAATTAGTTGTTAATCATTAATTGGTAGTTATCAGCTTTAATTAATAATAATACCACTGTATGAATTTTAGTATTTGTTAGTTATTGATATTAGTAGTGTTATTATTCTAATTGTTAGTATCCATAGGAGAGATTACTAATTATTATTAATTACTGTTAACAGGATCAACTTAGAATTAGCTAAAAGGATGAATTATAAGTAATGTGTGATTCAGGCAATTTATTAATAAAAATTTAGGAGGTTTTTTCGTTGATACTTTTGACTAATCTTTGACTAATATTTTTGCTATACGAGACTAATACTTCACTTTGAGACTAATAATTATTCCATTAATGGAATATAACTATTGTTTCCCCTCCCCCATATATTGTTTTTATTGAAATTAAAACTTTTCTTTTAAGGAAAGTACGGTCCTAGTAATACTTTTTTTTTACCAAAAGCTATGGAAGTCCTTAGATGTCTAGCCATATTAGGGTGGCTATCACTAACTGCACCAACTATAGATGTAGTTTCTTTCTTTCTTTTACACTTTAGTAATATATTTTTTTTTTACTTTTTCTATTTTATATTATATTATAATTTTTATTTTAAATGGAATTCTAAGTTTTATTTAAGGAGATATGTCCGAGAGGAAAATCTACGAGATCTAAAATTAATCTATCTGATGTTCGGGTGTAAGGTAGGGTTTAATGTGCTGAACCATTTGCTCTATCATAGACCACCTTAATCATAAGATGCAAGACGTAAATATGAAAACTGGGGGTGAAGGAATTACATTCTGTAGTTGGAATGTTAAGGGAATTAATGAACCCACCAAGAGAGGTAAGGTATTAGCTCATTTAAAATCACTTAAAACAGATATAATATTCCTCCAGGAAACACATCTTAAAAAGGAAGCGCAACACAGATTGAAAGCAAAATGGATTGCTAAAACGTATCATTCTCACATAAATCTAGAGGGGTTGCAATATTGATCCGTAAAGGTATACATTTTTAACATATATCAACTACAGAAGATATTGACGGCAGATATATTGTATTAGTAGGTGAATTATACTCAAAGAAAGTGACTCTTCTTAATGTATACGGACCAAATTTTGATAGCCCATTGTTTTTTAAGAGAATATTCAATACTATCCCAGAAAGCACACAATATAAACTTAATAATTGGTGGAGACCTAAATTGTACACTAGATTCTTATTTAGACAGATCATCAACTCAAAGAAAATTAAAATCTCAGTCAAGTGAATTTCTAAACTCATATATTAATACTTCCAACATCAAGGTTGTCTGGGGAATTGAAAATCCATCCGGATGAGAATATTCACTTTATTCACCGGTGCATAAAACTTATTCAAGGATAGACTATTTCTTAGTAGATTCTAAACTTATTCCATTCACCTACAACTCGCAATATCATAATATTATAATCTCGGACCATGCTCCACTGACATTTATGATTAAACTAAATGGAATGGCCGAGAAACAGACACAATGGAGACTTAACCCCCAAATCTTAAATGAAAAGGTATGTCATGAATACCTTGTAAAATAGATTAATATGTTTTTCGAGGCTAATGACCAACCTTCTTTGGGAAACATTTAAAGCATTTGTACAAGGAGCATTAATCTCCTCCCGGCAATTCTTAATAAAGAGAATAGGGCTAAACAACAGACATTGGAAATAGAAATAAGGCAATTAGACATAGAAAACAGAGTAGCACCTTCTATGGCAAAACACAATAAAATAGCAGCACTGAAATATGTTAAATAAAATATACTCAGACCAAGTTATAAAACTTTATGAACATACAAAACAATTAAATTTTGAATTTGGTGATAAACCATAAAAACTATTAGCACGTCAGCTTCGTAAACTGGTCGGGGAAAAAACAATTTATAAAATTAGATCAGACAAGGGAGAAATATTAACACTACCCAAAGATATTAATGACAGATTTTCACAATACTATCAAAAACTACTCAACTAAAGTGACAGAACAATCAACAGGAATGGAAGCATTTTTACAGAAATGTAATCTTATGGGTTTAGATCTGGAAGAGCGAGAATTACTAGGTGCTAAAATAACGATAAAAGATATCGAAGAGTCAATTAGATCTTTAAAAAAACGGAAAGGCCGCAGGCCCTGATGGCCTAAGCTCTGAATTTTATTAAAAAATGTATGATCTGATTTCCCCAGACATTGTATAAACACGTTTATATTCAACAGAAACTCCCAGAAACTGTAAACGAGTCTACAAAATGGATTGTTTTCTCTAGGACATTGAACGTTAAGAGGAGACTTGTTCGATGTTTCTAAAATTATGAGAGACATAGATAGGATAGAACAATTTTCCCAGGGTGAAAATGTACATCACTAGAGGGCATAGCTATAAACTGAGAATGGGGAAGAGGTTTAATGGAGATGTGCGGGCAAGCACGTTTTTTTACATGGAGAGTAGTGGGGGCCTGGAACGTATTGCCAGGGGTGGTGGTGGAGGCCAATACGATAGTGGTGCGTAAGAGACTTTTAGATAGACACATGGAAGTACAGGAAATAGAGGGATATGGATCATGTGAAAGCAGATGGGATCAGTTTAGCTTGGCACCATATTCGGTACAAACATTGTGGGCCGATGGGCACGTTTCTGTGGGTGTACTGTTCTCTGTATCTATCAAAAACCTCTGCTTGCTACAGATATGGCAAAAGAACAACACCTAAATAGTTATACTCTACTGCAATATTTATCTTGTCATGTAAGCAAAAATTATTTAGGATGTAATAATGGGATTCTCAGAAAAATAAGTATCCTTCATTTTGCATTTTTATCCATAATGCAAGATCTGATTACTTTTTTTATAAATGAGACAGATACTTAATCTTTGCACTTAATGCATTTGGTATATTAGTTCTGCTCTTCAATTTCAACAAGTTTTCTGAATGAAGTCTTACTCATTACTTTTTCTTCATTAAGCCAACAAGCAAGAATCATTTTAACCTCCAGTCCAGCTGAAACTAAAATTTCAAATGGAGCAGAGGATTCTGTTCCTACCCTCTCTGGCAATAAAAAAATTAAGTTGCAAACAGGAATAAAAAAAGAAATATAGTTAGCACAGTGGCATGGTTAGTAAAGTTGCAGGTACCCAGGTTCAATTCTGGTCTCGTGCGCTGTGTGTGGAGTTTGCTCCTTGTCACTACATGGCTTTTCTTTCGGTGCTGTGATTTCTTCGCACGTCACAAAGGCATGCAGGTTGAAGGGGTAATTAACAGCTGAGAATTGCCCCTCATGTTAGGCGAGTGGTAGAATCTGGGGAGAGTAGTAAACGGGTGGTTCATGATCGGTGTGGACTCAGAGCCTTAAGGTCTGCGCTGGATTTCATTATAACTCATATAAAATATGCAACGAAATCTCCAGTAATATCATCCGAGCCCCATGACTATTTTTATTGAAGCCTTCAACAAAATATAAGGATCCCAGATCCAAGCCCATAACTGGCTTAAATTTTTAATGCTTTCCCAAGGCCAAATTTGGTCTTCCCGCATTTGGCTTCCCTCTCTTCCCCCAAAAGCAATTCTCTCGATCAAATGATCATTCCAATGAATTTTTATCGACATCCTCTAAGGCTCCTAATCTAACAGCTGGCTAAACAACCACATGGCCACTCCATGATGGGGCACAATTAATGAGTGGGACAGATTTGCTTCCAGAAATATTAACAGCTGGTTTTCAAGGAGCCAAGTATTCATCTTACCTTGATGCAGAAATAGACAGCATCTCCTCCGCCCAAAGCTACTTTAGCTTGGTGAGTTATTGATCTCAGGATGCTCTGCACAGATAGCAGTAAAACCACTTCACTTTTTGAAGGCCAGACCACACAGTTCTTACCTTGATATCATGCATTTCATCTTGAGCAAAACACAAAGTGCTGGAGAAACTCAGTAGGTCAGGCAGCACTTGTGGAGGGGATGGACAGACAATGTTTCCGGTCGGGATCCTTCTTCAGCTGGATTGGAGTAAGAGGGAGAAACTTGGAAAAGAGAGGTGGAGGCGGAACAAAACCTAGCAAGTGATGAGTGGATACAAGTGTAGAGGGGTTGATGGACGAATGGGTGGACTAAGTGAAAAATGCTAGAGGTGAAAGGGAAACAAAAGGGTGTCAGATATGGAGTGAATAGGAGAAAAGAAAGGTAGAGCCAGAGGAATGGCTATGGGTGGAAGGGGAAAGGAGGATTAAAAGGGGAAATGGGGGGCACTGGCATGAGAGAAGAGTGTACGAAGGAAAGGAAAGACGCAGGGTGATTGTAGGGGACGGGGTGGGGGTAATACTGGGAGAAATGTGTGCACTCCGGGGTGGTGGGGGGGACAATGGGAAAGAAAGGAGTTGGTGGGGTGAATTCGAATTTTCAATGTTCATACTGTTGGGTTGTACGCTACCGGAGTGAAATATGAAGTGCAATCTCTCCAGATTGTGTACAGAGGAACAGCACCTCATATTTTGCTTGGATAGCTCACAGTCTAATGGTATGAAAACTGAATTCAATGTCAAGTAATACTCACTTTCTCGCGCCTCACCCATCCCATCCCAGTGCACACACATTTCTTTCACCGCCCCCAATCAGCCTGCTCCATTCCTCTCCATCTTCCATCCCCATTTCCCCTTTTATCACCTGTCTTTCCCCTAGCCGCCCCCTCCCCCCCCATCCCGCCCCCCTCCCACTCCACCACATGCTTTATGACCCACTGAATTCCTGCAGTCCTTGTGTTTTGTTTAAGATTCTAGCATCTATATTTTATAGTGTCGCCTGTATGCATCTCATCTTGTCCAGCTTACCATAAATTATCCTTGACTGACTGACTGACCAAACATCATTCTTCTTCCAGGGAAAATGTAGTTTGAGTGAAGCACATTTTCTATTACCTGGATTTTTTAAAACTTTTTTTTCCCCCATGTTGTTTTTGCCTCCAGCTCTCTTCGCTCAATGAGAAGAACCTTCAGCAACACGGGCAACATAAGAAGACCAAAGTCACTTGCTGCAAACTGGAACGTCGATTAGAAATCGCTGTGGAAAGGTCCAGACCGAGCCTCGGCTTGGCAGACTTACCTGCTCAGCACCTGAACAGTTCCGCGGAGAGAGGTGTATCAAATCTTTGTCTTGCTCGTCTGAGACAGTACTTGAGCAAATGTTTGTGTACCACAAATCAGAGATGGAAACCAAGGAGACTGGGCTCAATGTGTATTCAGGAATGGATTCTAACCACTCACATACAAAACAGCCATACCAAACAGGGGGAAATATCAGAGCATTCTCCAAAATAAAAAGAATGAAGTTGGTCAATAAATACAAAAAAATAAACTACAGTCAAGTTTGCATCCCTTTTGTTCAATCAAAAATGTCTGCGGACTAACATTGGACTTAAATGCCTTGGTAACCAATGTATACTCTAGCTTTCCTTTCATTAACAATGGAATATTTAAGCTTGGATTCTTCTAGATTTGAAACCAAGAAAGCTGAGGACTAATGACAGTGCTTTGAGTCTGATTCAAATGGGGCTTTAAACTTGTCAAGGAATTTATCTGAAAATGGGTAGCCTCTGAAAAATGGGTAGAAAGGAGGATTACTGCTGAGGGTGGTGAAGAGAGAGGAAGCAGAGGGAGAGAAGGATGAAAGCTTGCTGAAACGCAGACTGTCCTTGTCACTTTGGGGTTTAACAGATAGTGCTTAAAAAGGAAGTCACTAAAAGTGTAAACAAGATAATATACTTTGTCTAAAAACACTAAAGGCAACAGATCCCGACCTTGCATCACCACGACTATTAGCAACTATTCTCTCAAATCGATTGTTAGATCATAACCAACTTCATAACATGCTGATGCTATGCCAAATTTGCCTCGATGCCTCTGTCAGCTTCATTAAAAAGCCTCTTCAGATAGCTTTATTGTTTAGCAACTAAAATCTTTTTCAATGGCCATTACTGGCCAATCTTAAAACACCATCAGATTATTTTAAACTGGATTATTTTAATATGGAATTATTCAATATTAAGTAGTAAATATTGTAAGATATCCAAGTGGAATCTGTCTTGATGCACTGTCAATACACATTTCCAATATGATGAATGAGAATAATACAGATCAATTGACCATTCTCCCTGCAAGTACTGATGTCCATTATAAAGCCCATTAAATTCCAAATCCAGGATAAAACCTAGAATATCACTGCACTGTAGTTCAGTAATACAGCATGTAGTATGTTTACTCATCAGAAAAGGCACCTTGTGTGAAATATAAAATAGGGTGGGATCAAAATTGCACACATGTTTTAAACATTCTACTGGATGGGAATATTTCTAATATAAATAACAGGAACTAATTATATTCCACTTTAAATTTACTGTTCACACTGTTGCCCCATTTTCAATGTAAACAGTTTGGTGTTCATTTCCTGTGGGAGGTGTCACAATACATGATGGTAGGAGAATCACTGAAACAGGATAGCTTGCTTCACAGAAATACATTCCCCCAAGGTAGGAGTCAATCATTATTAATCACTACTTGTTACACGCACATTCATTAAAACCGTTAACAGTCATGATAACCTTTTTTAAATTTATTTATTTTAAGCTCTTATTTTATGCTAATAACAACAACACTAAAAACCCTTGCCAGTCCACTAGTTCTCAATTCAGAATGATACACAGCAAAACAAGTTTGTATTTTGGTACAATATTTTGTGAAAGGAAGATAACTACATCCTTGCCGTATAGACTGTGTGTGCACCAAAATGTCTAATTCATGGTATAATCATTGCATATCACATTCATATGCAAAGTCAATTTCAAAAGACGATGACTTCCTTCATTAGCAGTTACTCCTTTAATAATAATCAACACCAAGTTATTTGCCAGTTGGTAGCTTATAAACTATCTTTTGAAATTTATTCTTACTTGAAATTTCTCCGTGATTATGAAGATAGAAACTATGTTATCATCGTGTGTAGTTGCCATTCAGTGTGATGATAGAATTCAAACTTATTTTCATTATATACACAATGCTGTTTTGCACAGTACAGACTTTTTGTAAAATGTTTACATCTTCTACTTGGATGCCCCGATTGTAGGGCCTACAAGCTACAGCAGTTATCTTAACAATTATATATTTTCTGTGCACTGAGAGTATAATAATGAACTGACAATCAGTCCAAGTTAGTAAATGATCAACTCATAATTTTATGTATTTTGTAATTGGATAAATAAAGCCTATTTGATCAGTTTTGCAAATGGATGGTCTCATTTCCCTCCATGTAATTCCTTTGCTTGATAAATACTGTGAGCAATAATATACAGGTAGTTCTGTTATAACATGTTTCTACAATGCAAATTAGAGTGATGAATGAAGAATCACTACATGTAATACGTGGGCCAGATTGGTTTTCTTGCGATTTTGATCGGAAACCAGAGAACTGCTCAGAGTAATTCAAACTGGCCCAATTCGTCCGTGCCTTAGAATGCTGTTATTGTACCTGCCTCAATTCCCACCGTTGGCAGCTCATTCCATGTACCCACCACTATGTGGAATTGTTGCCCATCAAGTTCCTATTAAATCTTTCCATTCTCACCTTAAACCTATGCCCTCTAGTTCTTTATTCTCCCACCTTGGGGAAAAAGACTGTGCTTTCACCCTATCCTCCTCATGATTTTATAACCTTTATAAAATCATACCTCAGCCTCGTACACTCCAAGGAATAAAGTCCTAGCCTGCCCAACCGCTTCCTATAGCTCAGGCCCTCGAGTCCTGGCAACATACTCATAAAAAATCACTGCATCGTTTCCAGCTTAATGGCACCTTACCAAAAGCAGAGTGGCCAAAACTGAACACAATGCTCTAAGTACGGCAGCGCAAGTGTGATGTACAACTGTAATATAACATCACAACTTCTTTCTCAATTCCCTGACTGAAGAAGGTCAATGTACCAGAAGGCTTCTTCACCACCGATCTCCCTGCGATGCCACTTTCAAGAAATGATGTACGTGTATTCCGGGATCTCTCTCTCTCTCTCTCTATAACACTCCCTGGGACCTGTGAAGATCCTGCCCTGGGTTTGACTTCCCAAAATTTCACACCTTAAAATTATCTGTATTAAATCCCATTTTCGATTTCTCAGTCCACTTGTCCAGCTGATCAAGATCCCATCAAAATTCTTGATAACTATCTACAATACCACCTATTTTAGTGTCGTTAGTGCAAAGTTACGAATCATAACTTGTACCTTCTCATCCAAATAATTGATAGAGATGGCAAACAGCAATGGGCTCAGCACAACACTGAGGCAACACCACTGGTCACAGGCTTCTCGTCTGAAAACAACCTTCCACCACCATCGGAAGGTAGACACAGAAAGCTGGAGTAACTCAGCAGGACAGGCAGCATCTCTGGAGAGGGCTGGGTGACGTTTCGGGTCAAGACCCTTCAGACCACCACTGCTGGACCATCCTCTGCTTCCTATCATGTCGCCAATTCTGTATACAATTAGCTAGCTCTCCCTGAATCCCATGGCAATCTAGCCTTCCAGAACAGCCTTCCTATCCTAAAAGTTACTTTTAGAAATTGACAAGCAGAAAATAAGCCATTAGATATCTAAACAGTATAGGGGACAAAAAAAAACTGTTTCCAACAAAAAAAACATGGAAAAATGACTTTGTTATGGTGAGCCTGAAACACTCTCATCACTAACCCTGTATTCCCCTTCGACACAATTGTTTTTATCACGCAATTTTCTATTACACTACATTTTTTAGAAACGCAACTATCGTGTTCTAGCAGAACTATCTGTAGTTAGGTGCCAGTTACTGATAGATACCATGACAGGGCCAAATTATCTTTACGTGTTTAGTTTAGTGTACCGAGGTACAGTGAAAAGCTATTGTTGCGGTCAGCGGAAAGACAATACATGATTACAATCAAGCCATCCACAGAGTAAAGATACATGATAAAGTGAACAACGGGAATTACTTTTAGAGCAAGTTCCGAATCAAAAGCAATAACCAACATTTCTGTTATCTCCTCATACATGAATAGCTCTGAATTAAGCAATTGTTTAGCACATGGCGAATCGGGGGGGGGGGGGGGGGGGGGGGGGGAGGGGGGGGGGGGATAGCGTAGATAAGCGTGAGAACAGTCAAAGAAGATGATTGGTTGAAGGATGGGAATGAGGTAAATAGCTGTAGGAAGAATGAAGCCGATGCGATTGGCACAAAATTACGGCTGAGGTAAAATTGCTGAGTTTCTCCTGCCCCCACACAGGGTATTAACACTCAGACCACTCCTGCACACCACAAACTGTTCTTCAAGTTCAATGATGCCACTGTTGCAGGCCAAATCGATAATAAGACCAAGTATAGGAAAGAAATCCAGAACCGAGTATCATTGTGTCAGTATAACAACCTAGGCCTTAATGTCAGCAAGAAGAAAGAGTTGGTTGTTAATCAATAGAAGGGAGAAAATGAATACTATCCTGTCCTCATTGACGTAGCTGCTATAGAGATGGTTGACAACTTCAAGTTCATAGACGTCCATTTCTCCAGCAACCTAATGTTCATACCAGTATTAGATTATTATTTTCATATGTTTTAAGATACAGTGAAATATGTGAGTGCTATCCAGGCAGATTATGCCATATATCAATGCAATCTACCATACATCAGTAAAACAGGGAGTGCAAAATGAGGAAGGAAACAGAGTGTAGGATATAGTTATTAGAGGGGATAGCTATAAGGTGAGAGAGGGAAAATATAATTGAGAGGTGTAGGGCATGTTTTTTTACACAGAGAATGGCGGGAGCCTGGAACACATTGCCAGTGGTGAAGACAGATACAATAGTGGCGTTTAGATATTCAGATAGACAAATGGAAGCGGGGATAGCGGGATATGGATCATGAACAAGCAAATGAGATCAGTTTAACTAGGCATCGTGTTCGGCAGAAACTTTGGGGGCTGTATTGTTTTATATTTTATCGAGAAAGTACAGATTAAAACAGGCATAAGGGCCTCAATGAAGTAGATTGGAACACCAGGAACAGATCTTTAGCATATGAGAAACCTGTTCAAATGTCTGATAACAACAGGCAAGCTATCTTGAATCTAGTAATACGTGCTTTCAAGCCTTTGTATCTTCTGTATTATGGCAGATGGGAGAAGAGAGAATGTTCGGAGTTGAGTGGTCCTTGATTATGTTGGCTGCTTGCCTGGGGCAACTTTTTCCAGATGGAAGTCTGGGGGTGGGGGTGGGGGGGGGGGGGGAGATTGCAGTGGGTGGGTTTGCTTGATGGACTGATCGTGTCCACAACTATCAGAATTCTGCAATTGCTGGTGGCATTGAGCAAAGCAATTGCAGTACCAAACTGTGGTGCAACTCGATAGGTTGCTTATGTGATGCAACTGTTAGAAATTGATAATAGTCATTGGAGATGTACAGAATTTCCTTCACCATCTGACGATGTAGAGGCATCGGTGTGTTTACTTGGCCGTATCATCGACGTGGTAGGATCAGATCAGATTGCTGATGATATTTACACCCAGGAACTTGATCAAGAATCCGCTTCAGCATATTTAATTTCTTAGCTAAGATGATTCAGCATGTCCAGGAGGGTTTGCGTTAACTTCTGCAGATACGCTATAGAAAGTATTTTAACAGGATGCATCTCAACCTGGTAATGGCAACAAATCTGCTCTTAACCGCCTGAACCTGAACCACAGCCCCATCCATCACGGGCTCATAATTTCCATCCATCTGGTCTCATTTCACTATGCGCCATATCAGGCAGGCTGGAGGTATCGTCGTAGATGCCTGGCAACTTGGCCGTTCCCTTTTTTCTCTTTTACGTCATAAGAGAAGATGCAGGAGATTGAAAACTTGGACATGGCAACATCTGTACTGCTTCTTCCCCACTGCTATCCAATTCCTGAATCAATCTCTTCTTTCAGCACTTCATTCCCAGAGGTATTGCCTCATATTCTCATACATTCAGTTATTCCATTGGTGTGCTTTAATATTCTTTGGATATTAAATGTGGTTACAACACTCCGCCCAGACATGGTCCTGTGGTCCACAACAGCCAAGTTGGCATATGTTGTGGAATTGACAGTTCCATGGGAAGATGGTGTTGAAGAAGCTTATGAGAGGAAAAAAACCAAGTACCAACTGAAGCTGCCCAGAATGGCTGGAAGACCAAGATTTTCCCTGTCAAAGTGGGATGCAGGGGATTTGTTGCTACATCTATGACCGGGCTATTAAAGAAAATGGGGGTGAGGGATCGCTCCCTCCAACAAGCAATCAAATCATTATCAAATTCTGCAGAAAAAAAGCAGCAATTGGATTTGGATCAAAAGATCCAATTTGGACAGGAGGGTATGGAAATGAGGGGGGTGTAACTGGGACGGCAGGTATCACCGTTGGGCCCTCTGGAGATGTTGTGGGCTTATCAATGAAACATCAAAGAAGGAGGGTGCCCACCTGATGACCCCGATGACGTACCTACCCTACCTTTCACCACTCCAATTCCACTGCAAATAGCAAGAGTGCCGACTTATTACAGGGATTGAAACATCAAGTTCTATTAGCTCTACTTCTTTGGATGCTGGATTTTGCACAACAATCTTGCACTATTCTGCTGTTTTGCATTCATTATATTAATATTGTGTTTATCATTCCTGAATATAGAAACATAGAAACATAGAAAATAGGTGCAGGAGTAGGCCATTCGGCCCTTCGAGCCTGCACCGCCATTCAATATGATCATGGCTGATCATCCAACTCAGTATCCTGTACCTGCCTTCTCTCCATACCCCCTGATCCCTCTAGCCACATCGAACTCCCTCTTAAATATAGCCAATGAACTGGCCTCAACTACCTTCTGTGGCAGATAATTCCAGAGACTCACCACTCTCTGTGTGAAAAATGTTTTCCTCATCTCGGTCCTAAAGCAATTCCCCCTTATCCTTAGACTGTGATCCCTTGTTCTGGACCTCCCCAACGTCGGGAACAATCTTCCTGCATCGAGCCTAGATTTTGTAAGTTTCTATAAGGTCCCCCCTCAGTCGTCGAACTTCTAGCGAGTACAAGCCAAGTCTATCCAGTCTTTCCTCATATGAAAGTCCTGACATCCCAGGAATCAGTCTGGTGAACCTTCTCTGTACCCCTTCTATGGCAAGAATGTCTTTTCTCAGATTTGGAGACCAAAACTGTACGCAATACTCCAGGTGTGGTCTCACCAAAACCCTGCACAACTGCAGTAGAACCTCCCTGCTCCTATACTCAAATCCTTTCGCTATGAATGCTAACATACCATTTGCTTTCTTCACTGCCTGCTGCACCTGCATGCCTACTTTCAATGATTGGTGTACCATGACACCCAGGTCTTGTTGCATCTCCCCTTTTCCTAATTTGCCACCATTAAGATAATAGTCTACCCTCCTGTTTTTGCCACCAAAGTGGATAACCTCACATTTATCCACATTATACTGCATCTGCTATGCATTTGCCCACTCACCCAGCCTATCCAAGTCACCTTGCAGCCTCCTAGCATCCTCCTCACACCGAACTCTACCCCCCAGCTTAGTGTCATCCACAAACTTGGAGATGTTGCATTCAATTCCCTCGTCCAAATCATTAATATATATTGTAAATAGCTGGGGTCCCAGCACTGAGCCTTGCGGTACCCCACTAGTCACTGCCTGCCATTCTCAAAAGGACCCGTTTACTCCTACCCTTTGCTTCCTGTCTGCCAGCCAGTTCTCTATCCACATCAATACTGAACCCCCAATACCGTGTGCTTTAAGTTTATATACTAATCTCTTATGTGGGACCTTGTCGAAAGCCTTCTGAAAGTCTAGATATAACACATGCACTGGTTCTCCCTTATCCATTCTGCTAGTTATATCCTCAAAAAATTCTATCAGATTCGTCAGACATGATTTACCTTTCGTAAATCCATGCTGACTTTGTCTAATGATTTCACCACTTTCCAAATGTACTGCTATCCCATCTGGCCCTGGGGATGCAGACTATCTGGCCCTGGGGATTTATCGGCCTTTAATCCATTCAATTTACCCAACACCACTTATCGGCTAACCTGGATTTCACTCAGTTCCTCCACCTTATTTGACCCCCGGTCCCCTGCAATTTCCGGCAGATTAATTATGTCTTCCTTAGTGAAAACAGAACCAAAGTAGTTATTCAATTGGTCTGCCATGTCCTTGTTCCCCATGATCAATTCACCTGTTTCTGACTGCAAGGGACCTACATTTGTTTTAACTAATCTCTTTCTCTTCACATACAGTGGCTTTCAAAAGTATTCATACCCCTTGAACTTTTGCACATTTTGTCACATTACAACCACAAACGTAAATGTATTTTATTGGGATTTTATGTGATAGACCAACACAAAGTGGTGCATAATTGTGAAGTGGAAGGAAAATGATACATGGTTTACAAATTTTATTACAAATAAAAAACTGAAAAGTGTGGCGTGCAGTATTCAGTCCCCCTGAGTCAATACTTTGTAGAACCACCTTTCGCTGCAATTACAGCTGCAAGTCTTTTGGGGTCTAGAGACTGAATTTTGTGCCCATTCTTCTTTGCAAAATAGCCCAAGCTCAGTCAGATTGGATGGAGAGCGTCTGTGAACAGCAATTTTCAAGTCTTGCCAGAGATTCTCAATTGGATTTAGGTCTGGACTTTGACTGGGCCATTCTAACACATGAATATGCTTTGATCTAAACCATTCCATTGTAGCTCTGTGGGTCATTGTCCTGCTGGAAGGTGAACCTCCGCCCCAGTCTCAAGTCTTTTGCAGACTCTAACAGGTTTTCTTCCAAGATTGCCCTGTATTTGGCTCCATCCATCTTCCCATCAACTCTGACCAGCTTCCCTGTCCCTGCTGAAGAAAAGCATCCCCCACAGCATGATGCTGTCACCACCATGTTTCACAGTGGGGATGGTGTGTTAGTGTTAGTTTTCCGCCACACATAGCCATTTGCATTTAGGCCAAAAACTTCAATTTTGGCCTCATCAGACCAGAGCACCTTCCTCCACATGTTTGCTGTGTCCCCCACATGGCTTGTGGCAAACTACAAACAGGACTTCTTATGGCTTTGTTTCAACAATGGCTTTCTTCTTGCAACTCTTGCATAAAGGCTCGGTTTGTGGAGTGCATGACTAATAGTTTTCCTGTGACAGAATCTCCCACCTGAGCTGTGGATCTCTGCAGCTCCTCCAGAGTTACCATGGGCCTCTTGGCTGCTTCTCTGATCAATGCTCTCCTTGCCCGGCCTGTCAGTTTAGGTGGACGGCCATGTCTTGGTAGGTTTGCAGGTGTGCCAAAATCTTTCCATTTTCGGATGATGGATTGAACAGTGCTCCGTGAGATGTTCAAAGCTTGGGATATTTTTTAATAACCTAACCCTGCTATAAACTTCTCCACAACTTTATCCCTGACCTGTCTGGTGTGTTCCTTGGGCTTTGTGATCCTGTTTCTTCACTAATGTTCTCTAACAAACCTCTGAGGCCTTCACAGAACAGCTGTATTTATACTGAGATTAAATTACACACAAGTGGACTCTATTTACCAATAAGATGACTTCTGAAGGCAATTGGTTGCACTGGATTTTATTTAGGGGTATCAGAGTAAAGGGGGCTGAATACTTTTGCATGCCACACTTTTCAGTTATTTATTTGTAAAAAAATTTGAAAACCATGTATCATTTTCCTTCCACTTCACAATTATGCACCACTTTGTGTTGGTCTATCACATAAAATCCCAATAAAATAAATTTACATTTGTGGTTGTAACGTGACAAAATGTGGAAAAGTTCAAGGGGTATGAATATTTTTGCAAGCCACTGTATCTATAAAAACTTTTGCAGTCAGTTTTTATGTTCCCTGCCAGTTTTCTTTCATAATCTATTTTCCCTTTCCTAATTAAGCCCTTTGTCCTCCTCTGCTGCTCTGAATTTCTCCCAGTCCACTGGTAGGCTGTTTTTTCTGGCTAATTTGTATGCTTCATCTTTTGTTTTTATACTATCCCTGATTTCCCTTGTTATCCATGGATGCACTACCTGCCCTGATTTATTCTTTTGCCAAACTGGGATGAACAATTGTTGTAGTTCATCCATGCAGTCTTTAAATACCTTCCATTGTACATCCACTGTCAACTCTTTAAGAATCACTTGCCAGTCTATCTTGGCCAATTCACTTCTCATACCTTCAAAGTTACCTTTGTTTAAGTTCAGAACGCTTGTTTCTGACTTAATTATGTCACTCTCCATCCTAATGAAGAACTCAACCATATTATGGTCACTCTTGCCCAAGTGGCCCCGCACAACAAGACTGCTAACTAACCCTTCCTCATTAATCAATACCCAGTCTAGAATAGTCTGCTCTCTCGTTGGTTCCTCTACATGTTGGTTTAGAAAACTATCCCACATACATTCCAAGAAATCCTCTTCCTCAGCACCCCTGCCCATTTGATTCACCCAATCTATATGTAGATTGAAGTCACCCATTATAACTGTTTTACCCTTGTTGCACGCATTTCTAATTTCCTGTTTGATGCCATCCCCAACTCCACTACTGCTGTTAGGTGGCCTGTACGCAACTCCCACTAGCGTTTTTTGCCCCTTAGAATTTCGCAGCTCTACGCATATCAATTCCACATCCTCCAAGCTAATGTCCTTCCTTTCTATTGCATTAATCTCCTCTCTCACCAGCAACGCTATCCCACCTCCCTTTCCTTTCTGTCTATCCCTCCTGAATATTGAATATCCCTGGATGTTCAGCTCCCAGCCTTGGTCCCCCTGGAGCCATGTCTCCGTGATCCCAACTATAGCATAGTCATTAATAGCAATCTGCACATTCAACTCGTCCACCTTATTACGAATGCTCCTTGCATTGAGACACAAAGCCTTCAGGCTTGTTTTTACAACACTCTTCCTCCTTATACAATTATGTTGACAAGTGGTCCCTTTTGATTTTTGCCCTGGAAACCCACCACCTCTTATTCTCTGTTTATTATTATTTTCTTCTTTCCCCCCTACATGTTGGGTCTGAGTGCTTCCCTTCTCTGCCTCCTGCCTCAGACCCTGTCTACTGGCTTTCTCTATTTGAATCCCTCCTCCCAACTGTTCTAGTTTAAAGTCCCCCCCCGGTAACCTTTGCAAATTTCCCTGCCAGGATACTGGTCCCCCTCGGGTTCAAGTGCAACCCGTCCTTTTTATACAGGTCACTCCTTCCCCAAAAGAGGTTCCATTGATCCAGAAACTTGAATCCCTGCCCTCTGCACCAGTCCTTCAGCCAGGCATTTATCCTCCACCTTGCTCCATTCCTACTCTCACTGTCGCGTGGCACAGGAAGTAATCCTGAGATTGTTATGTTTGCGGTTCTTTTCCTTAACTCTCTTCCTAACTCCCTGAATTCTCCTTTCAGGATCTCTTCTCTTTTTTTACCTATGTCATTGGTACCAATATGTACCACGACCTCAGGCTCCTCTCCCTCCCTTTTCAGGATATCTTGGACACGTTCAGACACATCCCGGACCCTGGCACCAGGGAGGCAAACTACCATCCGGGTCTCCAGACTGCGTCCACAGAATCGCCAATCTGACCCCCTAACTATAGAGTCCCCTATTACTAATGCCCTCCTCTTCTTTTCTTTACCCTTCTGAGCAACAGGGCCGGTGTCTGTATCGCAGGCCAGGTCGCTGTTGCTACCCCCAGGTACGCTGTCCCCCCCCCCCCCCCCCGCCGAACAGCACTCAAACAGGTGGACTTATTTCCAAGGTGTACAGCCACTGGTGTACTCTCTAGCGCCCGCCTCTGACCCTTGCCTCTCCTATCCGTGACCCACTTCTTCATTCTGGGGTATTGTGTGGAGATTGATGATTTAAAAAAATATTTAATCCATTTTAGAATAAGGCTGTAATGTAACAAAATGTGGAAAAAGTGAAGGGGTCTGAATACTTTCTGAATGCACTGTATATGACAATAAACTAATCTGATCGTAATCAGATATGAAGATATGAATCTAAACCTGGGAGATGAAGATTTTAAAGATAGGTTTGATGACAGATGTGGTAGATAAGTAAAGGTTAAATGCAGATGGTCAATGCTGATGGAAACCATGTTATTATTCTATTAGGTGGTGAGGTCAGAATGAACCACTCAATTAATATTATTCACCTCTTGTTCTAATCAAAATAAAAAAAGTTAATAGAAAACATGTTATTTACTTTGCCTGCCTTCATTATATGTTGTAGATAGTGTTCAATCTTCAAAATTTAGCCCATTACCTATTTTTTGTGTACGCGTTTATCAGCAAAACCATTCTGATTCCCATTAGAAAAATAGAAAATAGGTGCAGGAGTAGGCTATTCGGCCATTCGGGCCTTCACCGCCATTCAATATGATCATGGCTGATCATCCAACTCAGTATCCTGTCCCTGCCTTCTCTCCATACCCCCTGATCCCTTTAGCCACAAGGGCCACATCTAACTTCCTCTTAAATATAGCCAATGAACTGGCCTCAACTACCTTTCTGTGGCAGAGAATTCCACGATTCACCACTCTCTGTGTGAAAAATGTTTTTCTCATCTCGGTCCTAAAAGACTTCCCCCTTATCCTTGAACTGTGACCCCTTGTTCTGGACTTCCCCAACATCAGGAACAATCTTCCTGCATCTAGCCTGTCCAACCCCTTAAGAATTTTGTAAGTTTCTATAAGATCTCCCCTCAATCTTCTAAATTCTAGCGAATACAAGCCTAGTCTATCCAATCTTTCTTCATATGAAAGTCTTGACATCAGTCTGGGTTGGAACCATTCAACCACTATACCCACCATGACCCAAGGATGAACAAATGACACAATCCTATTTGATGAAGTTGATCCAAACCCTAAGGCACCTTGGCAATAGGCCATTTTCTGGGCTGAAAATGGACTATTGCCAAGGTGCCAGATACACTTACGTTGTGAAAGGAGAAAGGGATCAGTGTAGACAGCCAAAGTGGTTAGCTTGGACTAAATGGGTCAGGAGGCCGCTTTCTATGCCACACAACCATCATCCCATGACTAAATTAATGCGGCAGAGATTGTTAGACCTTTAAGGTCAGTTATTCTCAGCACAAATATCTGGAGTGCAAAAATATTAGCTAATTCACCACGGGCAATACTCTGAGAATGCACTGTAATGTGGTAAATGATCCGTCCACAATGCACAATAAGATCTGACTTTAACTTGGAACTGGGATTGTAGCCAAACTGCTGACATCACCAGCATAACATTAATTTCCTTTTAACTCGCAGAGGTTATTTAAGTTAAAGTGGTGAGCAGTCCCATAAAATTCAAAATACAAATATGAACTGTAGCAAATGGTTTTGAAGGATTGTAATGATTTTAATAATATTCTTCCAGTGATGAGAGGAAGAGAGAGAGACTTTCTCATTTTACTGATCCAGGCATTACTGATCCTATAGAAATCCAGATGCACGAGTTACCGCCTTCTGCATCTGACTGTTATCTTGTTATCACTGAGTGGGACATCACGTCAGTTGTTCTGACGTTGTATGAAGTACCCTTTCCCAGGTTATTGGCACATATTTTCCTTCACCACACTTCATTGGTACTTTATTGTCACATGTATCTAGGTACAGTGAAATTCCCTTTTGCATACAGTGCAGTAAAAACCTTGCTACACAGAGGCACAATCATACTTAAAAGAGTGCAGGAATAGTAGATCACACTGATA
Source organism: Okamejei kenojei (assembly GCA_035221665.1). Classification (NCBI taxonomy): domain Eukaryota; kingdom Metazoa; phylum Chordata; class Chondrichthyes; order Rajiformes; family Rajidae; genus Okamejei; species Okamejei kenojei. The sequence continues at coordinate 46,443,172 of CM069147.1, forward strand.
GAATACATCTGTATACCGACACAGTATACAGGTTTATACATTATAGAATATACACATTTAGACTTTAGTTTAGAGTTTAGAGATGCAGGGCAGAAACAGGCCCTTCGGCCCACCGAGTCCGCGCCGACCAGCGATCCCCACACGCTAAAACTATCCTACACACACCAAGGACAATTCGGTACAGTTATACCAAGCCAATTAACCAACAAACATGTACAGTACATCATTGGGGTGTGGGAGGAATCCGGATAGCCCGGAGAAAAGCTACACAGGTCACGGGGAGAACGTACAAACCCCGTACAAACAGCACCCATTATCAGAATCGAGCCCGGATCTCTGATGTTGTAAGGCAACAACTCTTCCGCTGTGACACTATCCTGCCCGTGCGGTACCATGCCACCCTGTAAATCGCTGGCACCATTTTGGGTGATTCAAGTCCTAAATTGTTAACAATGTAGTCTTAACTTTGCCATAAAGGCTTGTTATCCTGGCGGTGGCTGTACTGACAGAGCTACAAGTTGGCCAAGCGATGTTGTTGGTTTCCTCCACCACTGCTCTGCCACTTCCTGCCACTCCAAGACAGATCTGATCCATGTGCTTGGCTACTTGGAGCAGCACCGGAACTAATCGAGCCTAGAGTTCCACCAATGCTTCGATCGGGAAACATCGACCCACGAACAATCCTTGCCCCACACGGCCACCGCTCGTCCTCGGTCAATCAATCCAACCATGGCACTGTGATGTAGCAATGGCACATCAGTCTAATCTCCAGCCCTCACAGACGGTATAGATCCACAAGCTACTTCTACAGGCATGTCAACGCATCCAACATCAACTGCTTCAGACTTCCACCAAAATTACTTAGAACACTCTCCATTGGGTGGCGCCACCAGCAGTGGCTGCCTCACCAACAGTCTGCCTGTCCTTTCTTCTTTTTTGGTATTTTTAGTACATGTTAAAAATGTATGTTTTAGTGTTCCTTGGTTTGTTTTATGTGGGTGTTGGGGGGGGGGGGGGGGAGGCAGTGAAAAACGTTTTTATCAATCTCTTACCTCGATGGAGATGCAATTTTTTCCTTATCGTGTCTCCATCCTCATTGCAGCCTAACATCGCGGAGTTGGCGGCCTTTCCTGGAGACCAATGGGAACGCCAAACCGCGTGCGTCCGCGGGACTTTAACATCGCGGAGCTTGCGATCCCTTTGCCGGGGATCAAAGCTCCAACCGCGGGGCCTGTGGACTTTAACATCGTGAGGCCAACTCGGGAGCTCCATGCCGCAGAGCGAGTTTCAACCGTCCCTATGTGGGAGTTTCGATCACCCCGACGGGAGCTTCGATTGTCGGCTGCGGGGGCTTTGATTGCCCCGACTGCGGATGGCTTGACCGCCCCGACCACAGGAGAACAAAGAGGAAGAAGATTGAACTTTATTGAACTCCACAGTGAGGAATGTGTGGAGCCGCTATTGTGGATGTTTATGTTAACTTTTATTTTATGTGGTTGTGTGTCTTGTTGCTTTTCACTTAGTGTGGCTGTATGGTAACTCAAATGTAATTGTACCTTAATTGGTACATGTGACAATAAACTGACCTTGACACCTTGAAACACTAAGGTGCACCACAGAGCAGTACCAGCATTAGTAAATATTGCAATAAAGAAACACATAAGAACTGAGGGTCATGTGTTAGATCCTTTGAATATATTTGCCCATTGCTAGATCATGACTGATCTGCACTGAAACTCGATTTGTTCAGTTTCCTTGAATCCTTCATCTGTCTTTGAAGAAGCAATTCCAAGTTTCTGATAGCTTTTGCATGACAAAAACGTTTTCAATTTCACTTCCAAATGGCCAAGCTTTCAATTTTCAGATTATGTATTTTTCAGTTCTCCCGCCAGAGGAAATGGTTCTTCAAATCCTTTCATAATTAATAACATCTTGATTCATCCATCTGCCTTCCAAACTCACTGGAACATAGATAACATTTACGCAATCTATCCCCTTAAATTTGTATCCCCATCAATTTGTGCCAATGGTTAAATCTGATGAATCTATGGAGCATCTCTTCCAAGGACAATGTATTTGTTGAGCTTTCAGGTGCTCAAGCCCAAACAAGGTTTTCCTGGATACGGTTAGATTGTGCCTCCATGTAGCTGAAGCATCACTTCCTCACGTTATAATTCCAACCCAGGCAAAATAAAGGCTACAGTATGAAGAAGGGTCTCGACCCGAAAAGTCACCCATTCCTTGTCTCCAGAGATGCTGCCTGTCCCGCTGAGTCACTCCAGCATTTTGTGTCTATCTTCAATGTAAAGGCAACATTCCATGAGCTTTGTCGGTTACTCTTTGCATCTCTTCCCTAGTTTATTTCAGAAATAATACACAGAAAATCAAATTTGCCAATTTTTAGTTGGGCACAGTTGTGTCCTTAACATTTAAGTCAAATGTTAAAGGTGTGAGCCCACATCCTCAGACTGCAAACTAATTTAGTTGATTACCGAGGTTGGGAGTGATACCTTGCTTGCCTTCATCCTAAACCCAGCTCCAATCCCTCACCTGCAATTGTAGCAGCTTCCCACAACAGCTAAATAATCTATTACATCCGATGAGATTACTTAAACCTTTATTATAAACTAAATCTCTGATTGGAAGAACTACTTTGTCTGTCTATAACAGTTTGCAACAGTGGCAAACCCTCTGAGGAAATGATTTATAAGTTGTACATTACGAGAGAAAGTCGCACAAATTATTTGCCACTGGCTGCAAGTGTTTTCCTGTTCAGCCATCTGCTGTGTGTCTCTTTTAACTGCAAGCAGTCAAGGTTAATACATGCTAGTTCAGAGCAACACCCCATCACTTTCAGCCTTACAGCTAAATCAATAGACAACATTTTTCTAGAGCACTTTAGTCAATATACAACACTTAAGTTGTCTGAAAGAAATGGAAGATGCCAATAATCACTACTAATGCGGTTTTATTTCTCAGATGACTCCTGTGATACCTTGTTACTGCAGGTGATGGTTCCTTGTTATAGCAAGACTCAAAGTAGAGCTGAATAACAATCGTCTCCTTGAAGTTGCTGTTTTTATCTTCATGTATTTGATGCTAGGTTCAGGCCTGTAAATTAAAAGTTCTCCAGCAAGATCATCTTTGTTTTACTGATTGAAATGTTCTCCATTTCTAAGACAAAATGCATCATCTTAATCTTAATGCTTTGTGCATTAGTGCATTACCCACCTTGTTAATAGAAATGTACAATAGTAGAAATTATGAGACATTCTGAGTCCATTTAGGACAGCTCATTGTTTTAACTGCAGGAAGATGGGCATGGTCTCAGCCTGGAAATCCAGATAAAGTAGTACAATTATAGGCAGCAACAGTCCATGGATGTCTGAGCAAAGGGGAATAAACCTGGTAAGCAGTCACAAAGAGAAAGTCTAACTATGTCCTTTGAAATTCTCTACCAAAGGTGGCTGTAGAGACCGTTAATAAACATATTCAGAGGAGGTAGCGAAGATGGGATCATCTTTCTCACATAGGCTTTCTATTTACAATTGCCGTCTGTAGTTGTCACAATTTGTAGTTGGAAGCAGCACAACAGCAAATAATCAAATATAGCAGTTCTGAAATAAAAGAAACAGCACAAATCTGTTCTGTAACTAACGAGCTGTTAGTCCATTTAAATGTATTAGCGCGAATGCGATCTACAGACGGCAACGGAGCTGCCGACTGCCAAGGAATCCCCGGTCTCACTGAGGATTGCAGGTAGAGCGAGTACAGTGCCAGGAAACACTAGGGAGGCCTATTTCTTCTTCTTTCATGTGGCGTGCACAGCCGAAGGTTGTTGGACAACTTGTTCTATTTGATCTTCCGTTTGTGCATGTCGAGTTGATTGCATTAGTCGAAACAGGGCGGACCACATGAAGGTTGCAAGGGAGGCCTCCAATGTGTCCAGACACATGGCCAACAGGGAGGCCTACATGTAAGACGGAAGCACAGAAGACTATGAACCCCATTCCCCATCATTCTACTGGCCAATCAATGTTCAGTCACAAGAGCATAAAATGGAAGACTTAAGGGCAAGGCTGCATTATCAACAGGAGATGAGAGAATGCTCTGTGCTCTTTTTCACAAAGGTGTGGCTTCACCCCCAAGCTCAGCCACCCAGCGCAATGGATTCACCATCAATTGCATGGACAGAACAGAGGCATCAGGAAAAGGAAGAGACATTTGCCTCATGATAAACTCTTCATGGTGCTCAGATTGTAGCAGTCCTGTCCAACTGCTGCTCTCCGCACCTGGAGGTGAAGGGCAGTCCCTTCTACCTCTCAAGGGAATGCACCTCCATCATCATGATGGCAGTCTACGTCCCAGCCCAGGCAGATGTCCATCTAGCACTGGAGGAGCTGCATGCTGTGGTCAACAAACATCAGTCAACGTACTCCGACGCCTTTCTCATCACAGTCAGGGGCTTCAATAAAGCCAGCCTGAAGAAGTCACTCCCAAACAACCTTCAGCACATGTCATGCAACACCAGAGGATCAAACACCCTCGACCTCTGCTATACCACCATCAGAGATGCCCATTGCTCCATCCCTCGCCCTCACTTTGGGAAATCCGACAACTCATCTGTGCTCCTTCATCTTGCTGCTACTGAGAGACAGGACAGGTCATCCAAGGTGATGAAGCCCAGGAATTTGAAGCTGCAAGTTCTCTTCACGACTAAACACGATCTTTCAACCAATTATCCAATTAATCTCATGTAGCGGCACCTAATGGTGAAGCTGGACATTCAGAACCCTCATCATTGGTCGGGACTGTCACGTGACCAGGGGTTCGTTCGTGGGCTTTTGAGAGTAATCAGTAGTTAGTGCTCCTCGCATCGACAGGAGCTTTAATCGTTAATTCTTGACTAGGTACACGGTAGTTCGAGCATTTGCTTTCGTTAATAAAGAATATTTTGTTCAACCAGCCTGGTCTCACTACACACACTAAATTATACAACTAATCATAGTCTACTGCACTGTCCCCACAATTGTTTCCCTTTTAAATATTCATCCAATTCACTTCTGATAATTATCATTTAATTTACATCCACTATTTTTTCAGGCAATGATCTGCAAATCTTAACAATTCAGTACATACATTTAACTTTCTCATTAATCGTTCCCTTAAATCTTCATTTTCGGATTCTATCTCTTCACCTCTTGAATCAATTTCAGGATGCTCAAACATAACTGTTCTTTAAACCAGTAAAGGCTTCAAACTCTTGCAGGCAAATAATCATTTAGCGTGCATGTGGTATGGTCCAAGCATTTTAGGTGCATTGGCACTTTCCAATTCACTGACGAAAATGCAACCACGAATCCTCACTAATTATTTTACCTTACACTTGTTTTTAACCTAATATCTATACCCTTTTGCACTGTTTATTGCTCTTATGATTCCATCAATGCTTTGCTCAACATGTTCGCTCCAGATAAAGCAATAAAATGAAAATCATTAAAAGTCAACAGAAAGCAACTTTGTAGCTGCGCAATGAAAACAATAACTTGTTAAAACACTAATTGTGCAATCTTGTCTCTGCAGAGAAACATAATTAGGAGCAAGTTAATACAGACATTCAATACATCAATTCCAATCGCCACAAATCAGATCAGAATTCAGTCTTTTCACAACTTTAATAAATCTGAGCAATCAAGGAAATCTCTAGTTGCTTACCAGTTTAATTAAGAATAATCTCAACATCAGCTTCGCTGGAGCTCTTGTCAAACCATAAAGAAGAAACTTAACCCCACATGAGATATCAATAGTGTTAAATATAATTTTGAAGCTTCCCGAGGCACATTTTGACCAATTCTTTTGAGAGAGGCTATGGTAGAATTACAGTATGTGTTCCCATAGAAGTTTTCACAACAATAGTCTGTAATTTTTCGCCACAATAATGGATTGTAATTATTTGATTTTAGTTTCACAGCGAGGCAAAAGAAGGGAAAGAAGGATGTGTTTGGAGTAGGCGGAGAGAAACAAATATAAGAGAGAGAGCAAGCAGGAAAACACAGTACAACCTGAGGAGTAGGTAGAGATTTGAATAGTGAGGGGTAGGTAGTGAGGGGTTGGGGAGAATTAATCACAAGGGCTGGGAGTAGTAGGATTTATAGAGTAAGAGGATAAGAAGCAAGTAAAAAAGGCCAGAGCAAAAGTATACCAGGATATGATTTGCACAGTTATTCTTTATTATGTTGGATACTCTTTTTTTTAAATCCACCATCATAATGGAATTAGACTGGGATGCAATGCCACATCAGGGTGCATCACAAGCAGGTTTGGCAATTGCTCTGCCCAAGAGCACAAGTAATTGCAGAGCTGTGGATCCAGACCATCATTCAAACCAATGCAGCCCACCCCACCACATCAACCCCATCTTTTCTATTAAAGTAGTTGAAATAGTAAGAAAAAAACATTTGTAAAGAAGATTGAGGGAGTTAACCACAATCTCCTAGCTAATATGTATCACCAACCTTAATCACAAGCAGTTTCTGTATGTTTGATCCAGGCACGTGCCGTCAGGGTAGGCAAGGTATGCAGTGCCTACCCTGACAAAATTTATTAAAAGGAAATTATTAAATATAAATAGTAAAGATTTCCAACTCATTTACTATTGGCAACTTAATGCACAAAATTACATGCATAATTTATTAAATGGTTATTATTTTCATCATTTCATCGATCTTAGGTAGGCATAATTCTCCCGTGCTTTTCATCCGCAGTACATGTTCTACGCGTCTCTATGTGCAACTCACGAGCCGTGGACGCTGCTTCAAGCCTTCACTTACAACAGACAATAAAGGCAGCTTAAATTCTGCTTTTGCCCCGTGGACAAATAATGTGGCAAGTAAATTTCTTTGCACTATATGTTTTTAAATACTTTATTAAGAGATAAGGCTTTTGAAGACACATTACTTTATAAAGGTCGACTGACTGTCTACCGGAGAGGAGACCAATCTGCGCATGCGCAGTTTGTAAGATTTTTAAAAGTCGACTGACTGCCTACCCTGAGTAATTACTCACGGCACGTGCCTGATTTGATCACATTGCTACCTGTGAGCTTGCTGTGTGCAAACTGGCTCATGCTTCTCCCATACTGTATGAGTAACTTCATTACAGCAGATCTTTTGGCCATCCTGAAGTTATGAAAGGTATATCACTGCACATCTCTTTCTTTCGATGATTTAGATTATCATGTCAAACCTTAATTCCTGTAAGCAGAATAAACCAATTTATCATAATGTTGGTTTAGGGGAGCTTAACAAATGTGTATAAACATGTCCAAATGTTGTTTAACACAGCACAAAATCATTTTACAAATTGATTTTCATATATCGTTACCCTTTATTGTGGTTTCAAAGGATTGTGCTGGCTACTCAAACCACTTACAGACAATTGTTAAACAACAGTAAGCTCCAGGCCCACAGGCAAAGTCAAATTCAGGATTCTGGTGTTTACCGATAGATTTAGAAGGCCAAATCTCTCCATTCATTCTGCAATCCTTGTTGGTCTGGGAGTTCTTTGCATGATGCTGGGGGAATCGCATCTCCGATTCGGTTCGGAATTAGACCTGACGCAGGAGCCAAAACCTTTCGACTTCAATAGGAATCATAGAACAAAAGAAAAGCTGAATTACTTTCCTCTAAAAGAAAAATCACCTTAACATTTACAAAAGCAAAATGTGGCCAGGGTTTTGACAAGGCTAGGGAATAAAGGGGGAATTTATTGGAAATGAATTATTAGCTGGTTGGCTGCCGATGGCGAGCGGTGTTCCGTAAGGGTCTGTTACTTTTCACGTTGTGTATTAAAGGTGTGGATGATGGAATTGATGGCTTTGTGGCCAGGTTTGTATAACATAGTGACCAAAACTGAACACAATGCTCCAAATGCAGCCTCACCAATGTCTGATATAACTGCAGCATGACATCCCAACTTCTATACTCATTACTCTGACTAATGCAAGCCAATGTGCCGAAAGCCTTTTTGACCACACAATCTACCTGTGACGCCACTTTCAAGGAACAATGTACCTTCCCTCCTAGATCCCTCGGCTCAACAACACTCCCGAGACCCCTACCATTCACTGTGTTGGTCCTGCCCACGTTATTCTTCCCAATATGAAATACCTCACATTTCTCTGTATTAAATTCCATCAACCATTACTCAACCCACCTGCCCAACCCATCAAGATCCTGCTGCAATTTTTGACAACCATCTTCACTATCTACAATGCCACCCACTTTAGTGTCATCTGCAAATTTGCTAATCATGCCATGTACGCTCTCATCCAAATCACTGATATAGATGACAAACAAAAAGGAAACCTACTTTGAGCAGGATACGAATCTACGCTGGGAAACAGGTATAGGGTTTTAAATCCAACGCCCTAACCACTCAGCCATTGCAGCTTCAGTACCAACTCACCTCAAAAAACAGACTGCATTTCCAAACAGCAGATGAAACCAAATTAAACATAACATTGAGAGATGGTAGCATTGATTGTCTAACAGTGTAATATTGATAGGAATTACTTGAATAAAATTTACCATTTTAAAAACATTTCCTGACCATGCATGCTACACATAATATACTGCATTCTACGCGCAAGGATAAACATAACTCTTTTTAGCCCACACCTGAAGTAATCTTGAATGACTGCAAAAAAAAATCCAATGGTATATAGCCACAAATGGCATATTTTTATTCAATTTTCTATTTAGCAAATTTTAAGAGAGATTTATTCAGAAAGACTCACACTCATTATACTAACGACAGCACAGAAATATTGCAGGTTGAATATCCCAGATACTGGTGTTAGTTATCGTTCGCCTCCAAACTCTGTCAGAGAAATTTCCCAGTTTAAATCCAGTTACTGAAAGAAAAATAATCAAGGATTTATATTTTTTTTGTACAGGCAGTACAAAAAAAAATATTTGTACAGGCCCTTCCCCCTCATCTCCCCCAAACTTAAAAGTATACAGCAAGAGGTATAATCCAATCATTGTCCATCTGGATAATTACTGTAACTGATGAGTTCCTATATGATCCATGCTAAAAATATTTTAACACCCCAGACACTTTGATGGAGACATTTTTGATATTATTGAAAAAGGCTCCGGACTATTTACATAAGACAGGACCAGGCCAATCAAGCGTGTTTCACCATTCAGTTAGCTTATAGCTGATCTGCAGCTCAGTTCAATTCAGTAGTTTTAATAGTATCGATTGAGATTCTTAAGCAGCACAAATGTGTTAATTGCAGCCTTCAATATTTAAATTGATCCAATGCTCACAATCTATAATGGTGGTTAAATTCCAGATATTAGCTTTCTTTTGTTTGAAAAAATGATATTTGATTCTTATACAGGCTTGCTTTAATTTTATTACTGATTAATCATTTCCCATTATTATTCATCTTGCTTATTTTCCATTTCTCAAGAGATTAACTTTATGTACAAGCCTGACATCTTTTCAACAAGTGCCTATTAGCTGTTCCCCTACTCTATCTCTTGGGCTAAGACCAGCGAATGAGTATGTGATGTTGTCGTTGAAGCTGACAAGGAATTGTTGGTCATTAGTGATTGGGACAAAGTAATGCTCCACAGAAGGCGAGGCTTGTATATTGCTGAAAGCATTCAGTCAATAAATATTGAACAAGTTCCACAATTTCAATGATGAATTATACTTCTCAACATTACCCCATATTTGCACCTTCCTCTAAATCCTTCATTTTACTGGGACCTGCAGAAGGTCATTTTTCCAGGGATGTGTGGTCATGTGCTCCATTTCTCCCATGCTTCATAGCAAGCAGCAACACTTCCAAGGAATAGATGCCAATCCATATATTAGTTTAGTTTAGTACTGGCCCCCCTCCTCTTCAACATCTACACCAACGACCAACCACTTCCCCCACAATGCCGCCACTTCACCTATGCTGATGACCTCTGCATCACCACCCAACAGGAGAACTTCCAGAAGATCGAGTCTGTCATGGAAAGCGCCCTCCAAGAGATGACAACCTACTACAATAACAACCACCTGAAACCCAACCCATCAAAAACCCAACTATGCAGCTTCCACCTTAAAAATCGAGATGCAGGAAAACAACTGAGCGTCTCATGGGCCACAAACTCTCCAACCACTTCCACCCTGTGTACCTCGGAGTCACACTCGACAGGACACTCTCTTTCAAAATCCATCTTCAGAACACCAAAGCCAAGGTCAACACTCGCAACAACATCCTGCGCAAACTGGTAAACTCAAAGTGGGGCGCTGATCCACCAACCATCCGCGCAACTGCCCTAGCCCTGTGCTTCTCCACAGCTGAATACGCGTGCTCAAGCTGGAGCCGCTCCCACCACACCAAACTGGTTGACACAGCCCTCAACGACACCTGCCGCATTATCACGGGATGCATAAAGACAACGCCAGTCCCGTGCCTCTACACCCCAGCTGGTATTTGTAGAATAACAAAATAACATTTGATATACTCAGTACTTTTTATTGTGATATATCCTCATGAAATTTTAAGTAAATTTAATTTGTCTAAAACTAGTAAACAAATCGCAGCTAGTAATACCTGTTAATCATTTATACAGGGAAATAATTATTTTGAAATACTGAATAGATAGAAAATAAATTACTTTATGAATGGTATCCAATGAACAAATTGAAAATGTGAACTCTTGCATTTGATGTTGAACTTCATTGTTGTTTTGAACATTTCCAGGGTCAAAAAATGTGCTATTCATTTTATAACAGCTCAGACTTCAACTACATAGTATTAAATTGGCTCATCCCTAAACTTATGGAACTTGGCCTTGAGGCCTCCATTTATCAACAGCCTTCTGGATTTACTAATGGACAGACCTCAGGCGCTCAGATGTGATCATAAGATTCCCTCCACTCTGACCTCAGCATTGGTGTACCTCATGGTTGTGTGATCAGCCCCTTATTTTTCTCCTTTTTACTAATCTTTATTACTAATTGATCATTTTATTTACAAAAATTTACAAGATTTGCTTCTTTATCTGAGCCATATCTGAGGAAGGATGTGCTGGCTCTGGAGAGGCTCCAGAGGAGGTTTACAAGAATAATCCCAGGAATGAGTGGGTTAACATGTGAGGAGCGTTTGACGGCACTGGGCCTGTACACGCTGGAGATTAGAAGCATGAGGGGGGACCTCATTGAAACGTTCCGTATAATGAAAGGCTTGGATGGAGTGGATGTGGAGAGGATGTTTCCACTAGTGGGAGAGTCGAGGACTAGGGGTCATAGCCTCAGAATTAAAGGATGTTCCTTTAGGAAGGCGATGAGGAGGAATATCTTTAGTGGTGAATCTGTGGAGTTCTTTGCCACAGAAGGCGGTGGAGGCCATCAATGGATATTTTTAAGGCAGAGAGATAGATTCTTGACATGTGTCAGGGGTTATGGGGAGAAGGTAGGAGAATGGGGTTAGGAAGGAGATAGATCAAGCATGATTGAATGGCGGAGTAGACTTGATGGGCCGAATGGCCTAATTCTGCTCCCATCACTTATGACCTTATGGCATCCATGACCGTGTGGTCAAGTACCACGCCAATTCTATATTTAAATTTGGCGATGATACCACTGTGGGCGAACAGATCAACAACAAAGATGAGACAGATTAGAGGAGTGAGGTGAAGAACTTTGTGTCATTGTTAGCCCATAACATCAACAAAATTAAAGAGTTGGATGTTATCTTAAGCAAGTGAATGTGTGAATACACCCTGACCTCGTCAACTAAGTTGCTGTAGAGATGGTCGACAGCTTAGTTCCTAGATATCCACATCACCAGCAACCTACCCTGGTCCCTTCATACTGATATGGTGATGAAGAAAGCACCTATGCCTGTTTACTTTCTTACATGTCTGAGAAAATTTAGCATGTCCAGGAGGATTCTCACAAACTTCTACAGAAGCGCTATGAAAGGTATTCTGACAGGTTGCATTCACAGAGTGGTGAACGCAGCCCAGTCCATCACAGGCTTGTAACTTCTTTCCATCCAATCAATCTTCATGATGTACAATGTCAGGAAGCCTGGAGGATGTCAAGAATGTTTGCCACCCCGGCCATTCCATTTTCTCTTCCACATTCTGGGAGAAGATGCAGGAGCTTGAAATCCAGAGTTAACAAAAGCTTCTTCCCCACTACTATCAGACGGCTGCAGCAACCAACTATATCACACCCCCTTCCCAGAGCTGCTGTCAAACGCTCTTACTATTACCTGCTTCTTTTGGTCATCCTGTTATTGTACTTCAATTGGGGTTTTTTTGCACTACTTCAGATTGCACTACAATCACGCACCTTATTTTTTGTGTTGCATTCATTGTTGTATTTATCATTTCTATATATATATTGTTTACTCCATGAGTTTCATGTGAACAAGAAATTTCATTGCATCCTGATGCATATGACAATGAACTAAAATCGGAATCAGAAGTGGCTGTACCATTTACAGCTTTCATTAGTATTACAAGCAGTTTTGAATGAAAATTAAACCCTTGAAGTTTCAGATCAATTACATCTAAAATGTTAGAGCTAAAACTGTAATCAATAATATGTGGAAATAAAATTTCAAATTTGTAACTTGGAAGGTGTTATTTCCAATGGACGCAGCGTGAAATCAAAAGTGTGATGACACGTCACTTCGTTAAGCAGATTAAAGGAGCATTTGTTCTGTTGTTAGAATGGGCAGAAAGCAAATTAATCTGATACGCAATGCAGATGGGAAGATGAAGAAGGCAAAGGCCACTTCAGCAATTTCAACGTTCGACAGCAGATTTTTTTTTGTTTCCCCTTGATTTAAAATGCCACCCCGGAGAAAGAAGAGAATCCATCATGATTATGGAAAATGTCAAATCACCTTTCTGGTTGATTGAGTTCTAATTAAATATTCCTTTTCTGTATCTACATAATTTAATTATTGGCAGCACAGCCCACTGTGCAGAATGTAATTAACCAGTGTTAACATGAACTGGTGCCCATGATTTCTCACAAGTAAATGGCACTTTTCATAGTTAATAATTGGACAGTTTTGCAAGAAGTACTAAATAATCCATCTTATTAGCCTCAAGAAAAAATATTGAAAACTATTAAAAGTTGTATTTGATCAGAAGTATCGAATTGTATATTAAAACTGGAATATAAATCAGAATTGAATTACATTCTCATAACAGGGCACGTTGAAACTAAAACATTTGTAATCCTGTTTTATCAATTTACAGAGAAACATAGAAAATAGGTGCAGGAGGCCATTCGGCCCTTCGAGCCAACACCGCCATTCATTGTGATCATGGCTGATCGTCCCCAATCAATAACCCGTGCCCGCTTTCTCCACATATCCCTTGATTCCACTAGCCCCTAGAGATCTATCTAACTCTCTCTTAAATCCATGCCATGATTTACCCACATGTACCCACTGTGGCAGTCACAAGAAAAAATGTCACTTATTGGTAACAAAGTGTTACTTATCAACATTTAATAAGCCAATAACTGTCCAAGAATTGTGTGTATATTTTGGAGTATATTAAGAGAATTGATTTTATGAGGTAAGATTAACAGCCTTCTCCAAGTTGTGCTGGTATTATTCATGGGATAGTTTGGATCAAGTGTGTATTTGCCCATTAGCTTCCAATTCCTCTAAGCCAGCCACTGCTAAAATCAACATCACCGTCCCTCAATTCCTTCTCTCTCTCTCGATAGCAATGACAGATTTTCATCCTTTGAGATTGGTTCATTGTCATTGTGAAACAGATTGCCCTTTGTAGGATAGCTCACTCATTTATTAGAAACAAGACTTGGAATTGGATAGTAAAACAGGCAATTTTACCTTAATGACAACTTATGTCTCAATCATTTCCTGCACCATTACAATGACAATTCCATCAATTTCATGCAATCTTAGTTCTTACTCCAAACTTTGATTTTTTTTTACCATCACAGGTTAGCTAAATAAATCCTGGCAATGAATGAATGAATAAGTTTATTGGCCAAGTATTCACATTCAAGAAATTTGCCTTGATGCTCCAGTCGTAAGTGACAACATGACATACAGCGACAGTTTGGAATGACACATTAAACATTAATAATAAAACATTATTGATTAAACATGTGAATTAAATAATGCCATAGCAAAAGGAGGTCACAGATTTTTGGTTATTGAGTTATTACTCTGGAAAAATGTTGTTTTTATGTCTGTGACAGCTTTGATAGTCTGATCGCCTTCCAGAGGGAAGTGATTCAAAGAGTTTGTGGCCAGGGTGAGAGGGGTCAGAGATGATCTTACCCACTCGCTTCCTGGCCCTTGCAGTGTACAGTTCGTCAATGGAGGGAAGGTTGCAGCCAATAACCTTCTCAGCTGATCAGACGATTCGCTGCAACCGCCGGTTGTCGTGCTTGGTGGCTGAGCCAAACCAGACCATGATGGAGAAGGTGAGGACAGACTCTACGGTGGCAGTATAGAATTGGACCATCATTGCCTGTGGCAGATTGTGTTTTCTCAGTTGCCGCAGGAAGTACATTTCTGTTGTGTTTTTTTTACTGTGGAGTTGATGGTAGCCCCCCACTTAAGGGCCTTGGAGATGATGGTTCCCAGGATGATGGTTATCCAACAGGAGGTACAGTAAAAGTTAGGATATCGTTCAAATCATCTTATTAAAATAGCTCATAAACACTTATCTGCTTCAAGGAAACATCCATCATTCCAGTCCCCAGGAAAAGTCATGTGACCAGTCCCAATAACTACCACACTAGCTCTAACATTAACCATAATAGTACAGGTGTCAGAGGTTATGGGGAGGGGAAAAAAGGGTTAGGAGGGAGAGATAGATCGGCCATGATTGAAAGATGGAATAGACTTGATGGGCTGAATGGCCTAATTCTACACTTATTCCTTATTCCTATTCTACTCTTATTCCTTATAAAAAAAAGTGCTTCTGGACAATAGACCTTTTGCAATATGCTACTGGACAAATAGGTCAATGGAGGACATCTTCTCCCTTGCAATGCATTAATTTCTGGATCACCACGGCATTTAGAAAACTTATGCCAGGATGCTATTCATTGACGACAGCTCAACCTTCAACACCACAATACCAAATAAGCTCATATCTAAATTCATGAAGCTTAACCTTCGGGGTTCCACTTGCAATTGTCTTCTGGATTTCACACTGACAGACCTCAGTTGGTTAGAATTAGTTATAAATTTCTTTAACCTCGGCGCACAACTTTGTTGCCCCTGAAGGTAGTGCGTTCGGTCCCTGCTCCCGATACAACCACGACTCTATGGGTAAAGCATCGCACTAACTCAATCTTTAAGTTCAACAATAATACCAGATTAACTATCATGATGACTCGGATTCGGGGAGAGATCGGGAACCCTGTGCCAAGGTGTCAGGACAAAAACCTAGTCCTTATCATCAGCAAGATGAAAGAGTTGGGTGTGGGCCTAAGGGATCGGGCAGGAGGGGTGGTGGTGGCGTACACAACCCTGTCCTCATCAAGGGAACTGCGTTAGAGATGGTTGAGCTTTAAATGCCCTGGTATTCACACCATTAGAAAACCTAACCTGGTCCCGACACGCTGATGCGGAACCACTCGGAGGTACCACTGAGAAGCCAAGGCCGGTGCCTCGGGGGTCGACAGCCATCGGACCCTGGGTCTGGGCTGGCGCCACGGAGAGGGCCTGGTTGCGTTAATGGAGAGATAAGAGCGGGAGTTGATGATGGCGCTGAAGTGAGGACACCGCTGCCGAGGGAAGGAACAATGGAGGATCCGGAGTGGGGGCGGGAGGGGGGAGAAGAACAAAGAGGGAACTGACATTGGGTGGGTGGGGGGGAGAATTTGTAACTTTGTAAGCGCTTTTATGGGCGACTATTTGCATACCTTGGGTATGCAGGCAAAGAGTTTCACGGTGACTTGGTATCACCTGTGACAATAAAGATTTTAAGGTCAGTTTATTGTCATATGTACCAATTAAGGTACAATGAAATTCAAAGTGTTCAATTCAATTCAAAATAAGCGCATCACCTTATTTACTTTCTTAGACGTTTTTTAATTCAGCATGTCCAGAAGGATTCTCTTGTTGATGCTGATGCATTATAGAAATTTAGTTTGGTGTGTCAACTGTTCTGCTCCAGACCATCTGAAACCGCAGACAGCAGTGAACACCAATTCATCACAGGCTCGTCACTTCCAATCCATCTCAACGGTGCTTTGCAACAGTAAAGCTGGAATTATCGGCAAGGATACCCACCACCCTGACCGTTCTGTTTTCCAGACTTAAGAAAATATTCGCCCTCAGCGCCATTAGATCCCTGAAACAATCACCTCTTTTACATTCCCTTCCTGAATGTACAGCCACGTACTCTTAACTTAGGCAGCTATTTTGATTATTGTACTTGATGGCGTTTTTGCACCACTGCAGATTGTACTTCACCCATTCCATCATTGTATTTGTCACTGTGTTTATTATTCTATCCATTATCATCATGAACATGGTTTTAGTCTTTGAGGAAGGTAAACAATGAATTTTATTGCACCCTGGAGCCTAGGACAATAAACGAATCGGAATCTGACAATCAACCTTCTTTACTAATCATAGCTCTCCAAAAAGTAGTTTATAAGGATGTGTAAGAATTTGATGTAATAAGGATATTCTTTAAAGAAGCAAGTATTGTATAGGTGGCAGGAGAATTAGGGCAGTTAATGTGTAAATTACATAGAAATTACATGGAGAAATTGGATTTATGGCCAGTATAGATATTGTGGACCAAACACCCTTCTTCTGTGTCAAAAGAAAATAGAAAAATGCCAATGCTGCAGGTGCTGCTGAAACTGAAAGCAGAATCCCAGCCTTCTGAAGGAGATTGTGAAAATGGAGAAACTTGAATACTTCCCCATAAAAATTTTCATATGTCACAAAGTTGGCAGCTTTTGGCACTGGCAAAATAATCAAGAATACAACTTTATTAAATATTCTGGAAAAAAAAATTTGAATGGCTAGAAATTTGTCCTTTGGCAAGAGAATTCTAGTTGTCACCATCAGTAATCTAATTGTGAAAATTGAAGCCCAAAAGGGTATTGCAATATTTGATTATAGGGTTGCTGAAAACAACCATCTATATAATGCCATCTAATTAAAGACAGAATCTAACTAAGGAACTCAAATGAGGGAATGCATCTGTAATCTTTAAGTGTACATGTGCACTCTAACCAAAATCAGTTATAAAGAGGTCCCAAATATGGAGCTTAGGAAAAAAAAGTAATATATCCCGGACTCCTGTACTTTCCTCCCAACAGTACCAGAGAGAACGAGACGAGTGTGGGCAGTTGACAATATAAGCTAACTTCTTGAACAACGCTTTCAGTAAATCTCTGATGATGCAGAGGTCAGTAACCTTGATGGACCTGGCAATGACCATTACTTTTGGCCGCCTCTTTCTTGAGCGTTTAAAGTACCGAACCAGTCTGCTCTTCACTGAATTATCGTGGAAGTGTCATGAGTAATGTGTCATGTCAAATCTCCAGAGAAAATGCAGTTTAACATAGTCACAAGTACTGAGGTACTGTGAAAAGCTTTTGTTGTCCATGTATAATAATCATCACAAACATAATCGTAATTTATTAGCCATGTATGTTTTGCAACATACGAGTAATTTGGTTTGCCAGAGTCATACCAAAAAAGCAACAAGAAAGAACTACATAAAAAATTGACATAAACATCCACCACAGCAGCTCCTCCACATTCCCCACTGTGATGGAAGGCAATAAAGTCTTATCTTCTTTACTCCTTTTTTCCCCGCAGTCGGGGGAGTCGAACCATCCGCAGTCGGGGCAATTGAAGCTCCCGCAGCCAGCGATTGAAGCTCCCACGATCGGGGTGGTCAAAGCACCAGCAGCATGGAGCTCCCGAAGCTGATCCCGTTACTGATACCCGTTATTCATCCAACAATTGTACTGTTGGCAAATTTAATACGTTTATGTCATATGAGCAGAAGTAGGCCATTCGGCCCATCAAGCGTATGCCGCCATTCAATCATGATTAATCTATCTCTCCCTCTGAGCCCCCTTCTCCTGCTTTTTCCCCATAACCCTTGGAACCCACACTAATCAATAATGTTTCAATCTCCACCTTAAAAATATCCAATTAGCCTCCACAGCCATCTATGGCAATGAAGTCCACCGATTCATCACGGAATTTCTTTAATCCGGATTAAAGAAATTCCATATCATCTCCTTTCTAAAAGTGTGGCATTTTATTCTTAGACTATGCCCTCTGGACATAAACTCTTCCACGATGACTTTGGAATACTGTCTGGCAAAACAGTTGTGGGTCTCTGGAGAGTGGAGTAGGGGACTAATCACAAAGTCCTGAGGTATCTCTGTGCTGTTAAGTCATTTAGGATTAGGTGCTGTTGCTGATTGGTATTGATCAGGGTGTGTTGATGCGGAAGTTGAGGATCTAGAACGGAGCAGGGACCCAGTTTCCAGAGTTTGACAGGGATAATGGATGCCAAACTGTAGTTGATGAGCAATAGCTTTACATACGTCACAGCCAGACATAAAAACAGCTTGTTTCTCCACGAGCAGTAGGTCTACTCAAAACTATAATATTTTATTCTTAATTGTTTACTGTATGTCGTGTTGTTTTTGCGAGCGGAGCACCAAGGCAAATTTCTTGTATGTGTACATACTTAGCCAATAAACTTATTCATTTATTCATTCAAGTGATCCAGCATATTGTCGAATCAGGCAGACAGCATGGAAATAGGCTTCCGCTGATTCATCTAGGCTACTTTCATTGCAGCTGTCAAATAGGTGTACAGCCACTGTGAAACTGGGATTAAATGTAATGGAATGTCACTTGCAGATTCCCCTTCAAGTAACACACAATCCTGACCTGGAGAAATGCTCGTATTCCTACCCCACCTCCTATCTAATTCCTGAAACACACTTCCCAACAACATGATGGGCCAAAAAGCCTACTTCCATGCTTCCAACAGTCAAAAGGGCTGCAACATTGAGTCAGTGGGCCCCATAATTCCAAGGGCAACAAAGAAAAATACAAATGAGGTGCTTCAATGATATGTTTATAGGATAGAAAGAAATAAACTGATTATTTTGATATGCGAGTGCAGAAGGGTCAATGAGTTAGGCCATTCAGAGGTGATATTTCACAATATGATTTGGAATTCTCTCCTCCCTCTTGAAGCCAACTAAAATTTTAATTAGGGAGTTTGATAAGATACATGCGACACAAGCTGGGCAGGAAGATGGGAAGACAATTCATGTAGGCTCAGTCCTAATCTAATGGAGTGGCAAAACAAGTTGAAGGATGCAATTGCCTAATTCTATTCCCATGAGAGAAAATATGACTTGTTTTCACAGCAAAATTCCAGCCTTATTTAATAAGCTCAAACCATCAGACCACTGACAGCTCCGAATAACCTTCACCACTGGCGAAGTCATCTGCACAAATATAAAAAGAGTATAAATCCAGGTTCAATATTTGAAATATCTGAACTTTGATGGCTTAGAGAAGAGATTTATCCTTAGATAAACCTAGCTTTCTTTCAACTTTAAGATAAAAACTCCCAAGTTCAGACATGCTTTTATTTCAGTACGACCCAAGGAATGAACTGTAGCTGTGGTGATTTAAATTTGCCCACAATTTAAAATGGATTATCTTGGACTTGCAGGTAAATATCACTTGAGGCGAGCAAGCAAACTCAGACAAATGTAGAAGACTGTTCCAAATATGAAGAGGACAAGATCACTATCTGTAATCACCCAATATATTAAGGGAATCAGATTGAACATCAGCCGAGCTGTAATATAAATCAAAACAGTATTACATCAACTTTACAAAAGGTAGGGTTAAAATAACATACAGCTAAAAATTACAAAATACCATATCGACAGGGTGTTATGATTATAAAAATATATTGCAGCCCCCAACAGCAAAGCATATTGTACAAAACCAATATGATAAGATTTGAATATCACAAAAGAGTAAGGTGCATAATTACAAAGAAAGATCGCATTAACAAAAGCAAGAGTGTACACTGAAATATTCATAAGATTTTAGCGTAATATTACACAGAACATTCATTACTGTAATAAAACATTCTGTCTAGCTAGTCCAAGGTGGAGTTTATTCTCAACTTGAGGTCCACCCCATCTTATCTCACTCAACTTCCATTAATCACTTAACTCCCAGCACAGTTTTCTTTTCCCATGTGTCTTAGCTTCCCTTTAAATGTATTTCTACTATTTGTCCCAATTACTTCCCATGGGAGTAAATTCATTATGCATTATTCACTACATAAATTAATTTAGTCTGAACTCCCTGTTTGACTTCTTGATCAGTTTTGGATTATATACTTGAGGCCCTCACATTTGCTCTTCATCGTGAATGCAAACAGATGATTCTATCATTACTTCAAAAACCTTTACAAGGTCACCGCTCATGTTTCACCCCCCCCCCCCCATCCCAAAGAAAGCCAATCCAATTACCCTTTCCTGATGGTGTTCACATTGATGACGAAGTTGCAAAGTAAAAAAGAATTTTCATGCAATATAAAAGTTGTTGGAGCGTGTGAAGACTGCCAATTTTTTGTAGGGAGGTTACTGCATTGGATTCTCAACTCATTATTGAGCACAGATGAAGACAAACAGAGATGAAAACCAGAGCAGACCATGCAGACAAAGAATGTCAATTAATAAATAATCATGAGAAAAACAATTGAACCACGACCTAGATCAGAGAATTAAATTCATTATGCATTATGTAAATAAATATGTAGAGTTATAAATATGTTAATTAATTGAGAAATCAGGGATGGGGTGGGATAGAGAACATGGTAATGACTAAAGATATAAATTAAGATGGAGTCCGGGCATACATTTCTCCAAAAATGATTAAAAACTAACCTTCAGTTAGTATCTCAATTAACGAAATGAAGCAGAGAATTATAGAAATAAAACCAGTGACTGTGATTAATAATTTGCTCAAAGGAGGATTTAATTCCTATTTTTAAACTGCCAAGAAATCCACGAATGGCAACATATTTGCATTTTACGTCCTGATAATGATGCACTTAGAAATGAAGGCTCATTTAATAATCAGTTAGAGTAAAATAAAGTTATAAATAATGGCAAATAAAGAGAGTAACATAATCATAATCACATTCTGAAAGTCATCGGAGGACACGCAGAGTATAAAACAAGTACGTAACTAGGAAAGTGGACAAGGGAGAGCCAGTGGATGGAGTGCACCTGGACTTTCAGAAAGCATTTGATAAGGTCCCACATAGATTAGTGGGCAAAATTAGGGCACATGGTATTTGGGGCAGAGTACAGACATGGATAAAAAATTGGTTGGCAGACAGGAAACAAAGAGTAGGGATTAACGGGTCCCTTTCAGAACGGCAGGCAGTGACTAGCGGGGTCGGTGCTGGGACCGCAGCTATTTACAATATATACTAGACTAAGTGGGACCTGTTGGTTCCCAGCATCACATGGGAGGGCTGGTCCCCCAACGCAATATTCCACCTCTCCACCAATTCCAATATTCGTGGCCAGTGGGGTGGGAGGGTTCTGGAGCTCTAGTATGGTTGTTGTGGGCTGAAGGGACTGGTTTCCAGAGGGCTAGTATGGACATTGTGGGCAAAATGGATTCTTGGGCTGGCGGCTCAGTCACTCAAGCCTGTTGTGCTGACAGCTCGCTCACGGCTGGTGGGCAGGCAATTGACTCATGGCTATTCCTTGAAATTCCATTTAAAATTAGTGTTTACAATTTTTTTAAACACTAATAACTCCTTTATTTTTCATCGATGGGAAAGAACCTCGGCACCTGATGAGCGGAGGGGGACTGAGTAAGAGGCCAAAAATCACAGCCGTAAGTGGCAGCGATTTTTTCTAAAATCAATATACAGAAGTCAAGATCAGACTTTTAGTAATATAGATTAATGATTTAGATGAAGGGGTTACAAGTAACATTAACAAATTTGCAGATGACAAAGCTGAGTGGCCGTGTGAACTGTGAGGATGCTATGAGAATGCAGGGTGACTTGGACAGGTTGGGTGAGTGGGCAGATGCATGGCAGATGCAGTTTAATGTGGATGTGAGGTTATCCACTTTGGTAGCAAAAACAGGAAGGCAGATTATCTAAAGTTGGGAAAAGGTTGAGTACAGCAGGATCTGGGGGTCCTTGTTCATCAGTCAATGAAAGTAAGCATGCAGGTACAGCAGGCAGTGAAGAAAGCAAATGGCATGTTGGCATTCATAACAAGAGGAGTTGAGTATAGGAGCAAAGGTCCTTCTGCAGTTGTGCAGGGCTCTAGTGAAACCACACCTGGAGTATTGTGTCCATCTTTGGTCTCCAAATTTGAGGAAGGACATTCTTGCTATTGAGGGAGTGCAGCGTGGGATCACAAGGTTAATTCCCGGGATGGCGGGACAGTCATATGCTGAGAGAATGGAGCGGCTGGGCTTGTATATTCAGGAATATAGGATGAGAGGTTATCTTATTGAAACATAAAAGACTATTAAGGGTTTGGACACGCTGGAGGCAGGAAACATGTTCCCGATGTTGGGGGAGTTTAGAACCATGGGCCACAGTTTAAGAATAAAGGGTAAGCCATTTAGAACGGAGATGAGGAAACACTTTTTCACACAGAGTTGCGAGTCCGTGGAATTCTCTGCCTCAGAGGGCGGTGGAGGCCGGTTCACTGGATACTTTCAAGAGAGAGCTAGATAGGGGCTCTTGAAGATAGCGGAGTCGGGGGATATGGGGAAAAGGCAGGAGCGGGGTACTGATTATAGATGATTACCATGATCACATTGAATGGCAGTGCTGGCTCAAAGGGCCTACTCCAGCACCTATTGTCTATTGAGTGTCTTGTGACTGGAAAACCTTATATTTATGTGTTGTGTGCCAACTTTTGACTGATAAATGGTTTACAATGGCCCAGTGACTGCCTCTGACACTCAATATAGTAAACTCTGCCAGATGGTCAGAGGTATGTGAGAAAAGTCACTTAAATACTCCAGCTCTCCTTTCAAGGATTGATTTCCAATGATCTATGCACAATCTTCGACTCATTGAGACTGTAAATTTACCATGTGATTTGCACTCACCGGGACAATGAAGCACACCAAACTGTATCACCCATAAGTATGTGTAATTGAGTTTTGCAATATTTGGAATGTTTTAATGATTCTTTTTTTTTTTCATTTGAGCATCATCAGTCAATTTCTGAAAACAAATCTTTGTTCAGCAGAAACTTTGGTGGTGGCATCTTTGGAGGTTACATCTTGGACAGCATCTCAAACAAGCCCCAACTGAAAGTGTTCTTAAGGAATTTTCCAGATTTTCGAACTCCTCGGTACGTTGTGTAGTATTGACTCCAAATCTCATTTCCAATTACTAATAATGTGGAAACATGATAAAGCTCAGGGCGTGGTGACTGAGGTTACCTCTTACATGCATCAGTACCTCACACTCACCTTACTTGTGTTGGTTGGGTCAGCTTATTGCTGAATTCAAACCCCACTGGCACTGAGGCCTTGCACTGTGTAATTGCAAAAAAAACTTAGTAAGACCCTCTGACAAACCAATGATGGCAAAGCTGTACTACCAGCTCCAGAAACATTCCAAAACTATGCAAAGTGAAATATTTAGCTGAGTAAATGTGAACATATTAATTTTTTTAAAAATCTATAAATCTTACAATAAAAAACATTATCACAAACACAATTTTAAAATGTAACTTACCTTATTCTTACTTTCTTCCTTGCAGCTCCAAAAGCTGTTGTTAATTGAGTGGGCATGTAAACGCTTCTCCAAGTACAAGCTGGCATAAATTCCAGTGTAATTGCTAGGAAGCGCCTGATCATCAACTTTGTGAGTTCAATTGTTACGTATGATTTGGAAATCAGTGTAGCTTCGCAAATTCGAGATTTACATTCACAAGGGAGACACAAACGTTCTAAGACTTACAGTAAAACTCAGCAAAGTAAATGCCTTTAAGATTAGTGTTGGAGCGCAAGGTCCTATCAATTCATCTCTAAAGTCATATTTTATAAACATAGTGAACCACACCTCAGCTTCCTTTGTTTCAAATAAATCACAGCGCATCCTACTCGTGCCAAGCTCCACTACTGCAGAACCTGTAAAAAATCCTGCTACCTTTCCATTTCTCCCTCTATCATGGCTTAGCTTCTGAAGGCAAAACATCTCCAAGTTTTATTTCATTTTGATGCCATCCAGTATTCAAAAGCCAAGAGGCAAAATAATGTGGCAATTATTCCAAATCCACAAAACCTACCGGTAGTTTTGACAAATTCATCCAAATAGTCTGCACACAAGCACCAACTTTCTGCAATATTATCAAATAAATGCTCCAATCCTCTTTAACCTTCTTTCTTCAGATGCAGTATGATGTATAAATTCATGAGGAGTAGATCGGGTAGATTCACAGTCTCTGTCCAGAGTAGGCAAATTGAAGACCAGAGAACACAGGGTTAAGGTGAAGGGGGAAAGATTTAATAGGAATCTGAGGAGTACCTTTTTCACACAAATTATGGTAGGTGCATGGAGCAAGCTGCCAGAGGAGGTAGTTGAGGCTGGGACTATCCCAATGTTTAAGTAACAGTTAGACAGGCACATGGATGGGACAGGTTTGGAGGAATATGGACCAAATGCGGGCAGGTGGGACTCGTGTAGCTGCGACATGTTGGCCAGTGTGAGCAAGTTGGGTTGAAGGGTGTGTTTCCACACTGTATCACTCTATGACATCAGTAAAGTATTCAATCCTTTTTCCATATCGATAAATCCCAAGACACTGGCCTAAACCTCTGGAGCAAGTCCTCGTGTTCCCAGATTGACAACATAACTGTCCAGCAAACGATAAACATGGCAATGAGAACCCGAAGGAAAAACTATGGACACGACAGAACTGCAGAGGAAGAGTTGAAAATATTGGATGGAAAAGTTAAAACATGGGTACAATAGAGTTCATTAATAATGGTCCATTAATAAAGTCAAAAGAGATTATTAAATACTTATTTGTTATGATGGCTGGTTCACGAATGTTCCACTTTTCAGAACAATGCCCAGGTCTACGTCACCAGTGAACCATTTTGTTAAAAGTCACTTGTTGGTACAATTCTGATTTAATACTAGGTCCAATACATTTACTTTTGTTTCCAATTAAACAATTCCACGTTTATTGGATCAATATTCTCACACATTTTCACAATCTGCTTTTGAATACAAGATCTGGGACTTATTTTACAATAAAATATTTTTACATTTATTGAAGAATTGTTTCACACAAATGCACAACGTTTCTGATAAGCAAACGCAAAAATCAGCATTTTTGTACAAAAATCTGGCAGCCTGTTGATGCTCCCCATTTAGTTTCTTTGTTGCAGTTAATGCTTTCCATGACATGTATGTATGCCCATTTTACCAGTTAATTGTTATTGCTGTTGGCCAACCTGTACAATATTCATCAATTTTAGTTCCCCCTACTGCACACAGCTTTTCACCTCTTCTAGATTCTTTCTTGGTTTATTAAAAATAGGTCAACTGGTTAATAGAACCATATAGCATAGAAACAGGCCTTTTAGATCCACAACATCCATACCAACCCATCTACACCGATCCCAATTTTCCTCTTGCATGAAACTCCTGTCCCCAAACCCCATCTCTAATTCTCCTGCTACAAATTTACACTAGCGTTAATTAACCCACCAAGCAGCATATCTTTAAATGTGGAAGGAAACCAAAGGATCCAGGGGAACCCTGTGCAGTCACAAGGAAAAAGAAAAAGTGCAAAATCCTTACAGACAGCACCCAAGAAGATCATGATCAAACCTGGGTCTCTGGAGCTTACAAGGCAGCTACATGAACCAACGCACCACTTGACAAAATAAGTAGTGGCCTTTATTAATTCTTGATGTCTGTAAAATTAAAAAAAGATGAAGCCAGTAACATCTATGCATATGTGGAAGCTTACTGAGATGGAATTTCAATAGATTCTGTGGACAATTAAGGTCAAAAATAATATCTCAGAACACCTTTGCTATACCCGATAGGACTCCAGTCAAATACAAAAATGTACTGAGGGTATTCTGACTGTTAAAGATCACACACAGCAAAATCACAAGATGTTCACATAACTAAAACTATGTTGAAAATTCAAGTAGGGCAAGACCAATTGTTAAAGAATAAAGGGACCTCAGCAAAAGAATAAAAATTAGTTGGAAAAAGATGAAGGAAATTACATTTTCTGTCAGATTAACTGGTATTTTAGATCTCATATCTGTGAAGAGGGGTTCAAAGAAATAACCTTGTTAAAAAATGTTTTGAAAGAATAATTAGAAGAATAAGTCTGGAGTCTTTATGCATTCTTATTCTACTGCATGGAGCTTCAAGTTTTAAAAGTTACAACTAAACAAGTTTCCAAGAATTTAGATGTGTGTTCTTTTTAAATCGCAAACATTTTAGATTCTGGCATCAGAAGAATCCACCAGAAAAATTGATCATTTGGGACTTAATAATTATATATATAAATTCTTGTTTCCATCTGCAAAATATAGCGGGTACAGGAAACTTTAAATAAAACCAAAAATGTGAAAAACACTCAACAGACAGGCTAATGAAAGAAAAGCTTTCTGCTTTTGCTATCTTGTCATATTACTCCTATTGTTACTTCATTTGTCCAGCTTTATATTCAACGATTTTCCATTTTGTCTTTTCCTCCCACCTTTTTCCAAAACACATTTTTGCCGCTTTGGGAATCATTGTTTGAATCAAAATTCTATGATCTGATACGTAACCTAAGTTTCTACCCCCAGGGATGCTACCTGCCCTGCTGAGTGTTTTCAGTCTTTTGTGTGTGTGTTTTTTTTTTTAAATCTCCAAGTTACTAAGTTGAAAGCCAGCTTCATTTTGTTAATATATCAAGTAGGAACATCCTTCTCACAGAACCACATTCAAATAAACTTTCACAAAACAATGACACTATTGGGCTTGACCAATTTAAGAGCATAAAAGGAGATAAATTGGAATGCAAGTTAATTTTTGCTAATCAAACAAAGCTTGTTTAATAAACAATAGAATATGGCATATCTAACAGATCGTGCTATCTATGCAATATGTTTCAACTACATAAAGACCAGCTCTTCTCTACTCTCAGATGCAAGTTTGGACCAGTATTTTCCCTTGTGATTAATTATTTTAGTTGATTCTTAAAGTGTCAAAGGGAGCTCATTTCCTCTCCTTTGAAGACAGCTTTGTTGTTGGTTAAGAAGATCTCATGTAGATAGATACATTAAACTATAATCCAGCTAGAAATCTCCTGTTCACTTATTCCACTAAAGAAAGCTAATGGTTTTGATTATTACAATACCTCATGGTGGTGTCATTTCAGATATCCACGATAAAATGGAAATAAAGGCTCAAGGATTCATTGAAAAAAAAATGCAAGTCTTCGCAAAGTGAAAACGTGTGACATTTGAACAATGAAACAATTCTAGCATAAAAAATAATAATTAAAATATTCATTGGAATGCACATGTTACTTGTATACATTGCAAAGAAGTTAGTTGACCCTTTGCTCTCGGCACAGATCAACTGATCAATGTCAAACCTCATGATGACTGCAAAAAGGCTGCTGCCTCACCTACTTGAATGCATTCCATGGTGATGATGAACTTAAATTTATTCATCACTAGCATTTTACTGTGACAAATTGAAAAACCCACACACCACACCACAACCTGTTTTGCTAAAGAAATAGAAAAATGTAGATTAGTTTTATCTCTCACTTATAATGTACAAATATAAATTTAAGGACATGAATATTTGAACAGCTTTTCTACAAAAGTTAAAAAACAGTCACAGTCCAAAGCGTGCTGGCGTATGGCGTGGTGTCACTGGTGTTCCTGGATCCCTCCGCCCTGGTGTATAGATCTTGACCGACCTATAAAACAATGACAAAATCATAAGGAATATTTCTTCATTTCAAATTAAACAGAAAGGTAGGTAAAAAGTATAAATTAGAGGAGGCAAATCACCTTTAATTGCTGGGTTCAAAGGTTTATAATAATAAGCTATTTACATGAATAGCTGCACTAAGCAATTTTCTTTTCCAGCTTGCAGTTCCTGTGCAAAACACAAGTCAGGCTGCTCTTTTCATCTATATTAAATTATCTTGTCTATCAAGTGTCTGCAGCTGTTTTTTTTATTTTCCTTCTCAATTCAAATATGAGAAGCAGGCAATAAGTAAAAGGCTAGCTGTATCGTTCAATCAATCAAAAAATTTGTTCAGCCAGACAATCTCAACCGCCAAATTGTTTTACTGATGAAAGGATAAAAAGAAAAACTACTAAGATTTTCTTAATGCACTATTGTGTAATCATAAACTTGTTTCCACATAAAAAGGTTTAGGATTTTATTACAGCTAATGGACAATGGATATATTCTCTCTGTTACAGCTAATGCAAACTCCTAATACAAGTATTATCTCAAAAGGAGTTTCTGTGGAGTGCAGGTTGTAGACTCAAAATGCTAAATTGAGGTGTTCCAGCTGTATCATTGGAAGATTGTAATTACAGCAAAGCAGTTTACACAGCCAGTTCCCATTAACAATGTGGACATAGGAATTTATTATGAAATAGCTAACATGGGATATGCATGCCGACAAGATTTTTATATATCGCACGTTAGTAAAAATGTATTTATAGTCATTGTACAAATAATTGAAAAATTAGACTGCATCACAACCCAAATGTTTGTTTTGCACTAGCATCAAGGTACACATTCATGCTGCGTACAACCAATCCCCTCTTTTTCCCTCCACTTCTGTATTAAAGATGCTTTTAACCCTCAGCGCATACAATTTGTGGGATGTCCCATTGCAACATCAGCAGTAATGTAAATCAAATGGAGATATTAATTACTTCCATGGATCTTGGTACTAAAACAATAAAACAAAGGAAATCTTTAAAATATTCAGCAGCTCAGAACAGTACGGAATCTATGATCCATCACCTGAACTGAGAATTCAGATCAAAAGAAAGGATGATGACCTGAACCATTAACTCGGTTTATCTCTTCACGGATGCTGCTTGACCTGCTGAGTACTTAGTGCTTTCAGCTCAGGATTTCTAGTATTAGCAGTTATTTTTGCTTCAACTATCATATTGTCCAATTTAAGATTTTAAATTTCATTTCTTATGTTTCTTTATGTGATGTATATCATAGTTGACAACCTCCGACGAGAAATTCAGTACAACTCTCCAAGGTTATCCTTTACATTTTCTATGCTCACCAGATAATGACAAAGAGCATTTAATTGATCTAGCCTTTTTTCATGCCATGACCTTCTTCGAAACATCTCACCACTTTAAGTACTCCAATATGTTTACCTGCAACACTCTCAACGAACAACAACTGCACTCTAAATCAATCCAGAGTCTGACGTCAAGCCTGAACTTGTCCCTTAACAGCTTGCACCTTAACATGCCATGGTATAAAGTACCACAGCGCCATTCAGGATGAATAAATACACGTTTTTTCTATTCTTCTCATTTTTCTATAGGAATTCAATCCTATCATTTGAAAATAGAACTAAAAAGCTTAGCTGTTTCACAGGAGAACCAAATACACACAGTTAGGATATTTTGAAATTAATTAGTTTGTGATATCTTCATGCCCAGATTTCATTTCTGGGCAAGCACACTTGATATTATTTTACTTTATATACCAAAGACAAGAATATTCAGCTGGTGTTGAAATACACTTCACACCCACAACCAGTCATTGCTCTTGTTTAGACATTAATACATTCAATGAGAATAAGCAAATCAAAAATATATTACATTAGAAGTCCTCCAACATCACAAGTGAATATCACCAAACCTGCGGAGGAATGCATCATATGCAAAGAAATGCAAACTTTATTCTGGCAAAGTAAATTACCCATAGAGGCAATGGGGTATGTTATTTGTAGTTATATTGCCAATTAAGTGATACGCTATCACATTTTTTGTGAACTCATCCAATTGGAACTTGAACAGTATTTAAGATTATAGCTCTTACCCCTCATGATGTGGGGTTCTAGTTTCAAGCTGCACTAGGAGATGAACACGAATATATCTAGTATTGAAGAAATGCCAAATCATCAGAGGCGTCATTTTTTGAATGAGATATTAAGCAGAAGTTCCATCTGCACTCTCAGATGTAGATAAAGGATCCCATAAAAGCATTTCAAACTAGAGCAGGAGTATTATTCCCATCTCAAGGACAATGATTAATCTTCAATCAACAGTTCTAAAGAAAAGCTTATCTGTTAGATAAGCCTAGCTAGAGAGAGAAAAAAAAAATCACATCCTACATTGTATCGGTCAGAGGTGAACAAAGGCTGAAGAGAATTATATTCACAGACTGTCATGTTCTTACAATGAAGGCTATTATGAATTTTATTCAACCCTTTAGACGATCACGATTTTTCACCACATACCTACCGAGAGAAGTATGCAGGAATTTTAATGCAGTGTGATTGATACGGAGTTGGGTATAACTTTATTTAGAAACCACAATGTTCAATCACTTTGTTGGTTACAATTTCAATACTTAATATAACATAAAAATATAAGCAACCATTTCATAACCAAGCTTGATCCGCACTGTACCAAATACTGAACCTAGCCCATAACAACAAAATACAATTTTATCTTGACTAATGCACCTAGGAAGAGGAGGAGGCAGAGGACTGAGGAGAGCTGAGAAGGGGAGGAGACAGCAAGAGCTACCGGAAATTGGAGAAGTCAATGTTCAGGCCACAGGGACGAGTTATATTCATTGAGCAGAACCTCTTTCAACATATTTCACTGCCAGTAACAATCAATGGAACACACCATCATTGGATATGCTTTTTTGGCTGGTGTCATCAGTTCATCTGTATTTTTTCAACCTCCCCAGTTGAATTTAAGATATCAGATTATGATACGAGGTGGAACAAAAAAACGCTAACAAAAATTAAAATGTTGTGTTAACATGGAATATTGCCAATTATAAAGATCGCTTGCTTTCTGATGGCTCACTGGGTCGATTGACTGCAGCATTATAGTTGGTAAGAATAACCACGGTGGCGCAGCGATAGAGTTGCTGCCTTACAGCGAATGCAGCGCCGGAGACCCGGGTTTGATTCCGATTACAGGTGCTGTCTGTATGGAGTTTGTACATTCTCCCCTTGACCTGCATGGGTTTTCTCCGAGATCTTAGGTTTTCTCCCACATTCCAAGACGTACAGGTTTGTAGGGTAATTGGCTTGGTAAATGTAAAAAAAAAAAATTGTCGCTTGTGGGTGTAGGATAGTGTTAATGTGCAGGGATCGCTGGTCGGCGTGGACCCAGTGGGCCTGTTTCAGTGCTGTATCTCTAAACTAAACAACAATCCCAGACACAACAGATGAGGAATTAAGCCATGATGAGGAAGAACAGTAATAAAAATAATACAATTGAAGTCAGCTGCCCTATGCTACAGGAAGACAATGCTAAAGTTGCCAAAAAGAAATACCGAGCATCTCCATTCCTTTTCACGAGTAATAACCACCCCGTTCTTCCTTAATAGCCCATATTGAACAAGAGAACTAGCTCACAAGCAGTATTCCCACCAACCAACATACATTGGCTTGGCTTGCATACTGATAGGTCTGCCATTGTTTTTAGAACTGTACTAAAGGACCTGAAATTATTTGAGGGAAGTCAGTGATAAGTGCAAGACATTTTGAAATGGAACATTTGTTGTGGATATTAGCATTTCTGAAGTCAAATCACCTGCTTGCATTTGTTCAACAATATAAAAATGAAAAGATTCAATGTTCTGGATTGTTATGCCAAATTACAGATTACAGATCTGCCACCCTTTGCCATTCATAACCTTTGCATGGCAGAAGCCTCAAAGATACGAAATTATACGGTCCCTAAAAATTTCCAGTATTTAAACAGGGGAAATCAGTTATTGGAGCTTGCACTACATTAGATTTGGATCAGGATCCATGAATGCAATAATTTCAACAGTGAAGGCAGGGTTGCAGAGGAGAAAATAGGTTTTTAAGTTTTTGTTAAATCTTTTTAATTATTTGTGTCATTAGTCAATTTTCTTTCAATCATAACATACTGGAAGTCAGAAACAGAACAAAATATTCTGTCAATAATAATTCAGAAACATTTAAGAACCCTTACAGCTTTATTAGCCAGTAAAGTTCCACTTCAATCTTTGCCAACTCTCTAAGAGTTCCTGGATAGAGACAGCTTCAGCTGGTGTTTGGCAAACTTTGGGCCAGTACGTAAATCCAGGGTGTAGTGACGAGAATTGGCTGGTGCATACTAATAAGGAAGCATTTCACCGTTTCTGTGATTAAATAAAGGGAATGAGAATATATTGTGGAAATTAATTAAAAATAAACTGCACAATTGTACCTTCAAATTACATTTAGGAACTAAACTGTTATTTGTCAAGAGCATGTTAAATAAAAACAGCTGCAGTTCAGCATATTATTCAGCAATAATTCAGTAATTAGGAAGTTCAGCATGTCTCCAAGAACTCTCATCAACATCTACAGAAGCGCCGCAGAGAGCATTTTATCGGGATGCGTCACAGGACTGTTTGGGAACAGCTCCATCCAGGACCACAAGAAATTGCAGGGAATTGTGGACGCAGCCCAGACCATCACGCAAATCGACCTCCCTTTCATTTACAACTCAATTTATATCTCATGCTGTCTGGGCAAGGCCAGCAGCATAATCAAGAATTCATAACACCTTGGCCACTCCCTCTTCTCACCTTTCCCATTGGGCAAAAGGTATAAACGGCAAAACACACACCTCCAGATTCAGGGACAGTTTCTTCCCAGTTGTTATCTGGCAATTGAACCATCCTATCACAACTAGAGAGCAGTCCTCAACTAATATCTACCTCATCAGAGACCTTTGGACAATATTTGATTAGACTTTACTGGCTATATCTTGCACTAAAAGTTATTCACGTTATTTCCTTTATCATGCATCTGCTCACTGCGAATGGCTCGATAGTAATCATGTATAGTCTTTCAGCTGACTGGTTGGCACACAACAAAAGCTTTTCACTGTATCTCGGTACACGTAACAATAAATTAAACTCAAACTCACCAAGTTATAGTTTCAATAAACTTTAGGTTTGATTATTATTTCTATTAATATTCACATGGGAAACGGTGTATAATCAAAGATAGACACAAAATGCTGGAGTTACTCAGCGGGACAGGCAGCATCTCTGGAGAGAAGGAATGGGTGACGTTTTGGGTTGAGACCCTTCTTCAGACGAATAATCAAGCAGGATATACACTGTCTGTGGTAGCAAGGTGCACATTTAATGCATATGATCACTGGCAACATTAATTTATTCCTATAAACTGATTACCGAATAGTGAATAGCGAATAAAACAGGAAACATAAAAAAACAAGAATAGTCTAAATAGAGCCAAATTAAAATTAAACTCCATGAAAAATATATCACCATAACGAAAGCTTTATTTTGTTCCCGAGTTAAAAACCAGTTACCATTCATAAAAGGAACAACATCTAACCTTGCAGTACCATATCCTTTTTTAAATACCTTGAACAAGAAAGCCCTGGATATCTTTCAAATTATCAGCCAATTCTATATTGTCTGAATTACTCCTAAGTGAAGGAACAGTGAAAATCTAGAACAGATTTCTTATCTATTTCCATACTGTTGACATTAACTGTTGAATTAGGATAATTTGCCTTACAATTTACAATGATTACAAATCACATTGTTATCACTTGCACAATATTCTGTAATGCATTTTGCTCAATATTCCATTTTAGCAGCACTGATAGCTTTAAAGGAATATAATCCTTCCTTTCATGCACACAGGTGAAATTACAAAATATCAATGATGTATTCATATTTGCAGGATATCTGGTTAACTGAACATCTTTGATAAATGAATAAATTTAGCAGCAAATCCACAAAACACATTAGGCATACATTGATTGCACATTTTTAAATACATTGTAATTTGGTATTGCATCAGTGACACCTATAGGTGACCTTCTTCAAAGAACTGTTCAAAAGGGGACTGACTAGTGTTTTATAATCAATATACGGCGACTATAGGAACAGAGAATATTTTCCTATCTCTCTTTCCCAGAAATGGCAAGCTATTATTTCATTCACTTGAGAGAAAGGGAAGAAGAGGGGACGAGATACTGTATTAAAGGACTCTACCAAAACTAAGATGAAAGTCACCAGAACAATTATGTTCTCCTGGAAAAAGCCAGACAGATCCTCCAGCAATTTTCATGCTAGATATTGTTTCTATTCAATTTCGTAAATCAAAGTCTGCTGCGAACACTCTTGGTTATATTTAGAAGTGCAACTACTGATGGCTGCCTGACAACACTAGACAGCCACAATATTACATGAAAAATCCTCACAAATCCCTAATGTTTTTTTTGGTTAATAAATTAACAACAGCTTAGTCTCAAGAATGACAAAATATAATTACTATTCTTAAAGGCTGACGTTAAAGCAACTGTATAGGGATGAATATTTAAAATATTTACATTAAATTGTGTCAAACCATACTTCTCAAACATTAACTCTGCATACATAATTAATTACATTTTATGTACATTTTGAATAATCCTTTTCATAAGGGTTATAACTGTGATGTGCAGAAAGATGTGCTTAAAATGAATGTCTGAATCAGAAGATTAATATATTTACTTCAAAGCTAAATCTATTTTAAATAACTATATTATCCCAAGAAGGTATCTCTCACGGCAGATGTTTTGGTAGGAAGCAGTATAGTAACTATCATGCAGAGAACTGAAAAAGGCACAAATGCTCCTGGCTGGCAGGTAGACCAATGTATCTCAGTTCCACAGCTTTATTCAAGTATTTCAATACTATTGCTTTGTTCATTGCAATAAACATGAAAACATGAGCCTAATTATAAAAAAAGTACAGCAAGCAAACAGATGTCTATGCCAACCCTTGCTGGGAATCGCAAGTCTGTATTTCTATGTTCTGATTATTTAAAATGCAAAACGATAGTGAATTAAAATTACAGACAAAATTGAATATTAAGAGTGCTTTTGATTTCTTAATTTAAAAATGGCCTGAACAAGATTCTATTCTGACAGTCAGAATAAGGGCTTTAATAATAGTCTGGAATGCTATGATGCTTAGCAGAGAAGTGAAGCCACTGGCTTGCTGCTGAGCAAGTGACAAAATATTCTGGACTCTGTAGCCTAGCAGTGCAATTAAGAACACAGGAATACACTGGAGGTGTGGCCATCATGTTCCATGAATTAGAGCCAAGGGAACAGTTACATTGGTTTTTGTCCCTTTGGGGTTATGCCAGTTGAATCAGAACAGCACCCTTCATTTTAAAAGGGCATGGTTTAAATTTATTTATTTCAGTACATATTCATATGCCAAATTAAAAGGAAATGTGTGCTGATAAAGAAATATATCATTTGTAATTTTTTTTTTTTAATAAGGTATTTTTTAATTCATTTTCTAACATCTCCAACTATCAAAGGTATTTGGAAACTGTGAAAAGACCTTCTGCAATAGGCAGGGCCTAACTTCCCTTGAGTTTCAATAGGTCACAACTAATTTCTTTGATCTACTTGGCAATTACTATTTCTAGCCCACTGCACCTTGTAAACCTGCACTGCACCATACACCATGCACCTCACTACAAACAATACATTAGAAGCTGCAAGGGTGCAAAAACTGAATGCATGGCTAGCACAGACACGATCTAGGAGGCCCACGTAGAATCAGTGTAAACCAGCGCAGTTTGTGTATCCGTACATGCACCAAGGTGAATTATATCATTTGGATGTTTTAAATAATATAATTTGGATTGCCCGAGTAGTTTCATACTTTGTCTCATAATATTATTGATACTAAATACATTTTCTTCAGACATTTTCTTCGGTCTTTCCTACACTGGTACACCACTCTCGCTCTCACAGTTAATCCATATAAGTGTAACATTAAGCTGTTATTTTGAAAGAACAAACCATTAAGATAGTGAAATGTACAAGACAATAATCAATTTTGAATTTGTAAATATTGATTTAACTGCCAGTTCTTCTCAATAAGACTATTGCTAAGAACTACAAAAATGCAGGTCCATTGTGATAACAGGATGGTGATGGTAGTTTTAGAGGAGGGTGGAAAAGGGATGATTTCTATGCCTGGGCAAATAAGGAATCCATTAAAAAAAGTAATTACCCATGTACTTCACGCATACTATACTACACTGCTGAAATTCACATGAAGAATAGTTTTTTCTCTTCCCTCTCAAGGTTGTGGGGATTCATAATCCTACAAATGGATAATAGTCATGATTTTTGTAAGAATTGTGAAAGCAATTTTGCACCCAAGCCCATTGAAAGGTTACTTCCACTGTTCTAACACATTTCATTTAAGTCTGTCACAACAATAAAATT
Source organism: Okamejei kenojei (assembly GCA_035221665.1). NCBI lineage: Eukaryota > Metazoa > Chordata > Chondrichthyes > Rajiformes > Rajidae > Okamejei > Okamejei kenojei. The sequence goes on from CM069147.1 coordinate 46,479,791, forward strand.
CAGTTGGATTCTAATGATAGGACAATGTTAAAGTAAATACAACAAGTTATTCATAAATCTACTGGAAAACCTATAGCAATTATTTTTTGGCAATGTCAGCAACAAGACCAGAAAACCCAAAGAGATATTAGTTTATACAAGAAAATTCAGTTTGATTAGTTTTTTTTTGAAATCTATAAAATGCCTTTACAATGTAAATTTTGACAGTGCTGATACTCAGCAATAATTAAATAATTATTTTCTTTGTTTATTCATATTAAAGACTGCATAATTTAAACTAATCAGACGATTGCCATATTGCATGGTGAAAATGGAATCTGCTCAGCTGACAATTACATTATTTGCATTAGAATGTGGCATCATTGGGAAACAACTGAAGACATACATTTTTAATTATAATCTTCCAAATGAAGAAATTTCAATCAACATTAATGTCAGCACTGAAAGGTCTGAAATATTTTGGCTCAATGAGATAGTTCTAAAAATAGTTACATTATTTGATTAATTAGTCTGCACAGTGAATTCCTGGTATTGATCTGTCTTTTTAATCAAAAATATATCATACAAATCCACATATTTAGTTGCTTATATTAAGGTCACAACCAGTTCACACACACATTACCTAATAAAGGCATAATGTGCAAAACTAACTTTTTCCTTCAAGCCCAAAGGAAAATTAATGATAGATTAATGTCACTTAAGTCTCGATTCAATGCTTGTTAAAAATTTAATTTAATTCCATATCAATGGAAGCCACTCTTGTCAAAAGAAATGAAAGGCTGTTGTGCTGAATTCAGGCACAAATTCTGCACAGATTAAGGGTCACACGAAAGGGTCATATGACCTCAATTTGGTTAGTAATATGTTAAGTTCACAAAATAAAATCTCAGTACAGCAGATGTATTGTTACAAGGCAGAAGATGTGGTACTTCTCGAGTAGAAATGAGAATAAAAAGATAGGCGAGTCAATAGCTATGTTTCTCTGCCAATAGAAAATTGTGCTATGGGCCCAAAAATAACAAACTATTTGCAGTGTTTTCTGAATAAATGGCAAGTTCAATATAATCCTGATGGATATTTATTCAGACATGAAGAGAAAAATGTATTTATTCACAAATCATTTAATGAGTGGCAAGTCATGTACTGCATACTAGAGTTATTAAAAGGATGTACCAAACCTGAAAGTATCATTCACTCCAACAAAATACATAGAAAATCTAATTTACGACATTTCGTTGAAAGATCATCTCTTACACGAAAATAATGTACTGCATTTATGTGAAAGAGAAAGTGATCGTTTCCTTGCACATTTTTAAAATAAAATGCTGCATGATAAACCAATAAGTTGCTCATTGCAACTTTACTTTTGACTGCATGGATTTTTTCAAACACCAACAAAATTCAATATATTAGATTTGGAGTTTATCCTAATTCCATATATTTTTAATTATCTTCCTAGTTCATCACTAATCAGTAAAAAAATGGCTTTGGATTTTTAGAGTTTCACTAGACCGAGGGGGGCCCGTTGGCTTCCGTCCCCTCAATGCGCGGGAGACAGAGGGGGAGAAAGAGAGAGAGCGCGCGAGAGAGAGCGCGGAGGCAATGCGCAGCAGGTGGCACGTGTAAGACAGTGCGCAGCGGGCGGCGCGAGCAGACCCATTCTGACGTCATCAGCTTGTTTATTCAAAAATTTGGAACATTTTCATAAATAACTCAAGAAATAAAGCTCGAAATTTTCAAGTAAGCTGATTTTTGACTTAACAGGATACGGTCAGAGCATCGTTTTTTCGAGCAGTATGATCACGAACACACCCACCCACCCCACACACACACCCACCCACCCACCCCACACACACACCCAAATCAGACTTTTAATAGTTATGAAAATTTAAGTTATTTCCAGAACGTTTTTGAAAATAGACCCATCTTACTTTAAGGAATATATTTCACATTCATTTTTCTGTTTCACCGTTACCATTTATGTTGTGGAATGCACGTAGACCAAATCTGCAGTAATAACCTGTCAGGGAAAAATGTCTGCCTGCTCAGCACCTTATTAAAAGTATCAGATGGGAAAAAAACTCAAGGACGTGCTCAACGCCTCGTTAAAATGTAACATCCTCACTGATTCTTGTGAATTCCTAGCCCATGACTGCTGAAAGAAGAGCAGCATTTAGGATACCACCCCTATTATGTTCCTCATTTTCTTTATGGAAGCAAATATTATTCTTGATAATTAAAAACAACTGCAAACGATGGAGATCTACATTAAAAACAGACAATGCAGAAAACACACAGCAAATCGGCATCGTTGATTTAAAGAAAAACATTTAGGTTGAAATTTTCAATAACTAGGGAAAAAAATAAGTTGGTTTTATGTTGGAGAGCGGACAAAGGAACTATCTCATATAAAACCAGGCCACTGTTGTCATGGAGATAAACTGTAAAGGAAACAATCCAGTCAACCCAAACAATCCTTCCAGATGAAGAGGCGATTCACCTGCACTTCTTCCAATCCAGTGCACTGCATTTAGTATTCACAACGTGGTTTCCTCAACTTGAGAAAACAAACAGATTATATGACCGCTTTGCCGAGTATCTGCACATAGCCAGCGGAGAGACCCTGAGCTTCCTGTTGCCTGCCACTTTAAGTCTCCATCAGACTCCCGTTCTGAATTATTGAAACAAGATCCAGCAGAAAGTTGAGAAAAGGCACCTCATCTTCTGTCAGAACCCCCTGCTCCTCCTGGACTGTATCCAATTCTACAGCTAACTCACTTTCTCTGTACCTGTATTGTCACGTTGGCACAGATTTTCATAACTTTATTCTTTTATGTTCTCACTCGCTAACTGCAATCGTTACTGAACTCTGAATTTGTTTATTTTTTCCAGAGATATTTCCTTAGTCACAACCATCTCTACAACTTTAAACCAATCAAGTTACTTTTCTAGTTTTGATTACTTTGTAAATCCTAACTGTTTTTCTTTCATAGATGCTGCCTGACTCGCTGATTCCAGCACCTTCTGTTTTATTATTGAATATTACTCTATGTTAAGTAATAAAAAAGCACGTGAAATAGATTTCCCATTAAAATGTCATTTTGTACATTTCTATCAAGTTATTCAAAATGATTCAACTTTCAAATTTTCTAATTGATTTTTATAAAAATAAATTATGAATTATCACTGGCATGAATTTGAAATCTTTAATTGGAAGTGGTCAGAGAAGGAGATTTTAAAATTTGGAAACTATAATCCTTGCCTTCCCAAGTATTACAGTTTTATAAAAACTCCTTTAAAACATGGACATTCACCGTCTTCCATTTCTCTTTTTCCCCATTTCCATTGTTTTGTTTTCCATCTCTTGATGTGACAGTTCAACTCACATTTAAGTTAGAATAACAATTTAAATGCAATCTCATCTATACCTCTGCTAGAAGGTACCTTTGCCATTGCCAATTCACTTATTAGCATTCGGGTACATCAGCTTAGTAGAGTAGTGCCATAAATAGTATATTGAACTGGATCCTGGTCTGCCAAGCACGATTATTGCCTGTGGTTCTTGACCCTACATTGAACTGAGTCAAAGGAAGAGCCCCATTCTGGTTACCCACTATGCCACAACATTGGATGGTAATGACCAGGCCATAGGCAATAGTCACACAGGTAAACAGGTACATGGCTGTGTCGGTCAGTCAGAGGCTAAGCAGGGGACAACACTTAGCTTCTATCAATGTTGTTGAGTACATTGTAACATTTGTTTTTAACTTTCCATGATAGTGACAAACATTTAGAAAAATTGGTGATGAGGAACTAATTAAAATTTAAAACATATATTTATCAATATCATGAAGAATATTAAACTAATGGAAAATAATTAAAAATAGCTTTAAAATAAAGTGCTCGAGTAACTCAGCAAATCAGCCAACATCTGGGGAGGGCATGAATTAGCAATATTTAATGTCTGGGTCCTTCTTCAGTTTGGTTGTAGTAGGGAGAGGAAGATTGAAATGAGTTGTGGGCAGGGCAAAGTCTGGCAAGTGATTTTTGGATGCAGGTGAGGTGGGTTTGATTGGCAGATGGGTGGACAAAAGCAGGAGATGAAAAGGAGATTAAAGGGCATCAGATAAGGAGAAAAAGGGAGTGAAATGTAAAGCCAGAGGGAGAGATATAGGAGGAAGAGATAGGAGGGGATGGGAAAGGGGACAGAAGTAATGAGTGTGCACCTGGGTGGGTGCTCCCTGGTTCATACCAGTGGGTAATAAGCTACAAGCAGAATATGAGGTGTGCCACGCTATCATCTGGATCGGTGGCTCGAGATTTTCAGTTGAAAGGAATGGTATTGCAGCATTCACTATACCAGATTTCAGGCATCATTACTAAATAAAAATAATATTTTACATAGATACATAGACAATAGGTGCAGGAGTAGGCCATTCGGCCCTTCGAGTCAGCACCACCATTCAATGCTGATCATCCAAAATCAGTACCCAATTCCTGCCTTCTCCCCATACCCCTCGATTCCGCTAGCCCAAAGAGCTCCATCTAACTCTCTTGTGAATGCATCCCGTGAATTGGCCTCCACTGCCTTCTGAGGCAGAGAATTCCACAAATTCACAACTCTCTGGGTGAAAAAATTTTCCTCATCTCAGTTCTAAATAGCCTACCCCTTATTCTTAAACTTTGGCCCCTGGTTCTGGACTCCCCCAACATCGGGAACATGTTTCCTGCATCTAGCAGGTCCAATCCCTTAATAATTTTATTTTAATAATAAGATCCCCTCTCCAGAGCTGCCAAGTTTTGTCAGAGCATTTCAGTATTCTAGTACCTGAAAATCAGTATTTTGCTGAGGATATCAGTATTTTTACACGGTGCCATTTTGCTTTTTTTTTAATGTGCAGTTATACCAATGTAAGAGTACAAGGATGCATAACTTGTTCATTGTGCATTTGCAATACAGTTTATTGTGTATTATATGTCATAGCTCCAACTTTGTGACTTTTGGGCCTAGAGCGGGGCCGTACATCACCCGGCGCGGCCTCAATAGCCGTGGGACTTAACATCGCCCGCCTGGGGCTTCGACATCGGGAGAGAAATGGTGTGAGAGAAGAACATTGCCTTCCATCACAGTGAGGAGGAGAGTCACTGTGATGGATGTGTGAATTGAATTGTTTGTGTGTTTTTTTATGAATTGCTCTGTTTGTACGGCTTGTAGAAACAGAATTTCGTTTGAGCCTTCGTTCGAATGACAAGTAATAAAATCAATCAATAGCTGCTTTCTTGCATCTCTCTCTCTTTCTCTGTGTTGGCTACAGCCATTGTCTGCTTCAGTAAGGGAAGCTGGTCGGTGATTGGTCGCAATGCCCCTCGGAGACTGCATTTTATTGGCCGCCGAGTGTCCAGCGCATTATGTGATTGGACACAATGCCCTTGGAGACAGCGACTGATTGGACGGGAATATTAAGGGAAGCTAGTCGGTGATTGGACGCAACCTCCTTAGAGACAGCGGTTGATTGGCCGCCAAATAATCAGACACAAAAAATTGACAAATAGGAAAATAATAAAATCGGAATTCCGATTTAAATCGGAAGAATATCATGCATGATGAACTCAGCAGACCAGGCGTGGAGGGAACGGACCAGGAGCCGCCACAGGCCAGGGCCCCCACCCCCAACAGGAAGGAACCGCAGATGCAGCCGTCCCCAGAAAACCACAAATGTTTCCGGGAATGCCGAGGCGAGAGAGGGAGCGAGAGAGACGAGATGGGGAGCGGGGGAGAGAGCACATGAGAGAGAGAGAGAGGGAGGGAGACAGCAAAAGACAGAGAGACACAGCGAGAGAGAGGGAGAGAGAGCGAGGGATGGAGGGGGAGAGAGAGGGAGGGAGAGCAAGACAGCGAGAGAGCGAGAAAGAACAAGAGACAGAGAGACCAAAGCACCGCGGCAGATCAACGCCCACAAAAACAATCATCCAGATCTTGAAACACAAAACGCCAATACTTAATCTGTTACAATCCCCAGCGGTACAGCATGACCCCCCCACATCCCTGCATTTTCCCAGCAGCAAGATCCCAAGTCAACCTCACCGGGCCACCACCCCTCCATTGGCGAGTGGCATGACAACGAAACAGAAAGTCGGGCCGATCCCGGCCGCTCCAACCTGCCCTCTGCACCTCGTTGTTACGATTATCTATGGTTGATTTGGCATTGTTAAAAACTGTACATCCGTATTCTTATCGCATTTCAATACAAAATACGGAAAATCCCTACTATTCGGCAGCTCTGCCTCTCATCCTTCCAAAATCCAGTGAATACAAGCCCAGTCGCTCCATTCTTTCATCATATGACAGTGCCGCCATCCCGGGAATTAACCTCGTGAACCTACGATGCACTCCCTCAATAGCATGAATGTTCTTCTTCAAATTAGGAGACCAAAACAACACACAATAGTCCAGGTGTGGTCACACAAGGGCCCTGTACAACTGCAGAAGGGCCTCTTTGCTCCTATACTCAACTCCTTTCTTTATGAAGGCCAACATGCCATTATCTTTCTTCACTGCCTGTTGTACCTGTATGCTTACTTTCAGTGACTGTTGTACTAGGACACCTAGGTCTCGTTGTACTTCCCGTCTTCCGAGCCTGACATCATTCAGATCATAATCTGCCTTTATGTTCTTGCCTCCAAAGTGGACAACTTCACATTCATCCACTGATTTTGGACTTTTCCATACAAATAGACTGATGGTAAAATCAAAGTAAAATATCCAAAGAAAATCAGCTCAAAATTGTAAACATAAATCTACATATAGAAATCTAGAGTTAACAGGTCATTAAAACATGTTTCATGCTTCAGGGTGACCATTCTATTTATAATTGCAAAGCCTTTAAAAAATACTGGCTTAGTTGAAAGTGAAATATTGCATCAAGGATATCCAGTATGGAGATCCTCATCAAATTTCAACAGTTACCTTTATAAACTGCAATACAAAGAGAGAGTTGCAATCCTGCAGTGATGTTAAACTTAAGTCCCGAATGTTCAAATGAAAGGTCCAATGAAATCTACTTAAAATATTTTCTCCCAACGTTAAAGCCAATACTTATTCCACAAAAATATCTCCAACAGAAAGTTAAATCACACATAATTTTTAGGGATCCTGTTCTATACCAAATAGGTGAAATTACATCTGCACGCAAATGCCTACCTTCACAAAGTACTTTGAAAAATATTTTATATATTAAAGAACCTATCTAAATCCACGTTTTTAAATATACCTTGTATTTAGAGGCACATTCAATCGTTTTATTTTTCAGCACAAATACAAAAATGTGTTCCATAAAGATTATCCCAACAATTGCGAGGGATTCTGAAAATTAGATACATAGCAATGAAACTGCGGCGCCCTCTGGAGATTGCACATGGAAAAGAGAGCAACAGATCAAAAAATGTTTTCAAATCAAAACAATCAAATCAAAGAAAAAAAAAAATCCAAAATCAAAGAAGCTGCATTGTACTCAACATAATTGCAAAAAGATGTACTGCAAATCTTCATTGTCTGAGAATTTTCTGTTCAAGTTCTGAAGCCTGCATATAAATACTCAACCAGCTATTTATCTTCTCAAGCTATTCTGAACATTTTAACAAAGTCACACGGCAATTTTATGTTAACATTTATAGTGGAAGGGGATTACCCGAACTGACATATCTGTTTGAACATATATATTTTTTAAATCTTAAAGATTTCAAATCTGATTCCAAACTCTCTATTTTAAAATGAAACCATTTAACACACTTTGTTTGCCTGTTAAGATTATTTTAAATACCAAATGTTGTTAAATTGATAAACAGATCATGGGGAAAATGATGTGTGCAAACTAACGGCAAAGCTGTCAAGTCATTAACAGGCAAATTCATTTGTAATTGAGGCAATAATGAAGTGTCCATTGATAGCTAGCTCTTTTAAGCTTATGAGTCACATTCAATATTTTTTAAACTGATAACAAAACTATTAAGCAACATGAACAGAATATTTTAAACAATTACTAAAGAACAACTACTAAAGAACAACATCAACAACTACTACTAAAGGATCCATACCTCACACTATTCAAAATATTCTTTTTTTCCTGTTCTTCCTTCCGTGCCCGAAGCTGTTCCTGCGCCATGGCCATTTCTTCCTCCATGGATGTCAATTCCTCTTTGGCACGTCGGCGATTTTCCTTTTTTATTTATCATAAAATATAAGAATTTAAGGATCATTTTAAAGTACAAACATGGGCAGTCTATTGCTGATCTCTGGACGTGAAACTTCAATACTTTGCTAACTGCAGCACAACTTGTTCAGCATGACAGATTCAAGATTATAATTTTTCTGAATTTAGGTTAGAGATGTATGTTTTTCTGATTTATTTCAACAAATTCTCTCTCTGATATATTGGTTCAGAGGTGGGTAAATGTTTACTATTAAAGATTCAAATACATTATTAAAGGGTATATATTTTGCTTAGTTCCAAACGATGATGAAAGTATTGGTTAAAAAAGCCACTGCTTCTTTGACCTGGTGTCAATCCGTATATCTTCATGTAACTAACCCCACATCCTATACTGGTTTCACTCCTAAAAGTCTGAAGAAGTTTCCTGACACAAAATGTCACTTATCCATTTGTTGCTGGACCTGCTGAATTACTCCAGCATTGTGTGTCCAATTCTGGTTTCACTCCTGCTTGGTAGTGATGAACAAATATGGAACCTACACTCATGAATCTGGGCTTCTTTTCAAATATTCTTCACTGAGAGTCGTTATGTGAACATATGTACGTACATAAGAAATAGGAGCAGCAGCCCGGTATTTGTTTCATTAAGCCTGTGCCAACTTTAAATAAGATAGATGATCTTTACTTCAACATCAGTTTCCTATGCCTTCTCCAAACACTGCATTCTGCTCATAACAAAATTAGTCTGAAGGGTCGCGACCCGAAACGTCACCCATTCCTTCTCTGAGATGCTGCCTGTCCCGCTGAGTTACTACAGCATTGTGTGTCTACCCATGATATTATGGATCTCTGCTTGGATTACAATCAATTACTTTGGCTCAACACCCTTTTGAGTGAAAACCTCTCAAGATTCACCACTTTTGGGTAAAGACATTTCTCCAGCATTCAGTCCCAAGTAACCCACCAGTTTAATGAGTTCATAAGTTCTAGGAGCAGAATTAGGACATTCAGCCCATCAGGTCTCCACCACCATTCAATCATGGCTGATCTAACTTTCCCTCTCAACCCCATTCTCTTGCCTTCGCTCCATAACCCCAACACCCTTACTAATGATGAATCTGTCAATCTCCACCTTAAAAATATACATTTACTTGGCCTCCACAGCCATCTGTGACAATGAATTCCATGATCATGGGATTTGGAGATCATGAGCACCTAACCAGAGGATATATTCTCATGATACCCGAGATAGTGCTAGAAATGCTGGGCCGGTCTGACAACAGATAGGATAGGGTTAACACTTCAGGTTAAGGATTCATCATTAGAATTGTAAAAATAGTTCTGATCAAGGGTCAGAAATATTCTGATTTGCTTTCTAGAGATGTAACCCAACTTGCTGAATATTACCAGCAGTTTTATTTTAGATTGTAATTGTATGCATTTTGTAACTTTGCCTTAAATATAGAGGTATCACGAGAGGCATAGTTAAGGTAAACGTTAGTCTTTTTCCCAGGGTATGGGAATCTAAAACTCAAGGGCATAGCTTTAAGGTAAGAGGATATGAATTTAAAGAAGACATGAGGAGCAACATTTTCCACACAGAAAATGGGGGGGGGGGGGGGGGAGGTATGTGGAATAACATCATTTCTTTTTTTTTTTTAAAGGCAAGACTGAAGGACGATTTGTGGAAAGCAACTGTACCAGATTGCTGGCAAGCCAGTGGAAACAAGAACCATACATTAAGAAAGGAAGCACCAAAATGCTGATATGTGGCAGGTGGCTCACTCCAAGTAGAGAAGGGATTGGAAAGATGATGGAGGTAGGCTGCGAGGAATGAAGGTAGTAAGGAAGGCAAATTTATTTCAAGAGGGCTAGAATACCGAAATAGGGATGTAATGCTGAGGCTTTATAAGGCACTGGTCAGGCCGCATTTGGAGTATTGTGAGCAGTTTTGGCCCCCACATCTGAGGAAGGGTGTTTTGGTGTTGGAAAGGGCCCAGAGGTGGTTTACAAGAATTTCCCAGGAATGATTGGGTTAACATATGAGTGTTTGAAGCCACTTGGCTTGTACTCATTAGACTTTAGAAGGATGAGGGGAGACCTCACTGAAACTTACCGAATAGTGAGAATCCTGGATAGAATTAATGTGGAGAGAATGTTTCCACTAGTGGGAGAGTCTAGGACCAGAGGCCATAGCCTCTGAATAAAAGGGTGTACCTTTAGAATGGAGCTAACGAGTAATTTCTTTAGTCAGAAGGTGGTGAATCTATGGATTTCATTGCCACAGCTAGTTGTGGAGGCCATCAATGGATATTTCTAAGGCGGAGATTGACAGATTATTGATTAGTGTGGGTGTCAGGGGTTATGGGGAGAAGGCAGGAGAATGGGGTTGAGAGGGAAAGATAGATCAGGCATGATTGAATGGCAGCGTATACTTGATGGGCCAAATGGCCTAATTCTGCTCGCAGAATATATGAAGGTTGCATACTATTACAGAGACGCAACAGGATAATTTGCCTTGGAAACAATAAAAAATGAAAAATCAATGGTCAGGTATTGCAACAGATTCTGTGAATAGAGTACAAGCAACATGCTAGGTTGTGGGACAGCAGGGCAAATGCAAAATCAGCAGCTCCAAGCGAGGTCTTCAAATTACCTCAAGATGCTTCACAGGCGGCATCATCAAACAAAAAGTGACACTGGGTCACATAACATAAATTGTCATCTTTAAATGAGTGCCTCCCTAATTCAAGGGATTAGGGCATGGTAGCTGAAGGCCAGTAATGGAACAATTACATTGCAGGAAGAACAATAGGCCTGAATGAAAGGAATTCAGATATTTCAGGATTTATAGGCTTGTAAATAATGAGAATTCTAACATTAAGTCATGACTTAAATGAGAGTTGATGTAAATTTGGGGTGTGGTGAGGAAGAATGAAAAGAAAATTAAATGACGCAAATGCAGTGAAGGCAATCCAGGAACACAGAAATAAAAACATCAAATCCAAACCAAAATGTTAAAAAATGGACAAGAAAATAAAACAGAAAAAGGAACCAACTCCAAACGAGGCAGAAAATGCACCAAAAACACTAATGGTCTGTAATTACAGCTTCACCACATCACCACCTAGTGGCCAGAAGCCTTGCCAGAACAATTACCATTTAACATGTTATATTTTATTCCATTTAGAAAGTATAAATATGAATCTATGTTTATATCCCATTATTGCTATTGATATAGAAAGATTAACCAAAAAAAGTGATTACATGAAATGAGATTCAAGCAAATCTCACAAAAAGGATCTACATGCCATGATCAGGAATTTCAAATCATGCCCTTCTTGCTAAACATCTATACATTCCACGAGGAGTGGATTGACAGACAATCACTATCCTCATTGTTTGCCACATTTCTGAGTGCAAGTAGTTCTGCTATAACACGTTTCACTACACAAATTGGATGTAATGCATTTGATGAATTCGGGAACACTATTTGCATTGCATGAGCCAAATTGTTTATAACACAAGTCTGATCGAAAACTGGAGAAGCATTTAAAAGTTACTTTGGAAATAGACAAGCAGAAAGAAGGCAGTCATGGAAAAAAAAGTCCCATGAGAAAAAAAAGCATTCCATGTAACATCCCAGCAGTAATCGCCTCCCCTTGTCTCCCAAGAATACAGACTGCTAGCTTAACCTCAGATGGAAATTGAAATTAACAAGCAATCGCTTCTGTTGACACTTGTGCAATGAAACTATGTAACAAACCACCTTTAATTTTCTCAGCTCGCAGTAACAAAACAAAACTTCTTCCTGTTAAAAAGACCTTTAATTTTGAAATTCCTTTGGGGGAAAAAAAAGTAATTGCGAGTCTGATGCTCTTAATCCCCCAGCCACCCTTTCCCCATGACACAATTGTATTTTAAAACATAATTTTCTATGATGCAAGATTTCTGAGGAATGCAACTATCCTGTCAAAGCAAAACTACCTGTATGTCATTAATGGGAAATGTTAAATTGACACCCTGTATACTCAAATCCAAGCTATCAATATCTATATCTGACAATGATGCTAATCCCAACACTTGAGAAATACCCCATCTAAAATCATCGATCAACACATATCTGCTTTCTGTCATCAGAACATAACGCAAAGGGGCAAGGGGGTAGGTGATACTTCCCCTTAAGTCTCCTCCATATTCAACAAGATCATGATTTATCTATCCAGTCTGAAGGAGGAACCCAACACAAAACATTGCCTGTCTGACCTCCAGAGATGCTGCCTGACCCGCTGTTACTCCAACACATTGTATTCGACATACGATTCCAGCATCTGCAGCTCCTTTTCTCCATGATTTACCTTGATTCCATTTTCTTATCCAGTTCCCATAACCCTCCATTCTTGTAAAATACAAAACTCTCACAGACTTAAAATGACAGTAAATCAGCATTCACAGCTCTCTTGGATACAACATTCCAAAGAATCACAAACATACAGCAGAAGAAATTCCTCCTCACAAGAACACGCGGAAAAAGGATCAGGAGTAGGCTCTCAGGCCGTTCAAGACTGCATCACCATTTAATACAATAATAGCTGATCTACGCTGGCCTTTTCTGTGCCATTTTACCAAACCCCTCTATTCCCCGATCTGTTCCCTGATCTCTACTTTAAATACTTTGAATTATCCAGCTCTATCACCCAGCAGGGCATGGAATTCCAGACATTCAAAACCCGCTGTAAGATGATATTTATACGTACATCTAGTTTAAATGACAAGCCCTTTCTCTCAGTTATGTCCTCTTGTTCTTGACCATCTCATTAGTGATAATATTTCAATCTAGACTGCAGGTTTGGATCATGTGGGGTCCAGGGAGAACTAGTCAGCTGATAGAGAATTGGAAGGAAGCAGAGTGTGATGGTGGCAGGTTGTTTTTCGAACTGGAGGCCTGTGACTAATGGTGTGCCTCAGGGTACTGGGTCCGTTGCGGTTTGTGGTTATATCAATGATTTGGATGAGAGCATATAGTTGACATGAAAGTGGGTGGCATTGTAGACAGCAAAGATGATTATCAAAAATTGCAGCAGGATCTTGATCAGCTGGGCTGAGGAATGGTTAATGTACTTTAATACAGATAAGTGCGATGTGTTGCACTTTGGGAAGTCAAATCAGGGCAGGACCTTCAGCATATGGCAGGGCTCTGGGGAATGTTGTAGAGCAGAGGGATCTGTAAGTGCAGGTGCATAGAAGGCGGTGTCACAGGTAGAAGGGGTAGTCAAGATGTCATTGAGCACGTATCCCTTCATCAATCAAACTCTCGAGTATAGAAGTTGGATCGTTATGTTATAGCTATATAGCTATACAAGACATTGGTGTCGATTGAAGTCCTTATAATAACAGTGAACCTACACCAAGATAAGGATTCATAAACTTTATTAACTACATAGCAAACACAACTTATCTCTAAAGAGTTCCACTTATACTAAAAGGAAAGCAGCAGACTGCAATACTGAAAAGCTAGTAGGCGTAACTACAAATGCATGACTCATAACACGAGTCACTAATCTACAATTGGCGAGGCCACATTTGGAGTATTGTGTTCCGTTTTAGTCACCCTGTTATAGGAAACATGTTGTTAAGCTGAAAGGGGGTAAAGACCATCACAGCATCAAAACATCTTAGAATTTACAAGGAACAATGAGATCTCACAACCTTCCATAGAGTCATAGTCATACAGCACAGAAGCAGGCCCTTTGGCCAACTTGCCCATACCAACCAAGATGCCCCATCTATACTATTCCCATATACCCGCGTTTGGCAAATATCCCTCCTAGTCCAAATTTCATTTAAATGTTGTTATAGAAACTGCTAGGGTGGAAGATTGTAACCTATACATGATCCGCCGTGTTTTGACGAAAGCAATCAACCCGGCGTGCACAATCAAAAAGAACAAGTTGTCCTACAACGTTAGGCTGTGCACGTCTTACCCAAGAAGAAGATGATAGAAACTGCTTCAACTACCTCCTCTAGCACTCATTCCATACACCCACCAATTTCTGTGCGACGAAGTTGTCCCTCACGTTCCTATTGAATTTTTCCCCTCTCACCTTCAACCCATGAGCCGTTGGAAGAGGAGGAGGGGGAGGAGCGACACCCGACCGGTAAGCTATAAAATCTAGCGCGGGGCTTGTTTTTTCAGAGGCCCACAGGAGCCGTTGGAAGAGGAGGAGGGGGAGGAGCGACACCCGACCGGTAAGCTATAAAATCTAGCGCGGGGCTTGTTTTTTTCAGAGGCCCACAGGAGCCGTTGGAAGAGGAGGAGGGGGAGGAGCGACACCCGACCGGTAAGCTATAAAATCTAGCGCGGGGCTTGTTTTTTCAGAGGCCCACAGGAGCCGTTGGAAGAGGAGGAGGGGGAGGAGGAGCGACACCCGACCGGTAAGCTATAAAATCTAGCGCGGGGCTTGTTTTTACCCAAATCCATAACATTCCATTTGGAGAAGTGGGTTTTTTTGAGGAAGCCGCTGATTGGTGGAAGAGGACCCGAGGAAGCAGCTGATTGGGTGCAACCCCGGGTTTACAATTTTACATTTCTGCCTTCTGGGAGTTAGGGACTCTGGGAGTTAGGGACTCTGGGAGTTAGGGACTCTGGGAGTTAGGGACTCTGGGAGTTAGGGACTCTGGGAGTTAGGGACTCTGGGAGTTAGGGATTCAGTATTTAGTAGTAAAGTTTAAAGGATAGGTTTTTGTGTTTTTTTAATATTTAATACAGAGTAATTTGGGAGTAAGGTATGGCAGTAGAGATTGGCCCCGTGGTTTGTTCAGCCTGCAACATGTGGGAGATCAGGGAGATGGTCGGTGTCCCTGGTGACTACGTTTGCAGGAAGTGTGTCCAGCTGCAGCTCCTGGCAGACCGCATTGAACGATTGGAACTGCGGCTGGATTCATACTGGAGCATCCACGATGCGGAGAAAGTCGTGGATAGCACGTACAGTGAGTTGGTCACACCGCAGGCAAAAGGTAAGAGGACAAAAAGGGAACGGGTGGCCAATAGCCAGCAAAGCAGTAGGCAGGTAGTGCAGGAGTCCCCTGCGGTCATCTCCCTCCTAAACAGGTATACCATTTTGGATACTGTTGAGGGAGATGGCTCATCAGGGGAATGCAGCAGCAGCCAAGTTCATGGCACCATGGGTGGCTCTGCAGCACATGAGGGGGGAAAAAAGAGGGGAAGGGCAATAGTAATAGGGGATTCAATTGTCAGGGGAATAGATAGGCGTTTCTGCGGCCGCAAACGAGACTCCAGGATGGTATGTTGCCTCCCTGGTGCAAAGGTCAGGGATGTCACTGAACGGCTGCAGAACATTCTGGAGGGGGAGGGTGAACAGCCAGTTGTCGTGGTACATGTTGGCACCAACGATATAGGTAAAAAAAGGGATGAGGTCCTACAAGGTGAATTTAGGGAGCTAGGAGATAAACTTAAAAGTAGGACCTCAAAGGTAGTAATCTCCGGATTACTACCAGTACCACGGGCCAGTCAGAGTAGAAATAGGAGGATATTGCAAATGAATACGTGGCTTGAAAAGTGGTGCAAGGGGGAGGGATTCAAATTTTTAGGGCACTGGGACCAGTTCTGGGGGAGGTGGGACCGGTACAAACAGGACGGTTTGCACCTGGAATGGAATGGAACCAATGTTCTTGGGGGAGTGTTTGCTAGTGCTGTCGGGGAGGATTTAAACTAATGTGGCAGGGGGATGGGTACAAGAGCAGAGAGGCAGGTGGGTGTAAAATGAGGGTAGAAGCAATAGGTAGCAAGGTGAAAAGTAAAAGTGGCAGGCAGACAAAACCAGGGCAAAAATCAAAAAGGGCCACTTTTCAGCAAAATTGTATAAGGGGTAAGTGCGTTGTAAAGACAAGCCTGAAGGCTTTTTGTCTCAATGCAAGGAGTATTCGTAATAAGGTGGACGAGTTGAACGTGCAGATAGATATTAATGATTATGATATAGTTGGGATCACGGAGACATGGCTCCAGGGTGACGTAGGCTGGGAGCTGAACATCCAGGGATATTCAATATTCAGGAGGGATAGAGAGAAAGGAAAGGAGGTGGGGTAGCGTTGCTGGTTAGAGAGGAGATTAACGCAATGGAAAGGAAGGACATTAGCTTGGAGGATGTGGAATCGGTATGGGTAGAGCTACAAAACACTAAGGGGCAGAAAACGTTGGTGGGTGTTGTGTACAGGCCACCTAACAGTAGCAGAGAAGTTGGGGATGGTATCAAACAGGAAATTAGAAATGCGTGCGACAAAGGCAAAACAGTTATAATGGGTGACTTCAATCTACATATAGATTGGGTTAATCAAATTGGCAGGGGTGCTGAGGAAGAGGATTTTTTGGAATGTATGCGGGATAGTTATCTAAATCAACATGTAGAGGAACCAACGAGAGAGCAGGCTATTTTAGACTGGGTTTTGAGTAATGAGGAAGGGGTAGTTAGCCGTCTTGTTGTACGTGCCCCCTTGGGCAAGAGTGACCATAATATGGTTGAGTTCTTCATTAGGATGGAGAGTGACATTGTTAATTCAGAAACAATGGTTCTGAACAATGGAAGACATTTAAAGACTGCATGGATGAACTACAAAAATTGTTCATCCCAGTTTGGCAAAAGAATAAATCGGGGAAGGTAGTGCATCCGTGGATAACAAGGGAAATCAGGGATAGTATCAAAGCAAAGGATGATGCGTACAAAGTAGCCAGAAAAAGCAGCATACCAGAGGACTGGGAGAAATTCAGAGACCAGCAGAGGAGGACAAAGGGCTTAATTAGGAAAGGAAAAATAGATTATGAAAGAAAACTGGCAGGGAACATAAAAACTGACTGCAAAAGTTTTTATAGATATGTGAAAGAGAAAGAGGTTAGTTAAAACAAATGTAGGTCCCTTGCAGTCAGAAACAGGTGAGTTGATCATGGGGAACAAGGATATGGCGGACCAATTGAATAACTACTTTGGTTCCGTCTTCACTAAGGAAGACATAAATAATCTGCCGGAAATAGCAGGGGACCGTGGGTCAAAGGAGCAATTGAGTGAAATCCAGGTTAGTCGGGAAGTGGTGTTGGGTAAATTGAATGGATTAAAGGCCAGGGCCAGATAGGCTGCATCCCAGAGTACTTAAGGAAGTAGCTCAGGAAATAGTGGATGCATTAGTGATAATCTTTCAAAACTCTTTAGATTCTGGAGTAGTTCCTGAGGATTGGCGGGTAGCAAATGTAACCCCTCTTTTTAAGAAGGGAGGGAGAGAGAAAACGGGGAATTACAGACCAGTTAGTCTAACATCGGTAGTGGGGGAAACTGCTAGAGTCAGTTATTAAAGATGGGATAGCAGCACATTTGGAAAGTGGTGAAATCATTGGACAAAGTCAGCATGGATTTACGAAAGGTAAATCATGTCTGACGAATCTTGTGGAATTTTTCGAGGATGTAACTAGTAGCGTGGATAAGGGAGAACCAGTGGATGTGGTATATCTGGACTTCCAGAAGGCTTTCGACAAGGTCCCACATAAGAGATTAGTATACAAACTTAAAGCATACGGTATTAGGAGTTCAGTATTGATGTGGATAGAGAACTGGCTGGCAAACAGGAAGAAAAGAGGAGGAGTAAACGGGTCCTTTTCACAATGGCAGGCAGTGACTAGTGGGTACCACAGGGCTCAGTGCTGGGACCCCAGCTATTTACAATATATATTAATGATCTGGATGAGGGAATTGAAGGCAATATCTCCAAGTTTGCGGATGACACTAAGCTGGGGGGCAGTGTTAGCTGTGAGGAGGATGCTAGGAGACTGCAAGGTGACTTGGATAGGCTGGGTGAGTGGGCAAATGTTTGGCAGATGCAGTATAATGTGGATAAATGTGAGGTTATCCACTTTGGTGGCAAAAACAGGAAAGCAGACTATTATTTAAATGGTGGCCGATTAGGAAAAGGGGAGATGCAGCGAGACCTGGGTGTCATGGTACACCAGTCATTGAAAGTAGGCATGCAGGTGCAGCAGGCAGTGAAAAAAGCGAATGGTATGTTAGCTTTCATAGCAAAAGGATTTGAGTACAGGAGCAGGGAGGTTCTACTTCAGTTGTACAGGGTCTTGGTGAGACCACACCTGGAGTATTGCGTACAGTTTTGGTCTCCAAATCTGAGGAAGGACATTATTGCCATAGAGGGAGTGCAGAGAAGGTTCACCAGACTGATTCCTGGGATGTCAGGACTGTCTTATGAAGAAAGACTGGATAGACTCGGTTTATACTCTCTGGAATTTAGGAAATTGAGAGGGGATCTTATAGAAAACTTACAAAATTCTTAAGGGGTTGGACAGGCTAGATGCAGGAAGATTGTTCCCGATGTTGGGGAAGTCCAGGACAAGGGGTCACAGCTTAAGGATAAGGGGGAAATCCTTTAAGACCGAGATGAGAAAGACTTTTTTCACACAAAGAGTGGTGAGTCTCTGGAACTCTCTGCCACAGAGGGTAGTTGAGGCCAGATCATTGGCTATATTTAAGAGTGAGTTGGATGTGGCCCTTGTGGCTAAGGGGAACAGAGGGTATGGAGAGAAGGCAGGTACGGGATACTGAGTTGGATGATCAGCCATGATCATATTGAATGGCGGTGCAGGCTCGAAGGGCTGAATGGCCTACTCCTGCACCTAATTTCTATGTTTCTATGTTTCTATGTAACCCATGTTCCCTCACTTTTGATTCCCCTACTCTGTGTAAAAGTGAATTTACCCGATCTATTCCTATGGTGTATACCACTCCAAGATCACTCCCAAACCTCTTGCACTACAAGGAATAAAATCCGAGCCTGCCTAACCTCTCCCAAGAGTTCCTCATAAATCTTCTCTGCACACTTTCCAACTTAAAATCCTTCCCATAGCAGGGCGACCAAAACTGAACACAATATTCCAAATGGGGTCTCACCAACACATTGTACAACTTTGATACTCAATACCCTGACAATGTACTGAAAGCCATCTTCATCACCCTATCTACCAGTGATGTAACTTTCAAGGAACTATGTACCTCCGCTCCCAGATCCCTCTGCTTCATAACACTCCCCAGAGCCCTGCCACACAGAGTGTAGGTCCGGCCCTGGTTTGAACATTCATGCCCAGAAGACCCGTAATCACACTTTGAAAGCGTCCCACTCTCTGGACTTCCTTTAACCACTAACAACCTGCTCCAATCAAGTTAAGCAAGTTCCTGTCCAATAGCAATGTTGGCCTTAACCTCCATTAAAAATGTTAATTCATGGGCCCACCCTGTCTTTAATCATAACTATTCCACCCATCTAAACCCTAGGCACTGTGATAATCCCAGCCTGTAATGGGAAAGTTAAAATTCCCCACTATGACCACTTCATTACTCTTTATTATCAATCTCCTGGCATATTTACGCTTCTGATTCCCATTGACTATTTGGGGGCCTATAGTACTCTTCCAATAAGGTAATCAATGCCTTTTTATTTCTCAGCTCCACCCTTACAGCCTCATTGGATAAATCATCAGTAATGTCATCTCTGACTACTGCCGTGATATTCTCTTTAATCATTAAAGCAACACCCCCTCCTCGTTTACCTCCACCTCTCCTGTAACACAATCATCTGTACCCTAGAACATTAAGCTGCCAGTCCTATACCTCTTAACTAGGTTTCCATAATGTCTACAACATCTCAATCTCACATAGCTATCCACGCCGAGTTCATCCGTCTTACCCATCTCTCACAATGCCAACATGCACAACGATTTCTGGCAGCTCATCCTCCCACTTGAGAATGTTATGCAGCCGCTCCAAGACACCCTGGATCCTGGCACAAGAGAGGCAACACCGCAGCATGGAGTCTCAATTGCTCCCTTTCCAAACTCCAGAACTGAGGTAAACACTATCTTTTCTCAGAAGCCAATTTCTCCTAGCCAGGAACCTTAGCTAAACGATCTCTAAGTAAATTGGTCCTTAAAAAAGATACAATTTATACGCAAATTAGTCAATTTTATATCCAAGTGCATATCAAATGAAACTTTGCCAAAAGCTTTTTAAAAGACTATAAAATGTAACACCCAACTGCAGCTCTTACTACAATTCCTCAATTGCTTCAGAGAATTCAATCAGGATAGTCAAAAACTTTGTCTCTACATATCTGTGCTGCTTTCCATTATCCCAACTTTTTCAAATGCCAATTAACTTACTTTTTGGCTGTCTCTTAAAGTTTCCGTGTACCCAACTTTAGACTGACTGGCTTTTAGGTTTCTTCCTTTTTAAACAGGGATATAACTCCTGGGGCATCACTGCATATTAAAGATGTCATTTTCTATCATGGATTGGCTATAATATGACTGATGAATTAAGGAATACTGTTTGCATTATTCGGTTATCATGTACATTTAATCGGAACCTAGAAAATCACTTAAAAGTTAGTTTGGAAATTGAAATGCAGAAAGAAGAGTATTGGAAAAAAAGTTTAGTGGAAAAAACAACTATTTCCTTGTAACCTCCCACAGTAACCAGACACCATTGTCTCTTAAGAAATCAGGCTGCTAGTTTCTCCAGGGGCGGGGCATAGAAATGGACCAGCAATCACTTCAATTGACGCCTATACAATGATACCCCATTAAATAATGTTACAACTGCCTTTCGTATTCCTAGCTTGTAGTAACCGACCTTTAAGTCCTGCATGGAGAACAGAAAACTTGCTTAATGTGAACCTGAAACTCTCTGTGCCCTCACCCCCTTTCCCTAATCAATACAATCGATTTTTCATTATGCAAGCTTTCTTGTGATGATAACCATCATGTTATAGCAGAACTACCTGTATATACAAATAATCAGTAATGTTTAAACATATGTTTTAACATGCAGGATTAATCTTATATATTCACATTAAAGTGACTGTAAACTTTAACCAGCCTTACCTGTCGAGTTTTACCAGCTTGCTTAACACTGTAAAACATTGGTCCAAGTTCAGCTAACCACTCCCCATCCACTGCAGTTACGCACTGCATGTATTCCTGAAAAAGATGATTGAATTTGTCACATATCAAGTAAAAATTAAAATATTGAGTACTCAGAGATAATGTACAAATATTTTCCCTACAGTTTTATCATTCTGCAAACGATGCTGATAATGTTTTTCCACTATATTCACTTCAAGACTGAGCTACCTTGGTGATTAGCTTTACTCGGTTATTTTATGCACAGCTGATACCAGACAGATGCCTAACAGAAGTAGTGGCATAGTCATACAGCACGGAAACTACCTCAGCGAGTTCAATTTGTTCATTAGCCCATATCCCTCTGAACCTTTTCTGTCTATGAACCCGTCCAAGTGTCTTTAAAATGCTATTTTAGTACTTCCCTCAACCACTTCCATTGATAGCTTGGTCCATATCTTCCATTGGGAATTTCCCCTTCACTCTCGTTCCTGTCCACCCATCTGCCAATCACAGATCCCCTCACCAGTGTCCACCTATCACTTACCAGACTTTGTCCTGCCTCTTTTCCAGCTCTCAACTCCCCCTGCTATAATCAGTCTGAAGAAGGGTCCCAATCTGAAATGTCACCTATCTGAGTCCTCCACAGATGCTGCCTGACTCGCGGAGTAACTAATGCACTTTCCCGTCAAGATTCCAGTATATGTAATTCCTCACCTCTTTTCCTATATTCAATACTCTGATTGATGAAGGCCTATGTCTCAAACGCCTTCTTTACCATCTATTCTGCATGTAACACCACCTTCTTTTGCACCCTTTCTACCTGTGATTCAATGCCCCAAATAATTTACTATTCTCTTTCAATATTAATCATTATAAAGCCTGGTACAACCCATAAATTCAGTGTCATGATTGCACAATATTAGAGTAGCCACAAGGGTAAATTATTAAGCACATTTACTACTCCTATTGAAACTCTAGCTATCTACAAATTAAGCTAACATTTGCACTGAAATGCAAAAAATGTAATTCTTTCAACAAAAACCATCATCCCAGCTTCTTACCTTTGAAGTCATCACGAGTTCATGGTACACAATGTAATCTGGTGTGTATCCCATGCCAAAAAGTGAACTAGTTGGGTGCAAGTGGCAAGGCATGCCTGTTCTTACATTCACATACTCTCCTATGCCCTGCAAAACATTAGAAAAAAAGATACTTGTTAAATTAAAAATCAGAGGTCCTCAAATACTGAATTCCCAAAATACTAAGCTATGAAAATAGTTAATACCTAATGGGACTGGGAAGTTTAGTGGCAGACTATTCTACATGAGGAAAGAACAGAAACATAGCCATAGTGAAATTGAAACAAAGTGAACAATTGTATTCAGGTGATTTTGGAAAAATAGTCATTAATATGGATAAGGACAGAGGTCTTGGGTAGGTGGCATGGAATGTGACACATGTGAATAGAACAAAAATAAAATGAAACGTTGGACAAAAGGCCATCCTAACAACAATGAAATATGCCACGCAAATAATGAAATAATGTATTTTACCAACTTAGGATGATGAACAAGGCATGATCCTTTCATGTTAAAAATTCACACAGTAGATTATTTTTTGACCATATGACAAGCACTATTCAAGAAGTCGCTTCTCACACACCTACACTTGTTCCTTTGATATTGCACTCTTAATAACAAGAGGTTAAAATAACAAAGCAGCTAATGACAAGAGTAACTACGCCGAGGGAAAATGAAAGAACCATCAGGAGGGGCACAGTAAACCAAATTAAATCTGCCAAGAATATACACCATATTATATATCTTCTGACCTTGAGTTTTGCAGCCTGATGAAAGTATGCTGCACAGATACATTTCCTGATGATATCCCAGTCAGTACCACAGCTTACAATGTTCATACGTTGTTGCACCATAATATCCTTTAACTGAGAACGAACTTCTCGAACCTTTGGTAAGAGAGATAGGCAAGTCAATGATCTCAATACAACTTCCAACTAGTAATCTGTAAATTTTCAGTATTCCTTCTCATTCCTCTTAGCTTTCCTTTACCACCCATCCAAGAGAGATAGCGTCTTGGACGCCGGGAAATACGGTAGTTGTTTTCGAAGAATGCTTAGCCTAATTCAAAGGGACCAGTGGAACATGTGGACACTGCGAGGCCACTAAGATAAGCTTTGTTTGCCCAGAGACCTCCGAGACTAGCTCGGTGACGATAGGACATATAACTCAAGCCATTATGGTACCAAGGAGGATAGCTAGTTTGACACACAATTGCCTGTTGTTTTTATTTTGTTAAGTATTTTTATTATAGAAACATAATAATAAAAAGTACATTATTTTTGCCTGTTGTTTTTAGAGATAAACGTTATTATATAAATACATGCTTCTACCATGAGAATACGAGTTTCACCTTCAGGGAAAGAAAAGAGCTTCAAAGAGAGATAGCGTGAGCGAGCGAGCTTGGCGACAGCCACAAGAGAATCGAATACTCAGAGGGGCTTGAGACCTGTTATTTTGTATCGTTACTGATAGTTTTTCAGTGTTTTATTTGTATTTTGCTTTAATAAATAGTTATTTGTGCTCTTCAGCATGTACTTTCTCCAATTTTTGATCCGAATCCTTGAACCCAGAATATATTTCGTTACATTTTGGCATATTCGGCAGGATTCGGTGAAAATGAGGAGAAAGAGGGTTGAAGATGCGGAACCCAAGACCTTTCGAGCCCTGGGATGGGTAGATAATTATGAAGGGTATGGTAGTTTTGCAAACGTGTTAAGTAAAGGGGACCTCCTGAGTGGTGGGAGGGAGAGGTAAAGGATAAGGCAGCAAAGCAACAATACTTGATTATTAAATCTTTGGAGAAAGTGGACTTTCCCCCAAAATGAAAGAGGATCTCCCACAGGCCGGATGGATATTTGCTACTGCACTGAGGCAGCAGGGTCTCATGATTGATACACTGAAAATGATGGATGGAAGGAAAGGTTTACTGCTCTGGAAAGACACCCAGCCCAGCCCTGGAGGACGTGCAGCCACCTGGGGCTCGAGTGGATCAGATGCTGCTCCAAAAGGTCGAGCGCGTGGATCAGGCGTGGCTCGACACCACAAAATTGCCTAACCAGGCTGACATTGCAACTCCAACCAGTGCCACTGCCTGCCCAATAGGCCTTATGGCCAATTTAAGACTATTTTTTGACAACTTTGGACTTGAATCATACAAAATGGCACCAGAAACTTGGTGACTCGTGTACTGTCTCTGTGCGATTCCTACACTCTTGTAGTTAAGTATGATTGTGCCTATGTTTGTAAAATTTTTACTGAACTGTATGTAAAAAGAGGATTTCACTGGACACATGAGACAAAGTACTAATGAACCATTAATACATAGGAGGCCATTTTAGCCCAACAATTCCCACATTAATTTTCCCTGTTATCTGTTCTCCTCCCAGAATCTATTCTCATCTACACGCTCAGGCCACTTTACTGAGATTGGTTAACCTCTCAACCAGCACAACTTTGGGAAGTGGGAGGAAACCAGAATCCCAATGTAAAAACCAGTCTTATACGGAACGTACAAACTCAACACAGACAGTAGCCAAAGTTAGGATCTAACCCGTCACTAGAGTCATGAGGATGCAACTCTACATTACTATGCTGCTGAAGTTGCAGAATTAACTTCAAGAACCAGTGTTTAAGAAGGAACTGCAGATGCTGGAAAATCGAAGGTAGACAAAAGAGCTGGAGAAACCCAGCGGGTGCAGCAGCATCGATGGAGCGAAGGAAATAGGCAATGTTTCGGCCCGAAACGTTGCCTATTTCCTTCGCTCCATAGATGCTGCTGCACCCGCTGAGTTTCTCCAGCAGCCTAGCTTAACTTCAAGAAACAGCTGTTTCAGCTGAGACAGGCAAGTGTTTCAGCTGAGACAGACAAAAAAAAATAAAAAAAAATAGGGAAATCATTCATTATTGAATAATAGCAAAATGTTGAAAACATTTATTAGGCATTTTATTTCTGGATAGAAGAGACAGAAGCAGAATAAACACTTTTCATACTTGTTTAAAAAACAAAAATCTGCCGATAACAGTGTTGTCATCAGCCATCATTCTTTGGCGAAGATTGAGGATAGGTCAGGCTAGTACTCAGCAATGAGGAATGGTGTGGAGGATTGCTTCACTCCTTTGAATACTAATATTATAGAAAGTACAGTTTGCACATAACCGCATATATAGGTAGAGCCTTACTGATTTTTGATCATAAATTAAATCCCAAAACGTATTAAAATCTGCTAAAATTATTACTGTCAGGAGTTACCTTCCTCATAGCTTTGGCATGAATAAAGTGTTCATTAGACCAGATTGTAGAATAATTGTTATTCTTCCACTGCAGGTAAACATTAAGGTATGTCAAATGGTCACTTTCGGGCACAGCAAACTTCTCCCTCATCTGATCACTCTCTTCTTCTCGGCCCTGTAATGGTTAAATATATATATTACGATGAAAATCCAGTGACCAGGTAAGTTACAAACCAATTTCACACACTGATACTCCTCTTTCAAAATTATTTAATTTCACCTATAAAGATAAAAGAAAATGAATTATTCTACTCTTGTGACCTTGGATTGATTTATTCCAGTGAACATTGTATAAATGCAACAAACTTTTGAAACCAATTATGGGGTTGTCCCACTGTACGAGCTAATTCAAGAGTTCTCCCGAGTTTCCCCTAATTCGAACTCGGAGAATTACAGTAATAGCCGCTCGTAGGTACTCGGGGCTCTCGTGGACATTTTTCAACATGTTGAAAAATCTTTACGAGTCTTCCTGAGTTTACCGCGTTTTCCCGAGTACCTGCCGTTCGTGTTATGAGCCGTTAAGCGACGTCCCGAGCTACGTACCCGCTACGTACATTCTACGTGCTTACCACTAGTTTTGTTATTTTTAAACTCGGGAGAGCTCTCGAATTAGCTCGTACAGTGGGACAGCCCCTTAATAGTCTCAGAGAAATGATCGAAAGAATAGTTTAGCGTGGAAGAAAAAATATTCCAGCAGAACTATTTTTATTATCAAATTGGAAATTTGACATTTCTAGAGCCAAGAGAGAGATTTTGGTCCTCCTACCAGCTATTGCAATTCAGATGCCTAATTAGGAAATAAAACTGTTAAAATTAAGATTTTCCAAACGAAGGCATCAGGTTGACGATCTTATTAAAAAAAAATGTAGCAGTTGTGGAAGCAGAGGCACTACAAGCAGAGTGGAATGGGAGAGAGTCATGGGGCGAGGGAAGGAAGAACAAAAGGGAAGTTCTGTATAAGGCAGGGGAAAAATAAGATGAGAAAAGGGATACAAAAAAGGCAACAGAGCCTTTTTTTTTTTTTAAATGATGGATATACATGAAAAGTGGCAGAAGATGATAAAACAGATTTTTTTTATTGGCTTTAAAAATAACTTGGATGAAGAGCTGAATGTGCTGCAATTTAAAAAGCTACACATTAGGCCATGAGGAGTGGGATTGCATTTTTCAAACCAGCATCAACATGGCTCAGGTGCCTTCTTTTGTACTGTAAATTTATATGTTCAATGAACTGCAAAGTTATTACCAACAGCCACTACTGGTAGCTCGGACCTGGAAATGATAGACTTATCAAATCTGGGGAATAACAAAGCCCAAATTGAAAGTTCCGATGCTCCTGAATTGTGGAGTTTAACAGAGCAATGAATTTTCCATTAAAGTGGGAAAGGATGCTGAAATAAAGCAAGATGTCTGTCATATTTTAAATTGATTTAACAATCAACTGTTGCCCTGCTTAATATTAAACCACAAAGGAAATTAGAAGGAAAAAAAAGAATTGGAATTTTAAAAAAAACAATATTTATGTATAAAGTAGTTGAGGGATGACTGCATACATCTTTCAAACCATGAAGCAGATCCATGAAATACATTTTCTTATATACTAGTATTGTTATTAATGGGCCAGATAGATGTATTTATGAGCTAAATTATGAGAAATACTGATTATCATCCACTTACCTCTCATGCATTTATATCCGTGCATTGAAATATGGGTGTCAGAGGTGAGCAAACGGGCAGATTCCCACTTTACTGCTGAACTAACCACACCTCAGTCCAACAGATAGAAAGAGAAGAGGTCCAGAATGTATTTGCAACCCTCAGAACTACATCTGGAACAGTTCTTGTAGATATTATTTCAAAGGGCTCACCAATCAATAACACAAAGCAAAATACGAGCATGGGTAGACTACCCAGCCCCTCAACTTTGGCCTGCTGTTCAACATAATTGTGGTTGATCTGCCCCAGGCCTTAACTTTTCTTCTGTGCTTGTTCTCAATGCATATTCTGACCGCAATGAATCTATTATATACCACTTGAATAAAAATAAATATCAGAATTGTAAATGCAGTCATTTTCATGGGGACATACCGAAACAAAGTGGAGAGAACTCCGCACAAATTTGGGTTAAAGCATATTTCATCATTCTTTAGAACCGCATATTTCAGGTTCTCTCGCTTACCTTTGGTCGATAAAAGATGGCAGGCACTGAAAGCATTGACACAATGATGAGGACATCAGCACTACAGCTCATATCACACGATACTATCAACATCTTTGAGAGAGCAGGATCAAGTGGGAATTCAACCATCATCCTTCCAGTTGGAGTCAGACTGCCTATCAGGATAAAAGAAAATGACATCAAATATCGGATCACTAAATCCCTGGATCACCAGCTGCAATTCCCATACAGTGTCTCCATCTGCACTGCGGTCTAACATCGAGGAGTTGCCGGCCTTCTGGAGACCGACTTTTGAGATCTCCGCCGTGCGAAGCTTTTGGGACTTTAACATCGCGGAGTCCGTGATCCCTTTGCCAGGGATCGACCTTGGAGTTAGCACGCACTTAACATCACGGAGCTCGCGGTTTCTGGTCAGAGACCGACTTCGGGAACTCCAAACCGCAGGAGCTTCGACTGCCCCAACGTGGAGCTTTGATCGCCCCAACGCGGGGGCTTCGACCGCCGGCTGCAGGAGCTTCGATCGCCCCGACTGCCCTGACCGTGGGAGAATAAACCGGAAGAGGGACTTTTTTGCCTTCCATCACAGTGAGTACGGGTGCACCTCAAAGCTGCGTGATCAGCCCCCTACTTTACTCACTCTATACCCATGACTGCATAGCCGGACATAGTGCAAACTCCATCATCCAAGTTTGCCGACGACACCACGGTTGTTGGGCGAATCACAGATGAGAATGAGAGTATAGAAGTGAGATCGACCGACTGACCAAATGGTGCCAGCACAACAACCTGGCTCTCAACATCAGTAAGACCAAGGAACTGATTGTGGACTTTGGTAGGGGAGGGATGAGGACCCACATTCCTGTTCACATCAATGGGACGATGGAGAAGAGGGTAAAAAACTTCAAATTCCTTGGCGAGCATATTTCCAAAGATCTTTCCTGGACCCAGCGTACCGATTCAATTATAAAGAAGGCACATCAGCAACTCTATTTCCTGAGAAGATTACAGAGATTCGGCATGTCGAAGAGGGTTCTCCTAAACTTCTACAGGTTCACGGAAGAGAGCATTCTGACTGGTTGCATCGTGACCTGGTTCGGCAGCTTGAACGTCCAGGAGCGAAAAAGACTGCAAAAAGTTGTGACCACTGCCCAGGTCCATACTGAGTCAACACATAACTGAAGCCAGCACTGGAAGGGAGGTGTCTTGCAAATACTGTAGCTGTAGTGTTGGCGGCAGCTTAGAAGTCTTATTGCTAATGCAGGCATTAAGTGACTAATTTCTGTGCACCCTCTCCCTCTGGATCAGACTCATTCACTCAGTAGGGTTACAATATTACTTCTTTAGCTCTCAAATCACTGATTGTGTTCTTGCCAGCATTTCAGTTTTAAATTTAAAAGGGATCATACATTCAAGGTTAAATCTGAATAGAATAGCGAAAGGCTTGGATAGAGAGAATTTGGAGAGGATATTTCCACGAGTGTGAGTCTAGGACAAGAGGTCAGCCTCAGAATTGAAGAACGTTCTTTTCGTAAGTAGATGAGAAATTTCTTTAGTCAGATAGTGGTGAATCTGTGTAATTCTGCCACAGAAGGCGGTGGAGGCCAAGTCAGTGGATATTTTTAAGGCAGAGATAGATAGATCCTTGATTAGTACAGGTGTTAGAGGTTATGGGGAGAAGGCAGGAGAATGGAGTTAAGAGGGAGAGATAGATCAGCCATGATTGAATGGCTTAGACTTGATGGGCCAAATGGCCTAATCCTACTCCTATCAGATAACATTATAATTAAGTTTTTCCTGAAAATACATTGACATGTTTCAATTAGAACCTCTCCCTCTCCCAAAGAGGTTTTTCCAATCACCACTTGGCGTGTCTGGGTTAAATCCATAAACTGGCAGATAAGTGCTACATTTCAAAACTTCGACGCCATCTGCAAAACCCACGAATCTCAGGTTGAACAATACAATCACATATAAGCATTAAAATATTATGCAGAACAGGAGTTTCCAAAACATTCCTACAGAATAATTACCCGTATTGTCAAGAGCACCCAGGATCCAGAGTTGGTACATAGAATTCAACATGTTATCTTCAGGTGGCGGGTCCATAAAGTGAAACTGGAGTAAATCTTGAACACCAAGTGATTTAAGCAGCAGCACCACATTCGCCAAATTTGTTCGCTGAATTTCAGGAACAGTGGCGGTCAGCATCTCATTTTTATAAGCACTTTGTGTGTACAACCTATGAGATTTGATAAATAAATTATTAATTTTAAGTGGTGTTTAACACGCATGTTTCACCAGTCTCTTAGTACATTTGTGTACATAATTTACCTGTATATAACAACATAATCCTTGCGATCAAGTGTAATAACAAACACAAAAATAACCCCATATAAAATGAAGTGCTTGTAGTTTATTAAAGTAATCTATTAAAGATGATAGTCTAGAGTAAATGTATAAACATTGGTAGTTGCGATGTTCTCAATGCAATGTGACAATTATGAAAGGTGCTTCACCATAATCAGCGGTCAGGTAAAGAGCAACTAATCTATGTATGGAGCCAGGTGATATGGGAGAGGTACTAAATGAATATTACTCGCCTATACTCTCCCAAGGAGAAGAATATGAAAGATACGGAGTTCATGGAGGGGCACATGGATAATCTGGAGCAGTTCTAAGGGGGAGGTGCTCGGTGTCATGTCACGCTCGAGAGTTTATAAAGCCCCATGGACAGATAATATCAATCTCACCCCACGCCTTAATGAAATATAGAACATAGTAGGGCACAGGAACAGACCCTTTGGCCCAGAATGTCAAACTATAATGGATTGTTTTCCAATCTATTCAGTTGAAGCCATCTACTTTCGTCATCACAAAATAAGAGCTTCGTAAAGTTAAACAACTCGATGAAATTGAAAACTTTTATTCTCCCTTGACATGGTGTAACATTCAGATAAAGCAGTTTTCCACTTACACAGGGACTTGCATCTAATGCATGTGCCTCGAGGAATACCAGGAGATGGCACAACTGTCATTAGGTACCGTGTTACAATTGCAGGTTTGCATATCCCACAAAGATTCACCAAGTATTGGTCAAGCAATTGAAAATGCCGCACATCTGCAAAATAATGTGCAAGGAAATATTATTAGTTATTACCTGAAACACTGTCCTGGACCGGTTCTCCCAGCTCGACCAGCGCGCTGATTGGCATTGGCCTGGCTGATTGGGTAAATCTGAAGAGCATCCATGCCCATTCTTGGGTTAAAGACCTACAAAAGAGTTCAAACATTAAAGAGCAAAAATAATGGTAATCAATATGCATTAGAACAATGTTTTTGTATTTCTTTTCCTAACTGGTTGACTGGCAAAAAAAAATAATCAAATTTTGATTTGTCATTACAATGTTCAGGCAACCGAATCATCCTACCACAACCAGAGTGCAGTCCTGAACTACTATCTACCTCATTGATGACCCTCAGACTATCCTTGATTTACCTTGCACTAAGCTTTATTCCTTCATCATGTATCTATGTACTGTAAATGGCTCAAGTGTAATCATGTATTATCTTTCAGCTGACTGGATAGCTTTTCAAGAAAGGATTTTCACTGTAATTCGATACATGTGACAATAAACTAAACTGTTAATTCAACATCGGGAACAAGAAACACCTTTATGTTCAATCAATTCTGCTCCTTCAGGTCCCACAGAAATATATGTCACTAGCTGCGATACGAGTTATTATTTTGTCCTATCCATCTGTTCTCCACCCACTCAGCAACAAAACTAATCCTTTTTACTCATTCCCAGTTCTGATAAAGGATCTCCTATTTAAAACATTAGCCGTGTTTCTCTTTCTATAAATGCTGCCTGATCTGCTGAACGTTTCCAGCATTTTCACGTTAATAGATACTTACTTTTAATTTGCAGTATCCTGAATCAACAACAAACATGATGCCATCCACTGTGAGTGAAGTCTCTGCAATATTTGTAGCCACAATACATTTGCGGATTCCATCCGGAGCCTTGATGGAGAGACAGTTGCAGAAATGAGGAGAAATCAGTGATATATTCACGTCCCAGACACTTGGAGGATACCAGTGAATTAAATCAGTATAATTGTTTAACTTTTGCTTTAACATTGCAATGAAATGAACCTGCTGCCTTTCAGTCAATCCATAATGAGTATTCTGGAGTTGTTTTCTTAGCAGGGTGTAGATTGTAAATAAAAATGAGAGAATCACATACATTTACATACAAAAGCCCTTTCCCAGAAATGAAGTGAAGGGGTGGCCAACAAAAATAAAACTTTCAAGCTTCACAATTTTAACTTGGAACGCACTGTCTAAAGATTAAGATGCACAGGGTTAATAGTGACTAGGTTGTATAGATTCATAGCTGACATTGTGAAACAAGACAGATGATTATGGTGGTGGGGAATATTCCGACTATATATACATTTCCCTGAAAGTGGCAACTCAAGTAGATACAGTGACATACGGTATGCTTGCCTTCATCAGTTGGGGCAATTAATAGAAGAGCAAGGACGTCACGCTGTTTGGAATTTGGAATACAGCATGCAATTCTAATCATGTCTTTAAGGAAATAATAAGGAAGCTTTGGGAAGGGTGCAGAGGAGGTTTATCAGAATGATGCCTGGATTAGGGCGTGTTAGCCACAGGGAGGGGTTGAACAGACTTTGATTGGGTTCTCTGGAGCACCTGAGGTTGCGGGGAGGCTTGATAGAAGTACATAAAATCATGAGCGGGAAAGATTAGCTCTGACTGTCTACCCTATTTCCCCAGGGTGGAAATAACAGATACAAGGTGGCATTGCTTTAAGTTGAGAGGGGTAAAGCTTAAAGTAGATGTGCGGGGGCAAGTTTTTTTGTTTACACAAAGGGCGAGTAAATGCCTAGACAGATACAACATTGGCATTTGAGACACTTTTGGATATACGCACACGGATATGCAGGATTATAGATTATGTGCAGGGTTGGTCACGTTCAGCTCAGCCAAAAGGCCTGTTCCCGTATTGTACTATTCTATGAAAGCAGTGGGGGGGGGGGGGGGGGGGGGGGGGGATTTTCAATTATGATGTAATTGACTATTACTTGAAAATCTGAAAATAAAAAAATGTCTCCACTTTTTGTAACAATCCAATGCTTCTATAATTAAAAGGTAACTGCAGTGCCCCCCATAATGTTTGGAAGACCCATCATTTATTTATTTGCATCTGTACTGCACAATTTGAGATTTGTAATAGAAAAATCACATGTGGTTAAAGAGCACAGTCAGATTTCATTAAAGGGTATTTTTATACACTTTGTTTTCACCATGTAGAAATTACAGCTGTGTTTATACATAGTCCCACCTTTCAGGGCACCATAATGTTTGGGGCACATGGCTTCACAGGTGTTTGTAATTGCTCAGGTGTGTTTAATTGCCTCCTTAATGCAGGTATCAGAGAGCTCTCAGCACCTAGTCTTTCCTCCAGACTTTCCATCACCTTTGGAAACTTTTATTGCTGTTTATTAACATGAGGACCAAGGTTGTGCCAATGAAAGTCAAAGAAGCCATTATGAAACTGAGAAACAAGAATAAAACTGTTAGAGACATCAACCAAACCTTAGGCTTACCAAAATCAACTGTTTGGTACATCATTAAGAAGAAAGAGAGCACTGGTGAGTTTACTAATCCCAAAGGGACTGGCAGACCAAGGAAGACCTCCACAGATGATGACAGAAGAATTCTCTCTATAATAAAGAAAAATCCCCAAACACCTGCCCGACAGATCAGAAACACTCTCCAGGTGTGGATTTGCCAATGACCATTGTCCGCAGAACACGTCATGAACAGAAATACACTGCAAGATGCAAATCACTGGTCAGCTGCAAAAATAGAATGGCCAGGTTACAGTTTGCCAAGAAGTACTTAAAAGGGCAACCACAGCTCTGGGAAAAGGTCTTGTAGACAGATGAGACTAAGATTAACTTATATCAGTGATGGCAAGGGCAAAGTATGGAGGAGAGAAGGAACTGCCCAAGATCCAAAGCATACCACCTTATCTGTGAAACACGGTGGTGGGGGTGTTATGGCCTGGGCATGTATGGCTGCTGAAGGTACTGGCTCACTTATCTTCATTGATGATACAACTGCTGATGGTAGTAGCATAATGAATTCTGAAGTGTATAGACACATCCTATCTGCTCAACTTCAAACAAATGCTGCAAATCTCTTGAACTTTCAGCTCACTTCATGATAAATAAAAACACTTTATGTGCACCTTTTGAAAAATCTTTGCCTGAAGATCAGAGGGCAGCTGGGAATATATTGGTAACACTGCCAGTTGTGGAGAATTTTCTAGTTCTTCCAGGCGTTCCACTATCTGATCACAAGTCACCTAGATAGAAATAGCATATTTTCGTGAGAACAAAATTTGCAGTTTTAGACACCAACAAGTAATCGTCATACCCATTCTCAAGCATCAACCGATGAAGGAACATGAAACTTTCTCAAAAAGGAGCTTGCAATAGAAATCCAGTTTGGATAAATTTCTTATTTTATCAAATGGCCACAGTCCCCCTAGAAAACTGAACTCTGGCAATGCCTGACGTGCGTGTGGAGATCACATGATAAATCAAAATAAAACCATTTCACTTTGAGCCATTTCTTTGCTAGCATTAAAAGAATCGCGAAAATGAAAGGCCGATGATTCTTCTCAAAAACTAAAACAGAGCAGCAACTAATATCATAATTGTCAAGCAATTTGGATACCCCATTTAATCTTATCCCAGGGTCCTGATAACCGTTGTTATTTCATTCAAATACACACTTTCTGTTTCAATTCCAGACCAAAGCTCTTTCATGGCAAGATTCTACCATTTGCAGTCCTCAGAATCACTTTTCCAAGCAATTTGTTAGTTGGAGAGTCATATAGTAAGAGAACAGGCCCTTCAGTGCAACTCGTCCATGTCGACTAAGATGCACTATCTAAACCAGTCCCATTCCCACCAAAGACTGTGATTACAAACTTTTTATTTTTCCAAAGATGGGAGTGCCCAATTCCAGTTCATTCCTTCAAAGCCACAAATTGTGTTCCCTGCTTTTTGTCTTCACCAAACTAACCATCCCAGCCACAACATTCATAGTTTACAATCCCTTGTTCTCTTCCCTTATATCTAAGGGCTACTGAAATATCTCAGAACTAATGCCTTGTCAAATGAGCAAGAAGAAACATGTATTCAAAATAATTCTGTGTTTACATGGACCAGGACATTCTGCTCAATATAAAACCTGAATTAGCACCAAGGCAGCATAATCTGCAGAGGAAAAAAGTACAAATAAAAGTTCCATCCTATCCCACCTTTTCCAGACCCTTCTGACCTACATCAGCGACACTGCACACACCATCCAACTCTTTAATTACTTTCCATTTCTAAGCCCCCATTGCTTTGTCTTTACCATGCACATCCAGTCTCTTTGCACCCCACCAATAATGTCTCAAGGCCCCCCAGTTTTTCCTTGAACAGAGACCTAATCAATCTGTCTCTACTAACACCCTCCTCCACCTGGCAGAACTTGTCCTTAGCCTCAATAACTCCTGTGATTCTTCGCACTTTCTTCAAGTTTAAAGGTGTGGCCATGGTTTCTCACATGGGCGACAGCTCTGCCTGCTTTTTGGTTGGTTGTGTCAAACAGTCTTTTGTTCCAAACATACACTAGCACCATCCCCCAATTCTTTCTCCACTACATCAACAACTGTATTGGATTTGCCACCAGCACCTGTGCACAACTTGCTGATTTCATTAACTTTACCACTAACTTCCACCCTACCCTCAAATTCATTTATACTATCTCTGATACCTCTATCCCTTTTCTTGATCGCTCTGTCTCCATTACAGGAGACAAACTATCAACTGACTTCTACTTCACATCTATTGACTCCCATTTATCCCCTACTCTCAATTCCTGTGCCTCCATTGCATCTGCTCCCAAGATGAGGCTTTCCATTCTAGACAAAGATGTCCAAGATGTCCTCTTTCTTTACGAAACATGATTTCCCCCTTAATGTCATAGACGGATCCCTCATCCACATCTCATGTGTCCCTGTAGTTCTGCTCACACTGCCTTCTCCCCCGAACAGATCATGAATAGAGTTCTCGGGCCCTCATCTTTTTTCCCCACCAGCATCCACATTCAACACCATCACCTCTTCCCACCCTCCCCGCTTCCGACTTCCGTAGAGACCACTCCCTCTAACTCTTTGGATCACTCATCCCTTCCTACCCAAACCACCCCTTCTCAAGTTATTTTCCACTGCAACCACAGGAGATGAAACACCTGCCCCTCTACCTCCTCTCGCACCTCTATCAAGGGACCCCAACATGTCCTTCCAGGTAAGACAATGGTTCACATGTACCTCCTCCCTACCTCATCTACTGCATACAGTGTTCTCGATAAGGCCTCCTGTACATCAGTGAGACCAAGCATTGGCTAGACAGCCATCTTGCCAAATACTTGTGCTCAGTTCACCTCTGTGCCCCACCTGGACTCGCACCCATTTCTTCCCGCCCCCTCACCTTCCACCTATATTTCTTCTTCGCGCTTCACAATTCATAACTCTTCAATCCTTTTGTCTGCACCTTCTGTCTTTTCATCTCTGGCCTTTGTCCAACCACCCTACAATACAAACAACCCTCAACTGTGTCCACCTGCCAGGCTTTATCCTGCCCTTCCTCTCCTCTAGCTTTCTTCCCCTACCCACAACAATCAGTGTGAAGAAGGGTCTCACCCCAAAATGTCACCTGTCCATATTCTCCAGAGATGTTGCATTACTCCATCATTGTGCTTTTTTTACCCCCCCCCCCCCCCAAATAAAATCACTGTACTTTCAAATAACTCTTTGTGCACTGGTTTCACAACATCAGTAATACCCCAAACATTGACAGTTATATAAACCTAATTTTACTTCGGAGTCACGTGAGTGACTACGTGAAGAACCCGCCTGGCGCTGGCAAACGGCATTACGTCGACGCTGACGGCAGAAGCAGGAGCTGCACAGACAGCTCCTCGACAGCGGTAGGTTCGGAACCGGCAGGTAAGTGCTGTTGAAAAATTTTTTTTAGGACTAGAAAACTCCGTGCCTGGTGGAAACCAGGATTTTAAAGGTTTTTAAAAACTAACTAAAAGTTTAAATTGAACAGATATACTCTGTTAAAATAACGGAGTTTTAAAAAGAACGTCCCAGGGGAATACCCAGCGATCGGGACGAGAGATTAATTACGGGGCCGGTTCCGATACTGGTACCGTTTAAAATACGGTAGAAAGGTTTAAATGCTCCACAATTTTGGCAGGATATTTTAAAAGTCAGAAAGGGATCAGGGCTGCAAAAGACAGACCCTGCAAGTGGTGATGTGAATTATGAATGCACACCACAAATAAAATAAAAATAAAAGTGAGGCCAGGTGTGCCTGAGATAGCAAAAGTTTTTGCTATATCTAAAGGAAGTGGTGAGGCTATGGAAAAACCTAGCTGCCTACATTAATTATATGGTATCTCACCAACTTCAAGAATACGATAAAACTTTATGTTTTATTTAAATATCAATGGTTAATCCATTTATAAATATCCATGTCTCAAATATATGAGATATAAGAAATACAATTGCAAAGTTTCAAAATGGTGCAAATATGTAATACTTGCAATATAAAATAAATTGCCATTAGTTGTGGAGCTTAATAGGAAGAAATATATATAATTTACCGAATCTGCAAATCATAGGGTTGCAGATTAATACAAATCAGGATATATTAAACTCCTGATTATTATAGAATACCTGCCTTATGATAAATCAAAGATATTAATTACAAAAGAACAGACCACTGATCTTTAAACTTTGGGAAGGAAAACTATGATCCAATAAAAATTTTGATTATGGATCAAAAGAAAGACAAAGATCTTTTATCTTACGGTGAAAAAACTATGATCCAATGAAAAATTTGATGATGGATCAAAATAAAGGCAGAAGTGGTATTATCCAAACATAGCCTTATCTTAACCTATATAATTGGGGAAAAGAAGGCTTGATGTACGTTGAAGAGGTGCAAACATCTGGTTACAAAATAAGTCATGAAATCTCCAATTATGGGGGATTACAGGTGTATTATGATGGTTAAAACTTAATATAACTAAGGAGGATTGGTTCACCTGTATAAGGGGAAAACTGATTTCAGGTTTGCACTCAAAAGTAAATTTTAAAAAGAAGGGGAATGTACATGTATATTATAAAATTACCTTAGTGTAAAGATTCATGGTATAAACCATACAATAATATCATTATTTACACTTTCACAGTGTAAGAAAATAGAAACATCTAGAACATGGAAAACTGTTGTGATTAACAAAGTGTTAATCAATATTACAGGTGCTTGAAATTAATTAAAGTGGGTCAAGCTGTGCAAGTTAAAACTTGTCCAAACAATCAATCAGTTCAAGTTGTTAAACTGAACACTGAAGGAACAATATACTGATAAAAGATCAGCACTTGCACTAATGAGGTACATGGTATGGGTTATCTCGATTACATTTAAATTAGAAGAGATAAAGAGCAGCTGCAAATTAGTGCCTGCCATTACAAACCTGGTGGAAGGTAGGACTTGACCCATTACATAAAGCATATGCTCAGGCATTAATAAAATATTTTTAAATTACTATTCTGAATTCAGAAGTAATTTAAGCACCATAAGAGTGGGGAAAAATTGTTCCATGATACAAATATGTATTATTGTTGTTGACATACTTTGTTCCTCCATTAGGTTAGGGGAAAATATAAATAAAGTTCCAAAAGAAGGAATACAGAAGCTTATAGAATATGTATGCCTTGTGAAGAGGCTTATGCAAAATATCAAATGATACGTTATTATTAGTAATGTAAAAAAGATTCATAAGCTGCTTCAACTATAAAATTACAACTGAAGCAAGTGTTACAGATGATGTACAGCTTCTGTGAATGTTTGGGTAAAGATAAGAATATTATCTATTCTTATAACAATAATTGTACCAGGCAAACATAAATGGTTTGTCCTAAGAATTTTCCAAACATTCGTATTAATTGTTGAAGTATAAGGAGTTATGGATAAAAAAGATCGATTGTTTTATTATGGAACTGTCCATGTCGTATCAAGATGAACAATACCACGGCTGTGGCATATGTTAACTATGGTCAAATTTGGGAGGAAAATATATTGTCATTATTTTGCATACTTACGATTAATCTGGTTGTATACAGATTAAATCACTGATTTTAAATATTTCTTGTGGGTCACAAGATAAGTCAAACAACAATTATGGGATTATCTAAGTAAACAGATGTGGTATGTTTTAAAGTTAGTCCACCTGTTTATCTCGAAGGAAGAGACAATGGTATCGGAAGAGAACAAATTTGGGAAGAAAAACATATTGTCATTAATATGGATTACTTACGATTAATCTGATTGCATACAGATTAAATCACTGATCTTTCGAATATTCTTGTGGGTAATCTAAGAACAGTGAAGGTGGATGCTTTTCTCCAAATTACATGAGGAAAAGATTCTTTGTGTTCCTCATTTTTGTTTAATAGGGCAGTGTCTGATGAATATGTAGCAGGGCACTGCCAGAGGCATTTTGGTGGCCCAATATGGGTCCTTTATGGTTCATTTATATTGTGTGATTTTGAACTGCTAGTGATGATTCATAATGGCAGTAATTTATTGAAGTCAAAAAAGGGGTCTCGACCTAGGTCGTTGCCTGTCTCCCTTTGTTTCTTTGGATGCTGCTGCACCCACTGGGATCTCCAGGTTGAGAAACCCTGCAGTAATTTATTGTTGTACAAAACCTCCATAAGTGAAAATATGAATTTGACTATCTACAGGTTGACTAGACCATCTCAACAGCTGATGGTCAAAGAAGTCTATGAATGTAAACCAATATTACGATATATCAATAAAATAATTATGTATAAAGAAGTGTTATACCTGCAATTTGCGGAAATAAGTCTAAATAACTATATTTTGTTATAAGAAATTGGAGGTCTGTATATACAGTAAAGTTATTTTTTCATTTAGATATATGTGAATTCCTTGTGGATTGCATTTTCTAAGTATCTAATTGATAGAGCCAATTATAGGGCTCAGTGTTACCGTCTTATAAACGGATAATATATTAACCAAGAAGTTATCAGATGCATTCATAATATCCCAATATGGAAAGGGATATATATGTAAAAGTTAATAAAATATATATATGTGTGTGTGTGTATATATATATATAGATATAGATATAGATATAGATATAGATATAGATATGGGTATATGTATATATAATCTGTCCAAAATTGTAAAAAATATAAAGGCAGGAGATAAAAAATCTTGAAATGCCTTAAGAAATGGACTTTAACTCTATCTATGATTCAAAAAACTTAAACATTGAAAATAATAATTCTGATAACTTTAGTATCAATATAAGAGTGCAAACATTGCAAATGTTACGTTATAATGGCATGTGGATACAAATTGCATTATCATATATGTTTATGAATCTACCAAACAAAGCACGCCAAGAAGACCTGAAAACAAAACCAAGGTAAACCTATAAGCACATCCTGCTGGCTTTAAGTTGTGTGTGTGTGTGTATGTGTGAACATTGATGAAAATGTTGCAGTAGGTAAGAGTCTGTGGCAATGAGACTGCTTATTACACACAAAAACCACATTGGGTTCAGTAAAACTGATGGTTATAGAGGAATGTATTTCTAGATGGTTAATAATTGGATACATTCAGTAGGAACTAGACACTGAAAGGTGGAAAATCACTCTGTTAATGAGGAAAATACATTCACAGGAATGGCACAGGATGAGCCACTCGAGCAAAGATGCAAGGCCGCAGGAGGCTGTAGATTACTGTTAAAATAAAGGAACCAGTCATGGTGTCAGATTTAGACACGCAATGTTCGGTTCGCTATAATTGTTGCTTTGTCATGCCATAAAAAATATATATCAATTGGTATGTGATAAATTTGCTTTTCAATAGAAAGGGCATTATTTTCATTTTTTATAATGTGAAAATTATTTATCACATAACTTGAGGCAATGTTTGGGGAAAATGTGTTATTCGCTTGTTATTGTGTTAATGAGCCGTACTGTCGTATGGAATAAATTCTACGACACGAAAAACACAGAAAGCTTTAAACTCTTCACGTAGTCACTCACGTGACTCCGAAGTAAAATAGTAAGATTAAACGAGAACTTACCAGTTCGAAGTTTGATCGTTATTTTATGAGGAGTTACGATGAGGGATTACGTGCCCTCCACTCCCCACCCTCATAAAATAAATGATCATCTGGTAGTTCTAAGTCTATTATGAGCCTTACTATGTTACTTCGGCTATTTTTGTGTTCTGTGTTTTTCATGCCGCTGCTTTGAAGTATGCCGTTTGCCAGCGCCAGGCGGGTTCTTCACGTAATCCCTCATCGTAACTCCTCATAAAATAACGATCAAACTTTGAACTGGTAAGTTCTCGTTTAATCTTACTATTAATTGTCTTTGCCCCTGTTACAACTCTTTTCCAGGTTTCTTCCCTTTACTACAATTAATTTGAAGATGGGCCCCGACTTAAAACATCACCAATCAATTTCTCCCACACATTCTGCCTGACCCAGAATTATTCCAGCACTTTGTACTTTACTCAAGATTCCAGCATCCTCAGATTCTTGTGTCCCCAACATAGGTACCAGACTTCCCGACTTGCGTAAAAGCATGGAAAAATAAAATTCTGGAGGTTTTAAAAATTCTGCAAAAATCTAAACGATAGGTGGTGTTGGTGGCCAGATATACATTTTAACTTTATCGTGTACACAGTTGGCTGACACAAGGAACAATCCCAAGTGTGTGACAAGTTCTGACAAAACATTGTCAACGTTTAATATTAACTATTTATTCCTAAAAATAAACTGCCAAATCTTATTTCCAGGATTTTGTTTTACTTCATACTTGCTGTAACCACACAATTTTGCATTTTCCAAAGTTTCTTGTATGTTCATGACCTTGGTCGCTATGCAGGACTATAGTAGTTAGTATTAAACATGCCTTTGTGTTTCCTTTCAGCTTTGAGTAATGCCATATTCAGTTTTCCACAACAATTTCAGTAAAAGTCTTGTTTTAGCATGCAAAATCAAACTTTAAAAACAAGCTGTACTATTTTGCCATTTCAAGCCTAAAAGGGCATCTAATTCTGGTTTTCATGGGGTTTACACAAAAATAAACAATGTTCTCCTCCGACTGCCACAAGACCATGATAAAAGTCAGCATTCAATATGTCAATCATTCAGTGCTGC
Source organism: Okamejei kenojei (assembly GCA_035221665.1). Classification (NCBI taxonomy): domain Eukaryota; kingdom Metazoa; phylum Chordata; class Chondrichthyes; order Rajiformes; family Rajidae; genus Okamejei; species Okamejei kenojei. The sequence goes on from CM069147.1 coordinate 46,521,891, forward strand.
TCTCCACAGGCAAGCTCTGTAGTGTCATCTTCCCATTGATCCAGAGAAACATTTACTGTGATTAAAATACATCACTTCATGACATGTTCAGCATTTGTGCTTTAGAAGGGGTGACATAAATGAGAAAATATGAACGTATACTGTTTTTAAAATTAATTGACAGTTCTCTTACCTCAATATCTTCTTGGCCTGGCATAAAAATCAATATATCACCTGGAATAGTTGACAGGTGAATTTGAAGAGCCTGTTTAACTCCTCCTTCAACATAATCTTCTGTGGGGGTCTGTAAAATGATATAGAAATTAACTCCTCAATAAGTAGAATGTAACACACAAACTTAAGGTTTTAACAATCTAGACTCAAATCTCAGAGATCAACTAAAAAAACCTTCCAAAAAATGTGCTTCTTTGACTGGACGACCACTGTATGTCAGGCTACAGAAGTGTGTCTCAGACATGATAGTGAGCAACATTGGGGCTCCACAGGGCATAGTCCGCTCTCCCTTCCTGTTCACCATCTGCACCTCGGCCTTCAGATGGAACTCTGACCTGCCACCTGCGGACGTTTTCAAATGACTCAGCAATTGTGGGCTGCATCAATGAAGGGAAGGAATCTGAATACAGAGGTGTAGTCAACGACTTTGTTGAGTGGTGTTGGCTGAATCACTTGCAGCTCAATGTCGACTAGACTAAGGAGTTAATGGTGGACTTTAGGAGGAGAGGAACACCCATGTTCTGTCTCCATCAAAGGTGTGGTTATGTAGTTTACCAAGGAGTACAAGTACTTTGGAGTTTACCTGGACAGAAAACTGTGCTGGTTCATTTACGCTGAGGCACTGAATAAGAAGGGACAGGGCCGTCTATACTTCCTGAGGACACTCCGCTCTTTCAACAACTGTAGTAAGACTGATTCATCCTTCCATCCCCCCCTCCTCTAATCTTTGCACATCCACAATCCTGGATTGTCCGCTTTAATTTCATGTTTCATGTATCTTGTGTTTTATGACTGTTGGCAGACCAATTTTCTTCCTGGGTCAAATAAAGTTATAATGTATACATATCAATAATTTATTTTTATTTAATTTGAAACCATTTTGTTAGCCATTGTATTTTTCATGGAAAAGGGCTAGCTTTATATAAGACATCCAGGGCTCCAAAATGAATTATTAATTTATAGGAAATGAATGCTTTGTCGTTTTCTTATAATGCAATAATGAAACTGAGCAATTTATATTTAGTGATATTTTTAAATGTGTAAGTAATTTGAAAAATAGATAAAGATCCAGGCTCTTTCATGTGGTCCACCCAATCATCATGTAACCATGTGGACATTGATCGATAGGCTGGAACTTTATCTTGCACATCCCACACATGCTCCACGAAAAAGAGTAGGTAGACAAAAATGCTGGAGATACTCAGCGGTGAGGCAGCATCGATGGAGCGAAGGAATAAGCAACGTTTCGGGTCGAAACCACGAAAAAGACATATCTTTTTTTAATCTCAGTTTTTCACTTCATATCCTACCAGCAATAAAACAAAATTTCAAACCACAAGCCATTATCTCATACAATTGAAAAAGTTTGCTCCTCCTGGGGAAAATCTAGAAGTAGGGGTCAATGTTTAATAAGGGGGCACCAATCTAAAAGAAAGCCTTGGAATATTTTTAAGATTCTTGATCTGAAACAATGCGAACAGGTGGATGGAAATGTGGGGAATTGAGGTAATAAGCACATCATTATGATCTTATTAAATATTGGAATCGGAGGACCCAAGTGACTACTCGTGCTCCTAAATTAATGAAATTATTTGTGTAAGTGCAGCTCATCATTAGGCATCGACAGTTTTCCTTCAGGAATCTGATAGTTTTATGTTCAGATTCAATGTAGTTAATTCTGAATTAATGTCAACATTTGCAATAATAATCTGTTCTAGGAGAGATTGAAACTCAAACAAAAAAATCTAGCTCTGCCCTTGGATCTAAAATCTATGCACCCTTAAATTACATTAAGATTCTCAATGTAAACGTTTGAGTCCAATCTTATTTTTAGGGAAACCTCAAAGATATTCTCCCCAACACTCAATTTTTCTAAAGTAAATAGTCTTGTCCGTGACCAAGATCTCCAATGCTGAGATTGGTCTGCACATTCTCAATTCACCATGTGTGCAAAACAGAAAACATTTTTAGATCAATCATGTTAAAAGTCAGCTCAAGTTAAAATCACAGCTTCGCCCAAGTGGTGGTTTTGGAATCCTGAAAGCTAAAGGGGCAAGTGCTGCATCTTATTCAACATACAAACATGTGAATTTAGAGTAGTAATAAATCGCTTGGTCCTCCAATCCAGATCAATAAGGTCCAATTTCATTCACTTCCATCTATGCCCAGTAACCTTTCAGCAATGTGTTCTTCATAAGTGCCCTCCATAATGTTTGGGACAAAGACCCATCATTTATTTATTTGCCTCTGTACTCTACAATTTAAGATTTGTAATCGAAATCTAGGGGAGGGGGGCAGGGTTAGGGGGAAACTAACTCCCAGTAGCTTCCTGGCGGGGACTCGACTATTTCTCCGAGTCGCGTCCTCACCCCCCACCTCGCGGCCTACCTCCTGGATCGGAGCGGTCTTTCCTGCCGGGGACCGGACCAGAGCTGCAACAGCGGCGGCGCTGGAGTCACCGCGGAGCGGGCGATGCCTACCTGGGTCGCCATTTGGTGCTCCGGAGCGTTGGGCCGCTGCTTCAACATCATGGAGCTGTGGTTTTGGGGAGAGCTTCCAACGCGGGCGGCGCTGAACTCCATGGAGTCCCGGGGCCCTTTGCCGATGGGCCTCCATCGTTGCATCTCCACCCGGCGCGGCCTGTGGACTTTGGGAGCCGCAGACTCCGGTAGGAGGGGGCCGACACGAGGTCCAGGCCGCTGAGGACGTCCCCCAGCCCCGACATCGGACTTACATCACCCCGGCGATCGGGCCTGAACATCGGGCCGCCCGTAGCGGCAACAGAGGAGGGCTCGGGGAGGCCCTGACCACGGGTGAACATTGGGAAGAGACTGACTTGGGTGCCTTCCCTCACAGTGGGAAACTTTGATCCTGCTGTGAGGGGATGTTTTAAGTTGAATTCCTATCTACTCTCTGTTGTGTTCTTTATTTTTTTCCTGTATGGCGATTTCATTTCACTGTGCCAATTGTATCTGTATCCGTAGAAAAAAAAATCACATGTGGTTAAAGTGCACTTTGTCAGATTTTAAAATAAAGGCCATTTTTATACATGTTGGTTTCACCATGTAGAAATTACACAAATGTTTATACATAGTCCCCCCCCCCCATTTCAGAGCACCATAATGTTTGGGGCACAGCAATGTCATGGAAATAAAAGTAGTTATGTTTAGTATTTTGTTGCATATCCTTTGCATGCAATGACTGCTTGAATTGAACATCACCAGTTGCTGGGTGCCTTCTCTGGTGATGCTCTGCCAGGCCTGTATTGCAGCTATCTTTAGCTTATGCTTGTTTTGGGGGTTAGTCTTCTTCAATTTTCTCTTCAGTATATAAAAGACATGCTCAATTGGGTTCAGATCAGGTAATCGACTTGGCCACTCAAAAATTGACCGTTTTTTAACTTTGAAAAGCTCCTTCGCTGATTTAGAAGTATGTTTGGGGTCATTGACTTGCTGTAGACTGAACCGCCGGCCAATAAGTTTTGAAGCAATTGTTTGAACTTGAGCAGATAGGATGTGTCTATCTATACACTTCAGAATTCATTATCATCAGCAGTTGTATCATCAATGAATATACGTGAGCCAGTACCTTCAGCAGCCATACATGCCCAGGCCATAACACCCCCACCACTGTGTTTCACAGATGAGGTGGTATGCTTTGGATCTTGGGCAATTCCTTCTCTCCTCCATACTTTGTTCTTGGCAAACTGTAACTTGGCCATCTTACTTTTGCGGCTAACCAGTGGTTTGAATGTTGCAGTGTAGTCTCTGTATTTCTGTTCATGAAGTTTTCTGAGGACAATGGTCATTGACAAATCCATACCTGGCTCCTGAAGAGTGCTTCTGATCTGTCAGGCAGGCGTTTGTGGATTTTTCTTTATTACAGAAAGAATTCTTCTGCCATCAGCTGTGGAGGTCTTCCTTGGCCTGCCAGTCCTTTTGAGATTAGTAAGATCACCAGTGCTCTTTCTTCTTAATGATGTTCCAAACAGCTGAATTTGGTAAGCCTAAGGTTTGGCTGATGTCTCTAACAGTTTTATTCTTGTTTCTCAGTTTCATAATGGCTTCTTTGACTTTCATTAGCACAACTTTTGTTCTCATGTTGATAAACTGCAATAAAAGTTTCCAACGGTGATGGAAAGATTGGAGGAAAAACTAAGTGCCGAGAGCTCTCTCATACCTGCATAAAGGAGGCATTTAAACACACCTGAGCAATTACAAACACCTGTGAAGCCTTGAGTCCCAAACATTATGGTGCCCTGAAATGGAGGGCAGTATGTATAACCAAAAAGTATAAAAACACCCTTTAATAAAATCTGACAATGTGCACTTTAACCATTTGTGATTTTTTTCTATTACAAATCTCAAAATCTGGAGTACAGAGGCAAATAAATAAATGATGGGTCTTTGACCCAAACATTATGGAGGGCACTGAATATCTGTCTGCCTCTAATTTTAACTGCAGTATAAACAGACAAATATATTTCAGGACAGAATATTTCAAAGAATCATTAATTTCAGGGAAAAGAATTGCACCTCACCTTGAATTGGTAAACTCTTACATTTAAACAATAACCTTTAGTTTTGGACTGTGCCACAAGAAAAAATATATATCCTTTCCATATCTTACCCATCAAGAGCCCAGAGGATATTACATTGAAACCATCTCCCACTGTTCTCAACGTCAGCAGGTACAACATTGGTCTGTTTATTCCTTCTCATGACAACATGACCATTCCAGGTACAAGTCTAATATACTTTCTCCGAATTGCTTCCAATGCATTAACAACCTTCTTTACAAACTCTTATAATCTTTTATATTTCTTATATTCTTATGTTTGCCTTTTTTTTTAAATTCTGTCTCGCCATCAGTCTCTGTGTAATTATATACTTTTAAGTGTGACAGCTAAAAGATACTTTCTTGCAGAGAGTGGTGAATATGTGAAGTTATCTACCCATGAGGATCGTGGAGCCTGGGTGACTTGGAATATTTCAACAGGGAATAGATACATTTCTGAAAGACCAACGATTTGAGGTCTTTAGGAAACTGGTACAGAAAAGATGAGGCTGGTAAAGATTAGCCATTCTCATCTTGAATTAAGGCAGGCTTGTGGGGCTGAGTATCATCCATTCTTATTTCATTATTAATATTTATTATCTTTCCCCTCTTAAGTTAATTGCAGATGTTGGGTCCTTCCCTGGAATTTACAGGAAGTAAATTGTACGTAAAATACGTCGATTTTGGGGGTTTTTATTGGATACAGGTCACTCGCTGCTTGAAGCAGTGATTATTTTCATTTTTTTTTAAAAATACAGTATACTAAATCTCCTACCCACAAAGTGACCCTTTCCATGTGAGGAGATCAAGGATAAAGTGGCCACTTTACAGAATGCTTCCATTAGGTCCTCAAGTACTTTTCACTGTCATTTTTGTCACTTTATCCTTCCCGTCCTCCATCATATAACTTTCCTTTGTTCTCTTTGCCCCACCCTCTGCAAACCAGTTTTCTTTAAATACTCCCACTTCTGTTGGGATTTCACTGACCTGAAGATTTAATGGCTTTAATCTCTACAGATGCTGCCTAACCCGTTACATATTTTGATCGCTTTGTATTTCAGAGTTACAACATCTACGGTGTTTTGGTTCTGTAATGCAGTTTAAGAGAATTATATAATGCAGAAGTCGGCAACCTACGGCCTGCGGGCCGGATCCGGCCCGTAACCTGAAATCACCCGGCCTGCAGGCGTTTTTTTTTACAATTAGTTTTCGTGACCTGGGAACAGCAGCCAGTCCCAGGGCACGCAGGCAACCTGGGAACTGCAGCCAATCTCGGAGCAGGTGAGCCCACCTGGATGCTACAGCCAGACTGGGGGCAGGTGAGCAGACCTGGGCGTTACAGCCAGTCCCGGGGCAGGTGAGCAGACCTGGGTGTTACAGCCAGTCCTGGGGCAGGTGAGCCGACCTGGGAACTATAGCCAGTCCCGGGGACGCAAGCTGATCTGGGAACTGCAGCCAGTCCATGGGCACGCGAGGGACCTGGGAACTGCAGAAAATTAATTGGAAAAACACATGAAAACTAATGCAAAAAACATCAGTGTCACACTATGGCGATAGATGGCCCGCCATCCGCTCACAGACATGGGTCCTGGCCCCTATGCAGAACAAGGTTGTCAACCCATGGTATAATGGAACAAATTTATTAAACTGAACTCCCAACACAAATAAACATTTCCAAATCGGTACCATACCTTGCTGAAGAAAATATCAACTGGAAATGTCCGGCCAGGGATATAAAACACAGGCACATTCCCAAAAAATATTGCAAATTTGCCTGCATCCATGGTTGCCGATGTAACAATCAGTTTTAGATCAGCACGGCGAGCTACAACCTGGAAAAGGGCAAACACTAGTTCAAGAGAAACAATTATTCTCCATCTCTTACACTATTCACAATGTATTTAATGAAATTCAAAACCTTAATACACTTAATAAAAACAGATTAAGAATAGAAATAGAGAAATTACAAAGTCACAAATACTTAATGTACAAAACTGATATGCAATACCTCCGCTTTGTATATTATATACACACCTCTCGAAGTAAGCCAAATAGTACATCAGTGTTTAGTGACCGCTCATGGGCTTCATCCATGATGACAGCACTATAATGATCCAAGTCTGCTTCTCTCAGAGATTCGCGAAGTAAAATACCATCCGTCATATATTTAATGACAGTTTGTTCTGAAGTACAATCTTCAAATCGAATAGCGTAACCCACCTAGAAAAGTAATAATACGAAGTTAATACTCTGAAAAATAACAATGGATAGCTTAAGATCTTAAGTTTTCTCTTTTTCTGTCTTGTCTCTATCTTATATTTTTTTTAATGGCCTGTGCCTAAACACAGACATTCCCCCTGTTCTTTCCACAACTTGTTTTCTCATTTTTTTTACTTCTGAAATGTTAAATCAGTTACAAATCACATGCAAATCTGGCTTCAGGGCAACTTTACATGTGTTTAGTTGTATTTTTATCATTAAAACATTTTCAATTTATTCAGCTATCAAAACGTTATCAACTTTTCTCATTTTATAATACGATTAAACTTCTTGAAAAGCTATACAATTATTCATAAAAGAATATTAAATATCTGATCAAAGCACTGTTTATAACTAGTTTACCTTTATGGAGCTGTTTTTTTTTTTGAAGATCTGGCTCAATGCTAATTTTAAAGTAAATGTAAATGAGGGATATTATGCCCCTGAAGTATAGGACTTCTTCAATGTAAGCCACAGCTAGTGATCACAGAATAAGGCAACAATTTTAATATTAATATCAATGATGCTTTTCACTCTCATTGAGAATATTAAATTGAACATACTGTTTCATAAGAAACATTATTAAAAAAGGGTATTGCCATGCATCTCTGGTGAGCATGGTAAACTAACACTACAAAAAACACAAGCAAACTAATTTCATTACCTCTTCTCCAAGATTCACATTCATTTCCTCACTGACACGTTTTGCCACAGACATGGCAGCAACACGCCTGGGCTGAGTACATCCAATCATGCCGTAGTTTGAATACCCATCTTCACTAAGATACTGTGTTAGCTGAGTAGTCTTTCCACTACCAGTTTCTCCGACAACAATGACCACGTTGTTATCCCTGTAAGAATGAAGGAAAAAAGGGGATACTTAAATGTTGTTCCTTATTGCTTTCATCTTCCCGAGGTAGGTTTATCTTTTTATGTCCTTAAGCCACGATAAAAGTTGAATCAACTCCGATGGTGTTTTACAAAGAACTACAGATGCTGGAAAAATCAAAGATAGACAAAAATGTTGAAGAAACACAACAGATGAGGCAGCATCTATGGAGCGAAGGAATAGGTGATATTTCAGGTCGGGTCTCTTCTTCAGACAGATTATTGTTTGGGGGGCAGAAGAATTCTGGGAGAGATGGGGTAGGGCAAAGCCTGGCAGGCAATAGGTTGATACAGGTGAGGAGGGATTTCTGGTTGGCAGATGGTTGAACAAAGGCATTGGATGAAAAACAGGAGGTTTTAGACAAAAGGATTGAAGAGTAGCAGAATGGGAATGGAAAGAGTATGGGAATGGAAAGAGGAGTTGCAATGGCTCGCAACCAGAAGGTTCCATGGCCTAAAGGGCCTGCCCACTTTCACGACCTCTGCCGAGTTTGCCCTTCTCATATTCGCAGCATGCTCATCACGAGGTCGTAGGTAGGTCATAGCAGGCCATGATGCTAGTCGTAGGTACTGGTGGCATCAAGTAGGTTGGGGCGTTTTTTCTACAATTATGAAAAATGTCCGCGAGTAAAAAAAGTTGTGAATTAGGTCGTGAAAGTGGGACAGCCCCTTTAGCAGAACGAGGGCAAGTGTTCCAACACTTGGACTTGCCGATGTACAGGAGGCCACATCGGGAACACCAGATTAGGTTAGACAAAGTGCACGTCTCTCTCACCTGGATGGAACCAAGGGAGAAGGTATAAGGACGGTGGCACAGGAAAGTACTGTGGATGGGGTAGTTTGGGTGGGAAGGAATGAGTGAACCTAGGATTTGCGGAGGGAGCAGTCTCTTCGGTAGGCGGAAAGGGGTGGGGATGGTGGTGGGATCACATTGAAGGTGATGGAAATGTGTCAGACGGGACTGGAAACCCACCTGAAGGCTCGGTTGGTGGGTCTGGGAACCCGCCCGAAGGCTCGGAGTCTGCCCAAAGGTTCGCGGTTGACAGGACCTCGCCCAAAACCTCGTGGTCGGTGTGATCCTGTACCCGCCCGGGAGGAAGCTGGAGTGGTCGGACGCAAGGACCGGTAGGAGGGTGAACCATAGTAATGACTCCAGCGCCTTCAGGTAGGCTGCAGGTTGCACCCTCGGGACACAAGGATGGTTGGGCGAGGAGAGGGGAGAGACATCGGTCACTACCTACAGGAATGGGTCAGTAGAGTGATGGAGGGAAAAGTCTTACAATAAGGCATTTGCCATTTAGGACAGAGATGAGGAATTTTTTTTCCACTCAGCTAATTGTAAAGTTTTGGAACATGGCGACTCAGAAAACGAGGGATATTCATGTGTTAAGAACATCCTAGTCAAAGAACAGCAAATATGAGGAGTGAAATCAGATGATATGAGAACAAAAAATTTGAGGTACGTGATTAGATGAGACCTTTGCTGAACAAAAGAGGAGGATCGGAGACCGTAAAGCATGCAATTCCTCATAGAAAATCTTAGAAAGTCAAGAACATGAACGTATGAAGCAGAAGAATCAGTGATCACTCACGTCAACGCTTATGCCTTTAAGTATCACCAACCTGCATTATAAACACAAAATGACTGCTTACCGTATTATATTGAGCAACTGCTCCCTGACGGCAAATATTGGTAGATACTGTCTCTGTTGAAGAATTGTTTTCTTTTTTGCAAATTCACTGCTTGCAACATTCTTGTCTTTCATGTGGTCAGCAAACTTTTGATCAACTCTATATTTTAAAAACATTGGAAAATACATTAGTGTATTTAACTGTAATAAGACCATAATAGGACCATGACTTTTGAATCTTGAGACAACATCCAGCCACTTAAATGTGTATTGATGGGTGGCAGAGAATAAATTACATTTTGTGATTAGTTAATTATTAAACTTGCATTTGTGAAAATACATTGGAAAAAGACAATATACAGAAGTGTGCTAGAATACAGTTTTTTATCTGAGATAATTTTCAGCTGCATATCGAGTTAAGCTGTCTCCTTGACAATCTAAAGGTTGTACTGCAACATCTGTGTGACCAACATCATTGCATTTCCTAAAAATTACATTCATGGATTACAAGGATGCAAGTTGCAAATTTCAAAACTACACTTATACTCCTTACTTGTTGGGCAATAGCTTACATTTTTCAAGATTAATTTTCATTTGTTTGGCCAGTTGTGCAATTTGTGAATAGCTTACAAACATATCAAAAAAAAAAAATCAGTGACTATTTTTCACACCTAACATCCTCCCACTGAAATCCCGTCACCATTAAATTCAATGTCCTCTGATTCCCAAACTGTTTTGTACAAAACCTTCCTCATATTTTGTATTATTTTGCTGTTAGCTTTTACAATCTATTAGGACTGCATTGTTTGAGCAATGGCCTCTAAATTCAGGCTGTTAATATTCCGGTCATATATTAAGAAACAGTAATCATTGAACCCTGTGAGAATAAATTGAGCTAGGATTGAACACCCTATTCAATATAGGACTCCTTGCAGGTCAGTTCAATTGACTGCAATTTTTAACTTGGGCCTCAAAATATTCTTCTCCAGTTTAGGGAGTCTAAGCATTCAATAGTTTGGGATTAACACTGCTGGGTTTGCAAGCAAAGAATTTCACTGTGCCTAGTCACATGTGACTATAAAGTATTCCAACTATTTCTTTAAATTAGTTTAACTTATTTTAACATATTTTGCCGCTACTGTTTGGCAACCATTTTATTTTACGAATTAAAATGTTACAACTATTGGTGAAGGGCAAAAATTAAAACATTTTTTAAAAAGTAAAAAATAATCTACCTGTAATCCACTTTCCCATCTTCTCCTACCTCTTTATCGTTCTCTTCTACCTGTTTTATGCCCATGATGTCTCCCAATTTAGTCCCAGCCAGTTCCCAGTGTTTATGCTGAGCCTAAAAAAGAAAAGTTGCATTAGAATTATATTATAAAAAATACTTCAGCCATATCATCATAATTGTCACAGCTCTCAGAGAAACAAAATGGGCTCGGCAAATTCCATTCAATATTTCATTATTTTCTCAATAGTCATTATGTCACACTTACCAAGTTAAAAGCAATATGTACAATATAAATATTTAAGAAGGAACTGCAGATGCTGGAAAATCGAAGGTAGACAAAAATGCTGGAAAAACTCAGCGGGTGAGGCAGCATCTATGGAGCGAAGGAAATAGGTAACGTTTCGGCCCGAAACGTTGCCTATTTCCTTTGCTCCATAGATACTGCCTCACCCGCTGAGTTTCTCCAGCATTTTTGTCTACCCTGTACAATATAAATATAGTGCTAGCAAGCATTGTGTTACAGCTGCATCATAACAGTATCTTGAAAACATTGTTACTCCTGCTGAACAAAATGCTAAATAGCACCCACAAATAGTTATTAAAAACAATTAGCTAACATCAGAAATGAAGTCTCTCAGATTGACTATGCCATACCAACAGCAATAATATGGTACCGTTTTAAATTTTACCCAAGAAACATATGAATTTAAAATTACTATATTTCAATCCAATTGTGAAATATCTTCGGCAAAAAGTGAAGGTTCCAGAATTGATCCTTGAGAAATGCAGCTATACATTAGCCAATCAATCAGACGATTTCTCTCAATTCTGTTATGAACATCGAAATCTCTCAATTCTGTTATGGACATCGAATTCTCTCAATTCTGTTTTGAACATTCACACGGTAATGCACATTCATCTTCTTCATTTACACTTTTTGCATGATATAAAAAAGTCCTGCAAGCAAGCGTATATAAAGGTAACAAGCCTAAATCTTCTCAGCCATGTCTTTAAAAGTTATGTTGAAATGATGAATAAACTGCGTTGCCATTTTGACATTTAGAATTTAATGATTTTAGTTCAAATGATACCCTAGCCTTTGCTAGGATATGCATAAAAGTCCATGCATAGCCTATATAAGGTTGATTTGCTTTTATGAACACGTTTAATGAATTTAGTTTTGTATTACATAAAATAAGTGTAAAAAGACAGGATTAGTTTATTTATGTTAATACCCAAGGGCAGTGCAGGTGTAGGCCTATTAAGAGCAACATCCTCTTTGAACATTTGGCACATCATGTGATAGTGAATAAGAAGGGTCTCAACCAGAAACATCGCCCATTCCTTCTCTCCAGAGATGCAGCCTGATACTAGAGCTCTTTGTGTCTATCTACAGCCATTCATTTGACTTATTTTTCCTGTTGTACAGTAATTATGTTTAGCATTAACATACAATTGCTGTATATAGACATTTAAATATTTATAGAGCAGCTAAGTGGTATACAGTTCAGTAATGTATTTGTATGTTCATGCATAGAATAGTGGTGTGATACAACAAATGAACATTTCTCATGTAAATGGCATCCCACATGGATGGCCAGATGGCTGAATATGTGCGGCACATCCAAGTATTTTCAATGAAATCAATTCATGTTAACTCTAGCTCTACAGCTCTCCACATTGATTACACTATTACAGCGATCAAACACTAATCAATAACAAAAGCAGAAAATGTGAGAAATACTCAAGGCAGCAGGATCAACCTAGGGTTTCATGGTATTATGCCCTTTACAAATTTGCCTGGTTGATAGATTAATGAGGGCAATTAAAGAGTTTAAAAAACAGGGGAAGATGTAAAGCTGTGAGATACAGGTCAGAGCTATTACAGAGAGGCAGATCAGGCAGTACTTGTAGAGAAAGAAAATAAATCTCAATTAACATGATAAACAGATTCCTTAGTGCAGGACCGGCCAATGCTGATTCAAAAAGACAAAGCAAGTTATTGCAATTATTAATTTAAATATTTAGAACTGAAGATTACAGTGTCTATACAAACAATGAGGACCTGAAGTCTGAAGAAGGATCTCGACCCGAAATGTCACCCATTCCTTCTCTCCAGATATGCTGCCTGTCCCGCTGAGTTACTCTAGCATTTTGTGCCTATCTTTGGTTTAAACCAGCATCTGCAGTTCCTTCATACACATCCAGAGACCCAGACAGGATGAAGCAGAGATTCAATTGAGCATCATCCATCAAGGATATTACATCCAGCATGCACAATATGGTCTCAAAAAGTAATATAGAGACACAGCCTTTAGCCCGCCAATTGCATGATGAGAAAGGTGGTTCCAAAACCATATACTAATCACTGTTTTTGGTCAGATTTTCCCAGAACCTAGGCACCAGAAATGGATCTTCTGGCTGTAACATGCTTATTAAATTTAGCGTCAATGCATGAGTTAAAGCCTTGCAGTGCAAAAGGCTTGCAGCCAAAATGGTACGCTCAAAACAAATAAATCTTCCAACAGCCAGCTAACTATACCCCAGGCTTAATCAGCTGTCATAAAAGTAAATGTTTGTGAATGTCTTGGGCATTCATGAATAGATAACAATTATAAAAAATAAATTAAAACATACAACTCTAGAAAAATTTAATCTATTTAAAAATAACAAGAAGAATTAAATATAGGGCATCTGAATTACTGATGCTCGCCTCTCTCCGTTGTAGCTCTTTTCAGCATCTCTCACCTCTCCATCAATAAGAATGGAGTTATTCAATATGCTGGGAAATTGCATTGCACTGCAAGGCCAATGTCACATCCCAGTGAGGAAATCACTGGCAAGGCACCAATCAAGAAGTTCAGGACATGTTCACGAGGGAGTCACAAGCTTCTTTACAGTTTGAGGAAAATGCTGGTGTTGCACAAAGAACACCTGGCATTTCTCACCAAAATCCAGATGAATTAACATAAACTGTCACGCTGCTAGTCTTGGAAATAAAATAACCATTTTGGACTATTTATTAATTTATACTCTTATAATACCAGCACACCAATTTGGTGCAGTGCTTAAAATAGGTCACAATATGTTTGCTACTGAATGCTATAATGCCACATTTCAAGATTTTCAATGGGCAACATGAAGTTGGTGTGGATCAGTTTTATTTTATATAATCTAAACATGATAAACTTAAGTTTTAAATCTTAAGAGTCATGGAATCATACAGCATGGAAACAGGCCCTTCAGCCCAACTTGCCCACATCGACCAACGTCCCATCTACAAGAGTCCCACCTGCCTGCGTTTGGCCCAGATGTCTCTAAACCTGTCCTATCCATGTACATGTCTAATTATTTCTTAATAACAATTTTCATTCTTAAAATTGAAAAATACTACTCATATTCAAATTGCACGTTTTAAAAGAATCCACTCCTCTTACAGTGTAATAAATTATTCCCTGCAATTCAAAGTAGCAGGACAATTTAAAAAATATAATCAATTTACCTTCTTGCGCTCCTTCTGCTCACGGTGCCTGCGCACGAGCTGGCTTCCTTTACGAGAGATGATTGCCATGTCGGATGTGGCATCTTTTACTGGAATCACTGGCTCAGGCTGTCAAACGAAAGAACAGCATTAAAAACATAATCAATGCCAGAAATATAGGTCATTTTGTCCAAGCCTGCCATATCATTCACCAACATCATGGCTGCTCTGCCATTTTCCTCCATCAACCCCATATTCCTCAATTCCCTTATATTCAGAATTGTATTGTTCTGTTTAATGTGAAATGAATGATAAAGTGCCCATGTCTCTCCAAACATTGGTCACCCTCAGAGTGAAGAAAAGTTTTGTCTCATCCCAATTCCAAATGGTACATTACTTATTCTGAGACTGATTCCTAGTTCTAGACTCCTCAGCCAGTGGAAACATAAACTCAGCATCCAATTTATCATGCCATGTTAGAATGTTACAAGTATCTGAATTCTGGAGACTCAAATCCTCTTGAGATAAAGGCCAACGTGCCATTTACTGTACTTTTACATTTCCTTTCAATAACTTGGATGCAAGAACAATTTGCTCCCTTTGAAGAAACAAGGAACTGAAGGTTTAAGAAAGAACTGCAGATGCTGGAAAAGTCAAAGGTAGACAAAAAATGCTGGAGAAACTCAGCGGGTGAGGCAGCATCTATGGAGAGAAGGGATAAGCGACGTTTCGGGTCGAGACCCTTCTTCAAACAAAAATGCCGCCTCACCCGCTGAATTTCTCCAACATTTTTGTCTACCGTGGAACTGAAGGTGCTGTTTTACACAAAAGGACACAAAGTGCTGGAGTAACTCAGCGGGCCAAGCAGTATCTCTGGAGAACATGGATAGGTGACAATTCAGGTCCGGACCTTTCTTCAGACTGAATCACAAAATACTCTGTTGAAATGTTATGTGCACCAAACTACCAGTTACTATGGGATAGATTTAACTGAAGTCAAGCGACTCAGCTAGTGCTACCGAGATCTATAAAAGGCAAAGATTAGAAATCACAATGTAGTTTGGATAGTTTCTACAGAGCAGGGTTTGGTAAGTAGGACTAAATTCATACTATTGTGTTTGAATGTGTTATGCTGGTTCAAATCAAGAAGCTGAATGATGAATTTTTCTAAAATTCTTCCACTTTAAGTTATCAATGAAGGGGGGGGGGGGCGAGAATGACAAATTAGCTGAATGCAATGTCCATTCTAAATCGCATGTGATATTGTGACACGTGGACAAGCACGGAAACAGGTAGTCTCTCCGTCTGCAGTTGGTTGAGCAGTGGCTGATAACATTGCAGTGCATTAGTGATGCTCATAACATGGTGGACAGATTGTTAATGGAGGTGATATATCGACAGGGAAAATGGATAATGGCCAGACAAATGAAGAGCAGGAAAGTATTTCAGGAATATTCAGGGTCAATTTTGGTCCGAGTTTTCTTGTTGACAACCACTGGGAGCAATGTTTCCCCAGAAGTGTGCAGTCTCTCAGGGGTTCAGTTCTCGACATCGTGCTGCATTAGACAATTTTCTCATCACCTTTTGTCCCTTTGGTCAATTACCATAAATCTGTTGTCTCATCACTTACACTTCCATCATCAGACTGAAGTAGCTTTCCTTATATACTATATCATGATTCTTTATGATGGTGATCAGCTCCATTAAATCTTCCTTTACACTTCTACACTCCAAGCATATTCCCAGATATTCGAGCTAAATGCGCCTGAAGTTCAACATCCATTGGAACATACTCTGCATTCACGCCACATTAATCAGTTCCTTCCTAAAGTGGGCTGCATAAAATTATATAACCATAGCTGGGTTTCAAGTGGAAATGTAAAAGTTCAGCACAATTCCATTCATATTTTTGTATCTGAACACATTTCAAACATGTCTGTGAACCAATTAACACACTATAGGTGCACTAATGCTGGCAGCATACATTACTTTGATTTGTAACAACGACACCCGTGAAAATATTTGAAGAAATGGGTTTTACGCTCGTTATAAAACTATTTTTTTCTTTAAATATTTTTAACTATTTATCATTTCCAAACATTAAAAATCATACTTCCGTTTGAAAGGAACATAACA
The DNA here is from genome assembly GCA_035221665.1 of Okamejei kenojei. Lineage (NCBI taxonomy): Eukaryota > Metazoa > Chordata > Chondrichthyes > Rajiformes > Rajidae > Okamejei > Okamejei kenojei. The sequence goes on from CM069147.1 coordinate 46,538,290, forward strand.
GCTGGCAGCCTAACATAGATCTCTTGACTCCAACATTATTCTATATAGAGACAGGTTTAAGACTTGAGTTTGTTAAAAAAATAATACTGCTGGCTGTGGACTTACTTGTTTGGTGAAGACAATTCGTCCATCCAAGAATGGCGGGACTAAATTGTGTACTAATAAATGAACTCTAGTTGCATTGTCCTCTTCGAAATCTTCATCCACTTCCAGACGTTGAACCACACCACTGGTTAACATTCGATTTGTTTCCCATCGCTCATTATCCTACAAAACAGCCATTTAGCAACAATTAATAAATTCTGACATGTTCTTCAATCAATTGTACCGTATGAGATTAATGGAATCAAATGCCTGACTACAATTTTGTTAACAAAATATAACAGCTTCAGCAAGAATCTAATGAAAAATAAATCTAACTTAGGAAAGGAATGCAATGTGGTACAAAAAGTGATACAACTAGACAAATATTTTACAAAACCAAATAAACCTCTTGATAATTATCAATAGTCTTTGACAAACCTGAATTTCAAGGAAACCAACATTGAATCCAGCAAGGTAACACCACAAGTTAAAACTCTTCCCAAAATATATTCTTAGGCAAGTTTTTGGTTAACGTGTATGTCTTAAAATTGCATACTCTAGAAATGCTAGAAATAGGTTTACATTTTTACACTTTTTTTTCCTGGAATCTTTCAACAAATTGGGTTGGCAAATAAACAAAATATGAGCTGTACCTCATTAATCTGTCTCTTCTGAGCAGAAATTCTTTTCTGAGACTGTTTTTGCAATAATTGTTCCCGTTTCTTCACATATTCTTCTGAAGTGTATGCTAGAGGATTATGAAAGTCATCATGTCCTTCGTCCATCATGTACCAATCTCTATCTGCTTGCTACAGACATTTCAAAAACACAAACAAGATAGAACAATAATATATTTGTTCATGAAATAAAACTGAAAATTAGGTTTTCACTACGCTCCCAATCTTTTACAGATCACCGAGGATTCTGTAATGATTCAATTTTGATGTAAATAGTGTTGCCATTAACATTAGAACAGTATGCACTTCAAAATGTACATATTATCAATGGAAAATCATGTTTACATGTAAAGAAATCTTTGCAGGAAGACCTACCAGCTTACACCATACCAGTGATCAAAATCCTGTCAATAAGTAAGGTGAAAGGAAATTTGGCTCAATTACTAATTTTCTGGACCTCCTCGGTTACAATGTACTCAACCTTGCATTCAAAATCACGGACTTGAGAACATAATTTAAACTACTGTAAAAATCTGATAGTTTGGCACCTTTTGAAACCTTGAGAGGGCAGGAAAGGGTTCCCACTGAGCAAGATGCTGAACCATTGGTATTTCTGGACAACTGAGTAGCGGATTTTCAAGGTTTGTTTCAGGCTTGTGCAGTGCTCTTGGACTGCAGAATGAACACAGATGCTGTCTCTGAGACATTAAACCTTTCTAATTGTTAAATTGAAAGCAATCTGTAGCACTATTCAAAAGAAGTGTCTGACACAATAGCATTCCATAACTGGTCAATTTATTCTGTGTTACATTCATATGCACTTTTGACTCAATTGCAACGGTGATGTGCTTAGGCAGTAATTAGGAAGTGCAAGGTACGATAGAGGCAATACTTTTTTAGATTAATATTCCAAAATAATTCAACCATATACTTAATTTTAAGTGGCACGTTAAGTCAAATCGATTCTCATATGCACAAGGGCGGTGAGGTACACATATAGTGAAAATCTTGCTGCAGCAGCATTATAGGCACATTGACTCAAACACACAAAAACAAATTAAACAAAGATCAAAGTCTGTAAGGCAGTAACATTGAAAAAAAGACCATAAAAACATTAGTGAAAAACAATTCTTTCCATTGAAAAACAAATTTATAGACTGATGAAAGGAAATACAAAGTGTATTTCCTAGATTATGTGTTTATTTCAATTTTCAGCAATACAGTATTTTTTAGATTGATGGCACATAGACATATGCACTGACCTTGTAAACAAACTGTTAGCAAATAGTAGGTAGACAAAATTGCTGGAGAAACTCAGCGGGTGTGGCAGCATCTATGGAGCGAAGGTAATGGGCAACGTTTCAGGCCGAAACCCTTCTCCAGCAATTTTGTCTACCTTCGATTTTCCAGCATCTGCAGTTCCTTCTTGAACATGTTAGCAAATGGTATTTAAAATAGAACCGTCCCACATCAAACAATTTGCTTGACACGTGAACACATTCATATAGCCAACATCTCAAATTTCTCCATCACAATCCACATATGCAACAATAACCACAGACACGTGAAAATTTAGCCCATAAGGTCCAACACTGCAGACAATGTTGGAACTTGATAAGGAAATGCTGGTTGATTATCTTCGACCACCCTCCTGAGTTGATTAATCAATACTGAGGAACTTGGGATGGGGGGGGCGAGGGGATAAAACTAAATGAATGTTCCCACCAATCTCCCCAAGGTAAATACATCTGTCCACAAGTTGAGAGGCCCAAGTCTGATCTTCGCAGCAAGGTCACCCTCCCTTGTGATGTGTGCTACATATGGGAGACCACAGTCCACTTTGCAACAGGTCTGAGTATATATGAAGCGTTTAGGGCAATTCAACTGCTACTATCACAATCTACAACCTCAAGGGCCAACATGTCCTTCAATTATTATTATTATTACTATTATGACAAGGGATTAAAGCTGGTCCATTGGAGCATGCTGTGGGCAGCACAAGGTTTGCAAAAAGACAGACCCAAGTTGAAGTGCTAACACAAGCTCCTAAACTGCAAAAGTAGTGTGCAGTAGACCTAAGCAATCCGAGGATCAACTAATCAGATCAAACATGGAAACAAGGAACTGCAGACGTTGTACATAGGTGAGATCCAACGCAGACTCGGCAACCATTTCGCCGAACACTTGCGCTCGGTGTGCCAAGGCCTAGTGGATCTCCTGGTTGCCATACTGACAGTCCTGTCCTGGGCCTCCCCCACTGCCAGAGTAAGGCCACACTCAAACTGGAGGAACAGCACCTCATATTCCACATGGATAGCTTACTATACAATAGAATGGACATTGAATTTTACAATTTTAGGTAACTAATTTTAGGTTGGTATGTTAATTGACCACTGTAAATTACCCCTTGCACGCAGACGAGCGGTAGAGTAAGGTGGGAGAATGTGGAGACGATTAAAAAAATGTATTCATGCAGGATTAGTATAAATGGGTGACTAATGTTGTCAAGTATTTGAAGGGATGAAGTGCTGTATCTCTGGGGTACACAAAAGGCTGGAGAAACTCTGCTGGTGCAGCAGCATCTAAGGAGCGAAGGAGATAGGTAACGTTTCGAGCCGAAACCCATCTTCAGACTGATGGGAGGTGGGGGGGGGGGGGGAGAAGAAAGGAAATAGGAGGAGCCCGAGGGCTGAGGGAGAGGTGGGAAGGGGAGGAGACAGCAAGGGTTAACAGAATTGAGAAAATTCAATGTTCAAGCAGACTCCCCAAGCGGAATATGAGGTGCTGTTTCTCCAATTTGCGGTGTTGCTCACTCTGGCCGTGGAGGAGGCCCAGGACAGAGGTCGGATACGGAATGGGAGGGGGAGTTGAAGTGCTGAGCCACCGGGAGGTCGGGTTGGTTATTGCGGACCGAGCGGAGGTGTTCGGCGAAACGATCGCCAAGCCTCCGCTTGGTCTCACCGATATAGATCAGCTGGCATCTAGAGCAGCAGATGCAGTAGATGAGGAGGTGCAGGTGAACCTCTGTCGGACGTGGACGGTTTGGGTCCCTGAAAGGAGTAGAGGGGGGAGGTAAGGGGACAAGTGTAGCATCTCTTCCGGTTGCAAGGGAAGGTGCCCGGGGAAGGGGTGGAGCAGGAGGGAAGGGAAGAATTGGCAACGGAGTTGCGGAGGGAGCAGTCTTTGCGGAAGGCAGACAGCGGGGGAGATGGGAAGATGTGGCGAGTGGAGGGGTCACGTTGGAGGTGGCGAAACTTGGAGGACTATGTGTTGTATGTGCCGGCTGGTGGGGTGAAAGGTGAGGACCAGGGGGACTCTGCCCTTGTTGCGAGTGGGGGAATGGGGAGAGAGGGCAGTGTTGCGGGTTATGGAGGAGACCCTGGTGCGAGCCTCATCTATAGTGGGGGAGGGGAATCCCCGTTCTCTGAAGAATAAGTGACCTGGTGTGAAACACCTCATCCTGGGAGCAGATGCGGCGTAGACGGAGGAATTGGGAATAGGGGATGGAGTCCTTACAGGAAGCAGGGTGGGAGGAAGAGTAGTCCAGGTAGCTGTGGGAGTCAGTTGGTTCGTAGTGGATGTCGGTCAGGAGTGTATCACCTGCAATAGTCAATGTCAAGGAATGGTAGGGAAGTGTTGGAAATGGTCCAAGTGTATTTGAGTGCCGGATGGAAGTTGGTGGTGAAATGGATGAAGTCAGTCAGTTGTGTGTGGGTGCAGGAGGTGACACTAATGCAGTCGTCGATGTAACGGAGGTAGAGGTCGGGGATGTGGCCCTGGTACGCCGAGAACAAGGATCGTTCGACGTGACTAAATTAGGAGCAGGATAGAAATTATCTGTGATAAATCAAATATAATGTATAAAAATTGAGATTATTCCTTTAGATACAAATAGACTTTACTATTAATAATTACTATTTAAATGGTGCACGACCATATCATGTTAGTGTTCAAAGATATTTGGATGACCCTCAGCAAAAAAAAAGTTAACTACTTGCATGTTTCCATGTTAAGAGGGCAAATCCTATGATGCCGTTTGAAACAGGGCAACACAGTAATCAGCTACAATTGTACAGGGCTGTAGTCAAATCACAACTGGAGTGCTGTGTAGTTTTAGTCTCCTTATTCAAGGATGGATAAACACACCTTGAAAATAATGCACATATATTTACAAGATAGATTCTTGGGATAACACATTAAGCAGGATGATTTCTCCAATTTGGAAGAAACGTGCAACTTTATTAAAACATAAAAAACTCCAAGGAAAGTTCATTGAATAAATGCTGAAGGGATATATCCCCCGATGGAGCAGAATTAAACCCGCAAAGGGAAATTCGCAGGGTAAAGGATTAATCACATAAGACTTACGATGAGCAACTGTTACTCAGAAAACTGAATCCTTTAATTCTCTAGAGTTGCGAATGCTGAGATATTAAGTATATCTAATGCTGTGAGTTTGGGGTGACAGAACAAATCAATGGTTATGTGGACCAGGCGCATAAATTATATTCAGTCATTACTGAATAGCCGAGCGGGCTTGAGGGGCCATAGTGGCCTACCTCAACACAAATTTAATGTTGTTCATATAGTCCATGAACAAGTGCTATGTGCACAATTTTAATGAGCTCCCTCCAGAGTTCCTCACCATCACACAAGCTAACTTCAATCAATTCAATCCCTGAAAATAAAACGTAGCTTAGACTTCTGAATGCAGCAAAGTCTACGGAAGCAGGCAAATTCTCGGCTGTAGCATTGAAGGCCTGCGCACAGAATTACCTAGTTCTCTAGCAGAGTTACAATTCTGGCATTACCCAAGTATACGGAAAGTTGCCAAGCTATGTACAAAAGGAGAGATAAATCTAATTCAACTAATTACCACCGAGTGAGTCTGCTGTCCATCATGAGGCCACTACAGGTTTGTCCTTGGCATTAGGGTTATCAAGACAAACATATTCATTAATAACCCACTCACTAAAGCCCAATTAGATTCAGAAAATGGAGTTCCGTTTAAAGTAGTCAATGGGTAGTAAAGGAAATGCACACCTGTGATTGGAGTCATACCTTGCCCAAGGATAGGTTTGGTTCTAAATTCTAAATTGGGCAAATTTATTGTCACACGTGAGAAGTGCAAATGCTGTGAAATTCTTTTCTTACAAACTGTCCAGTAGACTAACACTATACCACACCCCAATTAGCAGTTGTACATAAATAGCCCACTGAACCCACATGCAATAGATACCCTGTTTTGGTGCCCTTTTCAGTCCAGTCCACCCTTTAGTCGTTATAAGTGGTGCCCGATTCAGAAAAGCAACAGGCTGCTGCGGGCCTCCAGCCTCCTACTTCCTTGGTCGACTAACAACCGATGCCCGCTCCTCATCAGATCACCCTTGTCCCACAGCTGACCTCGCGGATGAGGTCCGTCCAACCCCGGTTTCCTCCTTTCCTACGGACTTGCTCCTCTCCTGTCGCATCTGGTCGTCATCGCCGGCTCCATCCTCCATTAAGAGCAAACATATCTTTGATTTATTTTTCTATGACTCTTAGAGCAGCCTCAATGCCATTTCTATCAACAGCCTCGATGCCAGATGTGCTGGCAACAGTGGATATCTTTTGAGTATAGACAGCCAAGGTCCAAGATATAATTATACTCGAACATCTTGGTATAGTTTCTTCCCTCAGTGTTCAAAACAGTTTCCTTCTCTCCTCTCCTGTTGGCCATTTCATTCAAGAAGCAACGAGTGATTCCTCTGGTCCCATAAACAACTGCGTTTTGTGCCACTGACATAATTAGTGAGGAGAAGTCAAAGTGCACCTTTATGATAGGCAACTTCAGTTTAACCTCATACCAAAGACTATGTTCCATCATATTTATAAGCCACAAAAGCAGGATCTAATGTTAACTACATTTACCCTCGAGTCTTCGATCTTGCCCGTGGTATCATTTTTTCTACTCATTGCCTTGCGGCTCTTTGTAGACTAAGACTGTTCAGAGAATCTTGGTCAATAAGTTCATGTTACTTGTTTTCATCTTCGTTCTCCACCAGTTTTTCAGGATCATCTCCGACCTCCTTTTCCTCACTTCAAGTTCCTCATCCTGTTTTTAACACTTTTTGGCATCTGTGGCATCCGTGTGTCCTTCATCTGCATCAATGATTTGGACCTCCTCCTCTTCACTGGCTAATTTGGGGAGTGGCTGCTTGAGGATAAATCCACATATAACATGTTGGAGTCTTTCAAAGGCCAGCTGGTTAGAGTCCAGGATGAGCATTTTCCTGTGTGGTTGAAAGATGCGGTGCCAAAGCTCAGGAACCTTGGATGACAAGAGATCTTGTAAAGTCAAAATACAAGGTTAAAAAAAACTGAAATTGGACAAGGCTCGAGAGTAATGTAAAGGAAGCAAGAAATGTTCTTGGCAAGTAGGATTAAGGAGAACCCTTTTCCCAGAAGCACTCTTATTTTTAACAGACATATTAAAAGTAGGAGGGTAGGTCCACTCAAGGAGAAATCTGGTGTCAGAGTGAACAAGGTCCTAAATGTGTGATGTGTGTTGGCTTAGGATCTTAAATGAATTGCCAAAGAGGAGGTGCTGGTGGTTTTAAAGTACATTATTGATAAATCCCCAGGGCATGACCAAATACACCTTCGAACCCTGTGGGAAACAAGATTACTCTGCTCAATAGGAAATTAAAAAAAATTGTTAGGACAAATTTGGAGTATTGTATACAGTTGTGGTTGCCATTACAAGAAAGATGTGGAGACTGGAGAGGATTCAGAAGGTGGTTACCAAGATGATGTCCGGATTAGAGAGTATGAACTAGAAGGTTCTGGACAAACTTGGATACTTTTCTCTTGATCGTCAGAGGCAGAGGGGCAACGAGATAGCAGTATGTAAAATATTAAAGGGACATATATTTAGATGACGGAGACTTTTTCTACATTTAGAAATGCCAAACACTAAAGGGCATAGGTTGATGGTAAGAGGCAGAAAGTTTAAAGTAGATGTACAAGACAAATATTTTATGTAGATGGTTTATATGCAACCAATAATATAGTTACCCCAGTATCATTAACCCCGCCTAGTTAACATCAATCATAACGCCTTCCCCTTCCTGGGTACAGTCAGTAGAAGAATGTAGCCAGTGCTTGAGGATGTATGTAATACATTGTGCTATCATTAAAAGATGTTGCACACTTTAAGAGTTTGTGAATTGTTTATTTACATTTTATATCTAGAGTGCCAGGTGCCTTGGGTATGCTGCCAGGGAGGTGGTGGAAGCAGATATGTTGAGGTTCGAGTTCCATGTTCCATCACACACCTGACTCTTCAGTAAAGTAAGTCATCCATTTCTGATGCAGCAAGATTCTTAATGATCTTCAAGCGTAAGGGGGGAAAATGACAGCATTTGCATGATACAAATGTTGGGCACCGACTACTTTAGAAATACGGTGTGGAAACAGGCCCTTCAACCCACGGAGTCCATGCCGACCATGATCACATGTACACTAGAACTATCCTACATTCTAGGGACAACTTATAGAAGCCAATTAACCTGCAAACCTGTACATCTTTGGAGTGCGGGAGAAAACTGGTGCACCTGGAGAAAACCCACGCGGTCACTGAGAGAACATACAAACTCCATACAGAGAGCATCCGTAGTCAGGATCAAACTCGGGTCCCAGGCGCTGCAAGGCAGCAACTCTACCGCTGCGCCACTGTGCCGCAACGTCTAACCGGAAAGCCAAAGTACCTCAGTTGATTTTCAACAAGTTCTACATGGCCACAATCCTGGAGATCATAATTAGTCAGAAAATAAATTGGACCAGCTCTGTAAAGACTGTTAATGCAAAAGCATCAGCAATGGTATTTGACGCCAAATGACTCAACTCCTGACTCTTTACAGCCTTTCCACATTTAGAAAGCAAAGAGTAATGGATTAGTGTTCATTTTCCTGCACAAGTCTATTATGTAAGATGGCTTACACCATCCGGAACAAAGGTCTGCATGATTAACACCTTGACTAAAAGGATTACAGCTGTTAAAGATGTACGTCACTTTCTCAAGAGCAATTAGGAGTGGGCACGTGCTTTGTCAACATTGGCCATATCCTATATAAATATGCAAAAAGTCTTGATCATTACGCAAAGGGAACAAGTGAAAGTTTAACAAAAGCTTAACTGCGCAGAAATACTAATAATTTTCAAAAGACAAACAACAATGTTAAGTTATTTTTGAAACATTTGTTTTAAATTAATGCACCTTACCCTTTGATCTTCTTCCCATTGCCTTTGCTCATCTTCATTCTCAAAATAAATGCCATCTTTACCGTCCTCCCTTCTACCTAAATTAAATTGAGATATTTACAGTTTAGTCAAATACAGCAAGTCAACCATAGCTGCAGTAGAGGGTGAGACTTTCAATCACAATTTGAACACGTTAAATCTCCAAATCTGTACACTGTTGGAATGTGGGAAGAAACCGGAGCACCCCGAGAAAACCCCCATACTCCTAGAGAATGTTCAAACTCCACACAGACAGCACCCGTAGTCAGGATTGAACCCAGGTCTTTGGCATTATGAGGCAGCAGCTCTATCACTGCGCCAGTAAGCATTCCTTGGAATTTGGAAGAACAAGGAATTACACGATTAAGGGAGCTTGACAGGTAGATATTGGGATGATGTCACTAAGGGTGCAATGTTAAACTTGTGTAATATTACACCCTTAGTGAAAACTTGTGCAATATTAATAAGGTTTTAAATTAAATCAATAGCAGGAAAAGCATCTAAAACTATACCTTTGCCTTTGGAAAGTCGCGGCGTTGCCCCCAGATGCTTTCTGTCATCAGCCCATTCATTGTATTTATACGATGGTGTTGGTAACGGTGTATCCTCTTCATAATGGTTCCTTCTAGATCTGAACCAAACAAGACATCCAAATAACATTTTATCCCTTCATATTCAAGTACTTACCCAGGTGGTAAACTCAAAAATAGTCTATGGTGGCAAAATATACATTACAGAGAATAAATCATGGTACTTTGGATTTGTTATATGTTGTAATTATTTGATTCATTTATGTACAGACATAGCACTAGAAATTGATATTGAAAGGCTCTAACAGCGCAAGCAATTCTATTCCAAGAAATAATCAACTAAATAAGCATCTTTCTGTCAAGCATTTTTATGTCACAGGGAAACATAATCCACACAATCTCAAATAGCTTACTTTTCATTTTCATTGTGATCTTCGTCATAGCCACATTTTCAACAATGCATGAAATATTAGCATAGAATACTGCATTATCATGCATTGCTGCCAAAGATATCTGTGCAGTACTTAGATTGTGTTACTTATGTAATTTTTCAAAATTATATTAAAGAAGTCCTTGCTCAATATTAAAACTTAAATCCAATGCAAATATTTAATGTAAATATCATACTGAAAATAAGTTACCTTTACACATTCAAAAGAAACTATCTTTAAGTTACTTAAAACAGAATGGGTTGTCTTATATTTTCATCTTCCTTACCAATTTTTCCAGCTAACAACCTAGTCTATTGCAATTCCTCACTCTTTGGTATCTCACCCAAAGCAGCCAATAATCAGGTAGCAGCCCTGACAATTCTTCAACATTGGGAAATGTTTTAAATCACTCACAAAGACATCTGTGGAATTACTATCTGATTTGAGATCAGTTAGCATAGATCAGTTAGGGCACAAACCCAGGATATATTTGCTCTGGCTCTTCATCATGATCCATCATGGGAAAGTGTCTACAATGAGTGATTTAACTATCACAAATTTTAAATTGTAGTTGGGTCTACAATAATCACGGCTACAGTCTCTTTGAGCGCCAAACACTTTATCAATAACACAATCAGAATTGTATTTTATCCCCATCAGATAGAAGTTCCTTCCTGGAAAGCTGAAGCAGCAGCCGTAATCACAACACCACAGCCATCTGTATTTAAAGTATATTCTTTGTTTTGAATTTCCATACCTTTCTTTATCACGTCTATCAGTATCCCGGCCTGAACTCCGATAACTTCTTTCACTCTTATCCAAATCCCTTTGCGAGGGAGTAGGAGATGGTGATTCCCATTGAGATCGATGTGAATAATAACTTCCATTCCCACTGTCATCATCCTCCCAGCTAGATCGAGAAGGAGTAAGAGCATCTATAAAACAAGGCATTTCAACAGTAATGCAAAACATTAAAATCAGGCCCCTTTCATTTCATTCCATTCTAAGCCATCAAACTACCCACCACCCACATTCACTCTTGCTGCATCTTCTACATGAAAGAGCAGGAAGCAAATAACCTATTCCACATTTTGGCAATGCTGTTGGTAAATGTGAAATTGTTCTATAATTTTCTCATATTTTGCTTCCCCCCCCCCCACTGGTCTTGGTGAAACCTCTAATGTGAACAGATTTTAAAAGCTAAGAGACAGGAGGCATCAATAATCCATTGGAAAAAGAGCTGTACTATGAGACTGCAGGAGATAAAGTTATTTCTATATTTGGGCAGACAAAAATGCTAGAGAAACTCAGTAGGTGAGGCAGCATCTGTGGAGCGAAGGAAATAGGCAACGTTTTGGGTCGAGACCCTTCTTCAAACTAGACACAAATCAAGTCAAATTGCAGGTCACCAAAATAAATTTAGGGAAGTAGGAACATTATTAAGCAGAATAATTTAGATGGTTCATTTTTCCATTTAGCAAGATCATGATTGACCCTGTGCATCAAATCTACAATCACACTTGTATCCAGTATGACCCGATATTCTTTTCAGTAACATGCTTTTGATTCCGGCCTTTAATGAGTGAGAAACTACCATAATCCCGTCAGAAAATGTCACAAACCTCTGCTGAAGGGACATTTCATTTCAATCCTAACTGGTAAACTGCTTTCTTGGATCTTTGCCTGCCAGCTTCTGACAGAAGCATACGCTGAGAGAAACATCTATCATCCCTTTTCAAACTTTTTCATATCAAAACAATCATTCTTCAAAATTCCAGAGAATAAAGATCTATCTTATTCATTCTCATTCGTCTGTGGCAGGAAAGTAAATAGAGTCAAAGTCAAGGTCCAATCCTTGTGTTCTACCCATGGAGTGGAACGGACAATGCGACAGCCAACAGGAAGAAGCGGCAGCTGGTGAGAGGAGAGGGAGCGGCACGGTGACCGAGCGCATCTTGTCATTGGCAGGGGCCAGAAGAAAGCACTGTCGCCAGGGGCTACAACATGAGCAGCAACAATAGCCATGTCAAAGCTACCATACGGTGGGTGAGGGAGGGTCCACTGGTGCAAGCCAGCATCAACAGCACCTAGCTTGAAGGTGAAACAACACAAAGTGCTGGAGTGCCTAGCAGACTTAATCAGTCTGAAGAAGGGTTCTGACAACCTCTATCCATGTTCTCTAGAGATGCTGCCTGACCTGCTGCGTTACTGCAGTTCCTAGTTTCAAAAACATACAATGATAATACCATATTCAGCTAGTGGACAATTGGCAATAACAGACACCATTTCCTCCCCACTATGGACTGTTGCAACAATAATTTATTGTATTTATGTTCTTATTGTCAAGACCAAAGAAGAGTGACACAGAAAATAGGAATAAATAAACATGGAGAACAGATAAATAATTGGCACGTGAATTTCAACATGAATTCATTTACAATTGAGCTTTTACAATTGGCAAGAGTAAGAGAGATCAGCTTATTTGGAAAAGAATAATCTAAATGTAAAGTAGAAAAAGCTCAAAAGCAGAAAGGTTAATAGGGTCATTATAAAGGATTTATTTCCAGAGTCAGATTGGAAAATAGTTAAACTCATCTTGTAATGAACATTAGTTTGCCCATTATGAAACAGCACTTTGGCCACAATAGGAATATTGTGCCTAGCTCTGCGAGCCATCTCTTGGGGAAGGCTCCAAAGAGATTTACAAAAATGATTCTATGAAAGAGGAACTGAACAGACTGGACAGACTGGAATAGCAGATGTTGTTGTTCTTCTTCTTAAAATAGGAACAAGTTACAATGGGTCAGGCACCGCCTCTGGAGGATATGGATAGGCGACATTTTAGATCAGGGCCCTTCATCAGTTTCATGGAGGCCTGATGAGGTATTGAAGGCTATAGACAGAAATGAAAGAAAACGCACAATTTCATTGGCAGGGGGGGGGGGGGGGGGGGGGGGGGGGGGGGGGGGGGGGGGGGGGGGGAAAGAGTCAAGAACTTAATATAAATTGAGGACGATTTGCAGGAGAAACTGAGAATAATTCATTATTATGCAGTCATTGATTAGTGTCCAGAATGCACTGACGGCGAAGGTATTGGATGCAGATTCAATAGTAATGTTCAAAAGTATTCGAAAGGAAACAATCTGCAGGGCCATGAAGAAATGACAGGTAAATCGGATGCTGGATTACTCTTACACAGAACCAGAATTGATTCAGTGGGCCAAATGGCCTCATGTGATCTGAGAAGTGGGCAATAAATCAAGCATTAATTCCATGAATCATCACAAATGTTTTTTCTCCTAGTCATTTTCCAATCAAATAATGTAGACCGAGCAGTGCATTATTCAAAAACAAGCAGATTAACTATTCAATAATAATCAAACCGCATTAAAAAAGTTATAATTTCTCCACATAAAATTGGGAAACATTTTCATTCATTCTAAATACTGATCAATATTAGTGCTCACCTTTCAATCTGTGCCTGGGTGTGTCAGGTTCATCTTTTCTGCTATTTCTACTTCGATCTGAGGAATTGTCTCTGTACCCTCTATCACTTCGCTCCAACCTGTCTCTGTCCTTGGCTCTGGAAGAGCTGGACCTGCTCCACTCTCGATCATCTAGAAAGAACAGTATAAATAACCATATTATCAGGATGCAGCTAATTTATATTTTCCCAGATGAAACCAAGCTATGGTAGAGCACTTGCAAAACTTGTATTTGACTACCAGGGCTGTAAGGCTCTAATTCTTCTCTCCCTATTGTTTTTTTTAATAATAGCATTATTGCATTTTCCACTCTCCAAAGACTTATTTCAATGATAAATTTTCAAATCTTTGCACTGGATTTAATTTACATAATTTGGTTAGTTATAGATATAAATTAACAAAAGGCTAACCAATGCAAAGCAAACAGATGGCCAGCAAAATTGACCCTTTCTTTACTTGAAAACTATTACTTTATTTTCAAGTGACGTGCTTGATACTTAAAATTTTATTTTTAGTGAAATTACTATTATTCTAGAAATCTTAACATTTTCTTTAAATTAACAATTCTAATTTGGTAACCAGACAATATAGAACAAATTCAAGTCATCTCACTGCATTCAGCATCGTTTAATGCTTCTTCCCCTTAGCAATATGCTACCTGTGCAGATTTAAACCTTAAGTTATAAACTGTTTAAGCTTTTAAATTAAGAGAACCAAGGTTTGTGCATTAAAGTGGTATGGAGGCATTTCAGCCATGTGGCAATACAGGCATGAGGGAACAAATGGCTTTCTCCAGCTTTTACTGTGTCCTCCATAATGTTTGGGACAAAGACCCATCATTTATTTATTTGCCTTTGTACTCCACAATATGAGATTTGTAATAGAAAAAAAAATCACATGTGGTTAAAATGCACATTGTCAGATTTTAATAAAGGCCATTTTTATACATTTTGGTTTCACCAAGGAGAAATTACAGCAGTGTTTATACATAGTCCCCACATTTCAGGGCACCATAATGTGTGGGACACAGCAATGTCCTGCAAATGAAAGTAGGCATGTTTAGTATTTTGTTGCATATCCTTTGCATGCAATGACTGCGATTCATGGACATCGCCAGTTGCTGGTGTCCTCTCTGGTGATGCTCTGCCAGGCCCGTATTGCAGCCACCTTGAGCTTATGCTTGCTTTGGGGGCTAGTCCCCTTCAGTTTTTTTCCTTAAAAGGCATGCTCAATTGGGTGATTGACTTGGCCACTCAAGAATTGACCATTCTTAGCTTGGTTTTTAGCAACTCCTTTGTTGCTTTAGCAATGTGTTTTGGGATCATTGTCTCGCTCTAGAATGAACTGCCGTCCAATGAGTTTTGAGGCATAGAAACATAGAAATTAGGTGCAGGAGTAGGCCATTCAGCCCTTCGAGCCTGCACCGCCATTCAATATGGTCATGGCTGATCATCCAACTCAGTATCCCGTACCTGCCTTCTCTCCATACCCTCTGATCCCCTTAGCCACAAGGGCCACATCCAACTCACTCTTAAATATAGCCAATGAACTGGCCTCAACTACCCTCTGTGGCAGAGAGTTCCAGAGACTCACCACTCTCTGTGTGAAAAAAGTCTTTCTCTCTCTCTCTTTTGAGTTTTGAGGCATTTGTTTGAACAAGCAGATATGATGTGTCTATACACTTCAGAATTCAATATGCTATTACCATCAGCAATTGTATCATCAATGAAGATAAGTGAGCCAGTACCTTCAGCAGCCATTCATGCCCAGGCCATAACACCCCACCACCGTGTTTCACAGATGAAGTGGTATTCTTCAGATCTTGAGCAGTTCCTTCTCTCCTCCATACTTTGCTCTATATCACTCTGATACAAGTTAATCTTCGTCTCATCTGTCCACAATACCTTTTTCCAGAACTGTGTTGGGTCTTTTATGCACTGCTTGGCAAACTGTAACCTGGCCATCCTATTTTTGCAGCTAACCAGTGGTTTGCATCTTGCAGTGTATCCTCTGTATTTCTGTTCACTAAGTATTCTGCAGACAGTGGTCATTGACAAATCCACACCTGACTCCTGAAGAGTGTTTCTGATCTGTCGGACAGGTGTTTGAGGATTTTTCTTAATTATAGAGAGAATTCTTCCGTCATCAGCTGTGGAGGTCTTCCTTGACCTGCCAGTCCTTTTGCAATTAGTAAGCTCATCTCTTTCTTCTTAATGATGTTCCAAACAGTTGATTTTGGTAAGCCTAAGATTTGGCTGATGTCTCTAGCAGTTTTATTCTTGTTTCTCCGTCTCACAATGGCTTATTTTACTTTCATTGGCACAACTTTGGTCCTCATGGTGATAAACAGCAATAAACACAGCTGTAATTTCCACATGGTGAAACCAAAATGTATTAAAAAATACCCCCTAAATAAAATCTGACAATGTGCACTTTAACCACATGTGATTTCTTTCTATTACAAATCTCAAATTGTGGAGTAGAGAGGCAAATAAATAAACAATGGTCTTTGCCCCAAACATTGAGGGCACTGTACTTCTGATATATTTAAATTGACAGATAGGTTTAGCAGGAAATATAAATATCGAAGTTCCCAATGGCAGCAGAGCTGCAGTCCCAAAATATGACAGCAACATCAGGTAAAATGATACATTGAATTTGATTCACCATTGCAACTACATTTACGACACAAATAAAAAATAATTAAAGACTTACCTCTATCCCTCCTTGATTCACGATCATGGTCTCTGCTTCGATCTCTTTTCTTTTCCTTATCACTGTCCTTTGAAGATGCATAAACTCCGTGCTCTCGGCGATCCCGTTCTCTTTGCCGATGCCGTTCCTTAAACTCCTCACTAACACCACCTGTGTGTGAAGGTGTCTCTGCACCAGAAGTCCGATAATATCTGCAAGAAATTTACCAATTTTTATACAAAGCTCACGTAAAATATAGTGCCATAACTATTGTTTACAGTTTTAACTTAAATAGTAACCATTCAATTGTATTAACTGAATACCAAAGCATTTGCACACAATTTTTATGGCAATAATCTCTAGAGTATTACGCAAAAATTTAATGCAAAAATGAACTTTGCAAACAAATCAAATACAATCCACTTGTTAGCTTAAGCTAGAACTTGCTAACAGCAATGAACCACTAACTATTAATAATTATTCATTATGTACTTGTTGTATGAAATTGGCCAGGTCCTAAACGTATGAGCTTGTAAGTAGGACCTGGGGGTCAAGGAAAGAGCGTTCACGTCACGGCCCTGTTTTCACCAATCTTTCCACCATCACGCACGATAAGCACAAGAAGCGCAAGACAGACACCATTGTATGCTGATGCTGAGAAGTGCGTTCAGCTCTGGCTGAACAACTTCTAATCTCGTGCGTGGACTCGATAAGAAGAAGTAGGGCCTTGGACAATACATGCCGTAGCTTAGAGTTTTAGGAGAAGGGTGGTGAGGATAATGGTGGTAGAGCAAGGCTTGCAAATAAAACAACAAACAAGAACATGACAGTGGCAATGCAGTGGGGATGATCAGCCATAATCATATTTGAATGGCGGTGCAGGCTCGAAGGGCCGAATGGCCTACTCCTGCACCTGTTGTCTATTGAACAGATTTCAAACTTGTCAGAGTTGTAAAGAATAGAAACAGGCACTTCAGCCCACCTAGTCTATTCCAACTATCATTCCTATCTATACTAATCCCACTTACCTGTATTTATTGCATATCTCTCTATATGCTGCTAACCCAAGTACCTGTCTACCCCAAAATGTTGTTACTGTCCCCGGTTCCAACGCCTTCTCTGGCAGCTCATTCCAGATACCAACTTCTCGGTATTAAAAATGTACCCTTTGGTTCCCCCTTATACCTCCTCCCTCTCACTTACAGCCTCTAGTTTTAGTCACTGCCACCATGAGAAGAATTTGCATCATCTTACCCAAGATATTGCTTGTGTCATATTACTTTGTTGCATGAGAAGGGATAGATGCTTTTTAGCAAATTTGGACATAGTAAAGCAGAAAACAACAAAAACACAAAAGGTTTTAAAAGCATTATTAACATCAGTCAACTAAAATGTCTTGCCTCTCCTTTTTCCCAGCTTTGCCAGCTTTGCTATCGCTCTCCTCAATTGGGCCAAAGTCTTCCTTTCCTTCTTCCCAGTCTTTGTATGAGGACACCTTGGATTTCTTCTTTTCCTCTTTTTCTTCCTTCTCTTCTTTTTCTTTTCTCTTTTGAGCAGCCAATTTATCAAGCCCCAGTAGTGAGGCCTTTGGTGCTGGGGCTCGAAAGATGTGCTGATCATCTGCGGCACTCTTCTTTTTTATTATCAATCCCCCAATCTGATTGTCAGGGTCATAGCCCTCCAACCTGTGAATGGCATCGTCATCATTCATGCTTGAAAGTAGGCACGCATAAAATCCACTAAACGGTCGTCTCTGTGGGAATTAGGTAAAGGCCCCTAAAAACAGGTTGTAAAAATAATTATCGCAAAAATTAATTATTAATTAAAATTACAATGATTAAAATTCAGCAGAGTGCGATTAAAGATAGTAACTGCAATGATTTATTACTTGATAAAGTGTGTTATCCCACATTTGGGAGTTTATCTAAATGCAGATACCCTCAACATGACATGGTTGCTCGTAAGCTATCCATACATTCATGTGCAAGGCCATCAAAACACTCTTTATTAAACTAGACAGACTTTATAATACAAAACATTCATGTATAAGGAAATTCACACTTGTTTACAAGTTATGACCTTCAAAAGTCATTTCAGATAATTAAATTGTAACAATCTATTGAAATTCCACTAGCAATGTGTACAATTATGGTAATCACATCACAGAAAGGATATATCTGCACATGTTGAGCATCATCCTGATGTATTAAGGAGGCGACTGACAGATATTTGAATTGCCAACAAGTTGAAGTCTGGGGGGAGATCAGATTGGGGTATTAATGCCAGGACTGGGTCAGCCACTATTTAGTTGGCTCAAGGGGATGAGTGGTCTCCTCCTCTGCCACTTCCAATGTTCTTGTGAACTTTCCATGGCATTTCCCACTTATGAGAGGCATAGACACATTAGATGATCAGTGCCTTTTCCCAGATTGGAAATGTCAAATACTGGTGGACAAAGCTTTAAGATGGAAGGGGGAAAGTTTAAAAGAGATTCACGAGGCAAGATTTTATTTTAAACACCAAGAATGGTAGGTGCTAAAAATGTAGCGGCCAGATAATGTGGTGAAAGCAGATCAGGGGGAGCACAGTGGCACAGCAATAGTGCTGCTGCTTTACAGAGCCAGAGACCCAGGTTCAATCCTAACTACGGGGCTGTCTGTATGGAATATGTACAGTCTCCCTGAGACGGCGCGTGTTTTTTCCAGGTGCTCCGTCCGGTTTCTTCCCACATTCCAAACAAGATTGGCTTCTGTAAATTGTCCCCAGTGTGAAGGTGACTGCTGGTCAGCACGTACTCAGTGGGTCATGGGGCTGTTTCCAAACTATATCTCTAAACTTAACAGATAAAATAGCAACATTTAAGAGATATTTATTTTTTCTTTATTTAATATTTTTATTAGAAGCATTGCATATTATCTAAGGTACAACAGCACTTCAAATACAAATCAGACTTATCACAAATGTACAGATATTACGAGATAATTTATATATGCTACTGTTTTTGATTTTTTTTTGGGAAGGTAAGGGAGTGAAAAAAAAGTAAAAGTATAAATCAATAATCAAGACGTTGTGATTAAATAATAATGATTATATAATAAAAAATAAAGAATAAAGATAAACAAGAAAAATTTAAAAAATATATATAATATTTTAAAAAATTAAAAAAGGAATACATCTTTATATTGAACGGAACAATATCTAAGGAGACATGTATACAGATCCCAATACGTTTTTTCATCTAATCCTACACAAGGGTACTTATTGAGTTACAGTGCTGAGCTCAGCTACCCCTTTAAGTAATCAATGAATGGAGACCATATTTGTTCAAAAAGTTCATATTTGTCCATTAGGACAAACCTAATTCTCTCCAAATGCAACGTCTCCGACATTTCCACAGTCCACATTTTGATTGTGGGGGATAATGTTCCCTTCCAGAATTTTAATATTATTTTTTTTCCAATTATCAAACAGTAGTCACGAAAATTTCTTTGACTTACTGTTAATATTAAGCTTGAGTCAGGGACTCCTAATATTATTAACTTTAGATCAGGGTCCAATTTAGTTTTAAGAACCTCCGAGATGATTCCAAAAATATCAGCCCAATAACTATTAAGTTTTATGCATGTTACAAAACTGTGCGTTAAATTGGCTTCTAAATTCTGACATTTATCGCAAATAGAAGAAATGTTAGGAAAAATTCTATTTAATTTTGTTTTTGAGTAGTGTAATCTATGTATTACTTTAAATTGTACCAAAGTATGTCTGGCATTTAATGAGCATCGGTGTATGCGTTGTAAACTTTCTTCCCAAGTGTCTTTCATTATAGATAGACCCATTTCATTTTCCCATATCTGTCGGTATGATTCTGTTGTTGGGACTTCCCTATCCAAAAGAGTATTATATATGCACGCTATTAATTTTTCTGTACTTGGGTGCTTGTTAAGCCACTCATCCAATAATCCTGGCTCTCTATTCTTATAGTCTTGCATGTTTGACTTGATATAGTCTCTAATTTGTAAATACCTAAACAAGTTATTTGGGTGTAATCCATAGATATCTTTTAATTCTTGAAATGATAGAAATTTTCCTTTCCTGTAAAGGTGTTCTATCCTTATAATTCCTAAATTTTTCCAGTGTCTAAACCCCTTATCCAATATAGAAGGTTTAAATAAAGGATTATTCATAATTGGTAAACAGAGTGACATATTATCCAGATGTAAAGTCTTAACTATTTGTTTCCAAATACATATATTGCTATACATTATAGAGTTATCCCCGTAAGTTTTTTTTTGTACTTCACTTGGAGCAAGAAGAATCGAACTTATATCAAATGGTAAACAGTCTTCCATTTCCGATCGTTTCGCCGAACACCTCCGCTCGGTCCGCAAAAACCAACCCGACCTCCCGGTGGCTCAGCACTTCAACTCCCCCTCCCATTCCGTATCCGACCTTTCGGTCCTGGGCCTCCTCCACGGCCAGAGTGAGCAACACCGCAAGTTGGAGGAACAGCACCTCATATTCCGCTTGGGGAGTCTGCATCCTTTGGGCTTGAACATTGAATTTTCTCAATTCTGTTAACCCTTGCTGTCTCCTCCCCTTCCCACCTCTCCCTCAGCCCTCGGGCCCTGGCATTCCCTCTATCTCTATCTCCCTCCCCCACCCTAGTCGCACTAGCTTCTCATTTTCACACCACAAACAGCTTACAATGGCTTGTTCCCTTTATCATCGATACTTTTTTGCATAGCTTTCATTCATTGTTCTTTCTCTCCACATCACCGTCTATATCTCTCGTTTCCCTGATCCCTGACCAGTCTGAAGAAGGGTCTCAACCTGAAACGTCGCCTATCGCCTTCGCTCCTTAGATGCTGCTGCACTCGCTGAGTTTCTCTAGCTTTTTGTGTAACCCTCCATCTTTAGCCAAGCTGGTTCCTGTTCCAATTTTACCAGCCAAAAATTCATATTCTTAACCTGAACCGCCCAAACATAATATTAAAAAATTAGGTAACGATAATCCTCCATTTATCTTGGATTTACATAAATGTTTTTTACTTATTCTGTGATTTTTATAATCCCAAATAAAGCTGTTAATAATAGAATCGATTTTTTTGAAAAAGACTTTTGGGAGATATAAAGGGATAGCTTGAAATAAATATAATAATTGTGGTAAAAAGACCATTTTTATAGCATTTATTCTGCCAATCATTGATATTGGTAGTATTTTCCAGTATAAAATATTCTTTTTTAGTTTATCCAATAACTGAGGATAGTTTAATTTGAATAATAGATTATAAGATTTAGATACATTAATTCCTAGGTATTTAAATTTATCCGTAACTATTTTAAACGGAAATTGTTGTAATATATTTACTTTTATTCCAGTTATAGGCATAATTTCACTTTTATTCCAATTAATTCTATATCCCGAAAATGTACCAAACTTATTTATAATGTTAAGTAAGTTAGGAATACTGATCTCCGGTTTTATGATATATATTAAAACATCATCTGCATATAAAGATATTTTATTCGTTGTGGTATTAGTATTGTATCCATATATTTCTGGATCTGATCTAATCCTTTCGGCTAATGGCTCGATTGCAAGAGCAAATAATAAAGGTGATAACGGGCATCCTTGCCTACAACCCCTAGAAAGATTAAATTTAGCTGATAACATTTGGTTTGTTAGTATTTTTGCTGTAGGGTTGGAGTACAAAATTTTAACCCATTTACAAAATCTATCACCCAGTTGAAATTTCTGCATTATGTTAAATAAGTAAGGCCATTCAACCTGGTCGAATGCTTTTTCCACATCTAGTGAAATGACAGCTAATTCAATATCATTAACTCTTTTTGAATATATGATATTGAATAGTCGTCTCAAGTTATAAGTGGAGTAACGTTTGGGAATAAAGCCTGTTTGATCATGATGTATTAGTTTATTAATCACTAAACTTAACCTTTGGGATAAAATTTTAGTTAATATTTTTTGATCAGTATTTAGAAGAGCAATCGCTCTATATGATCCAGGATCTTCCAGATCCTTATCTACTTTAGGAATGAGTGTGATTGTTTAAGAGACATTTAGGCAGGGGATGGAAGTACAAAAAGAACACGTGCAGGCAGATGTGCAGTTTAAATTATCATCATGTTTATACAGATATTGTAGGCCAAAGAACCTGTCCCTGTGCTATAATGTTTTAACTTCCAAAAAGGTTGCAAATGTAACATTGAAAGAGCAGGAACAATCAAAAAGAGTGTGGACACCAAAGTAATTGTGAATTATCATGCAAATTCCATGTAAAATCTGCAGACTGGTAACCAAGGGCGATTTAAACCAAATAGAAACAGAACATTATCAGACCCACTCGAGTAAAGAAATCATTGTCAAGAGAATGCAACAAAAGGCAAAAGTAGTGTTCCAGGGAGTTTGAGAGCAGATATATTTGCCGAGCTTTGCTGATGATTGTTATTCATTTTATTTGTATTGCTGGGAGTAGTGGTTTTCAAACTGTTTTTCAGATGACCTGTTTTAACCAAAGGGGTCACCAATGAGATTCAATAATAATAAGCAGATAACTAAAAATCTAATATATTTAGTTAAACCACTTTAGTTAAACCTTGAAAGCAAGTGTCATAAGAAATGTATATATTTCAAGTAAATTTATGTTAGGTTCTGTTAGAATGGGAAGATTTAGAGCAACCAGGGCAGAGGCGTAACATGCAGTTATTATGAAGCCAAAGAAGTGAACAGCACAGAAACAGGCCCTCCAGAATATCACTTCTATGCCAGCCTTTTTGCCAATCTACATTAATCCCATTGACCCACTTTAGATCCATATCCTTCTATGCCTTGCCATGCAATTCTTCAGCTGTAGACCCATGCGTTTTGGGCCACTCTCTCCCATACATCCCACAAGCTCATCAGGCCTCCTTAGCTCATACTCTTCCCAACTATCCTATCCCAGCAGGGTCTCCTTCTCCCTCACTCCTTGGGCCTCCCTCCTACAAGTTGCCAACTCTCTTTGGGGCAAGCATCACTGATCAGTGCTCCCTCCGTGAATCGTGTAGAAAAAGGAAGCACAAGTAAGTCATATCCTGCCCCACAGAGTGGACTCGATTGGAAGATATACCAAAGAGCAAAACTTGTTGACTTCAGCTCCATCGCACTCCTTCACAATAACTAACTCACGTCCATTGTTTCTGCGATAGAACCCGTTACATTCCAACCATGAAGGCATTTTACTCAGACCCAACTGAGGAATTTTTAAAAAGGAATTGCAGATGCTGGTAATAGCAAAGATAGACACAAAATGCTGGATTAACTCAATGGGTCACTGAAGACAGGACCCAACCCAAAACATCACCTATCCATCTTCTCCAGAGATGCTGTCTGCCCTGCTGAGTTACTCCAGCATTTCAGAGCATGAGCAGACTCAATTCCAGTCCTATCAATGTTGTTAAATCTTAAATACAAATGGCCGTGCAAACAGTTTTGCCATATCAGTGGTTATGCTGAGAAAGCATAACAACCACACAGACCATCTAGCATCAACCTATTAACCGAGTTAGGAGATAGAGCCATACAGCACGGAAACAGGACAATGCTCCCACACCCAATATTACAAAATGTTCCCAGCCTAGACAACCTTGCAAAGTCCTCTTCATAAACATCTGGAAAACCAATATCTAAATTAGATAGCTGTCTCACAAACTAATCAAGCAACAGCGTGATATAGTCATCCTCACAAAATCATAACTCATTAGATAACATGTCAGTCTCCTACTTGTGTACATTTAGTCCCAGCAGGGCAGATCCACTAGAAAAGTTGACAAAATCACATAGACAGGAAGGACTCCAGGCCCCTTTAACTCCGAAAGCATTAGATAAACCGGAAAAGGAAATACTTTCCTAGCTATTACCCGGAGTAACTCGGCAGAACAGGCAGCATCTCTGGAGAAAGAATGGGTGACGGTCTTTGGGTTTCAGATTGAAAAAGGGTCTCGCCCCAAAACATCCATCACCCATTACTTCTCTCCAGAGATGCTTCCTGTCCCGCTGAGTTAGTCCAGCATTTAGCAGTTATCTTCAGTGTAAACCAGCATCTGCAGTCCCTTCCTACACACCTAGTTATTACCTTCTCCTATAACTGATAAATACTATGTCACATTACAACACAGAAGAAATATTGAAAGTAGCATGAATAAGTGAAATACTTTAAGTGGAGAACAATAAAGATAATCATCACATTTGGCTCAGTTGCACCAGCACCAACTCATTTAGCAACAAAAGATACAAAGCCCCTTAACTCTCGCAGTCACATTAAAATAACTTGAGCTACCATAGATCAGAAGGTAGACAAAAAAAGTTGGAGAAACTCAGCAGGTGATGCAGCATCTGTGGAGCGAAGGAATAGGTGACATTTCAGGTCAAGACCTTTCTTCCTCGACCCAAAACATCACCTATTCCTTCGCTCCATAGATGCTGCCTCACCCGTTGAGTTTCTCCAGCTTTTCTGTCTCACTTCGATTTTTCCAGCACCTGCAGCTCTTTCTTAAATATCTCAAATCAGAAGTTGGGTTTTCTACAGCAACTGAATTTGACATACACGAGGCGCAAGTGTGGAGAAATACTCTCCACCTGTCCAGGTGAATGCAACTCTAAAATCACTCACAACCATCTAGGTGAAAGTATTTTCCTTAATCCACTGGACCATTGCACCACGGTTGTTCACCTAGGCTACTCTGACAACCCAAACCTATGTAGTCCAGCACCAACACGGTAAAGAAATTCAAGTGTAGGAAGGAACTGCAGACGCTGGTTTAAACCGAAGACGAACACAAAAAGCTGGAGGAACTCAGCGGATCAGAGGGCAAGTGTTCTATAACGGCGTCCCTTGCACATTCCCACCTAGTCATACATGATTGTGACTCGATTCCTTCATTATCACTGGGTGTAAATCCTGGAACTCCTGAACGGAACTGCAGGTGTAACCACAGCAGGACACGACGGTTCACGAGGGCCCTTAAGCGTGAGGCTCCCCTGCGGGAATGGGAAAGGAAATGCTGGCCCTACTGAATTAAAAAGACCAAACACTTGACAGGAGCCACCACACTCAAGCAGCGCCCGTGCCCCACTGTTATCTGAGACGGCGCGGCGGGAAGTTTGCGATCACACTCACACGGCTTCACATGGTGTTTGAGTCGAGCAGCGCCACATCCAGCGACAACACGGCGGCCATCGCGCTCCCGCCGACCTGACCGCGGGCCGCGATGGTTGCCGGGGCACGGCCGGAAGTCAGGCCCCGGCTCCCGGACCGCTTCCGGTGAGTGAGTGAGTGAGTCTCTCTCCTCTCTCTCTCTCTCTCCGCGGCCGCGATTCATTCTCAACCCGATCGCACACGATGCCCGATTCTGTGGTGGAGAAGGTGGTCGTTCACCCGTTAGTGCTGCTGAGCGTCGTGGATCATTTCAACAGGTGAGGCGGCGGCGGCGGCGAGCCGCGTCTGGGGCCGGCTGCTGGGGGCACTTTTGTTGCACCCAGGGCGGGTTCAGGCCCGGCCTTACCCTGCTGAGTCACATTGACAGCCCTTCTTCTCCCAGTGCTCACTCCTAATGCCACCGTGCAGTTTACATCCACAACTATTGTTTTACATCTTACAACGCGACTCTGTTATCATGCAACCAGGCGTGCACTGAATCTTACACCACCAGTTAGATTTCACTTTTTGAGTGCAATGTAACCAAAATCCTTTATGCCCAGGCTGATCCATGATCCAGTCATTTGATTCTTAGCAAGAAAATAACACAATCCAATCGTTGAAGCGTTATCGAGAACATAGCATTGATTTCCTCATCAAATATTGTAAATTCAATTTTGTAATTTAAAAATATGGATCTGCACAGTAGAGTTTGCGTATATCTTGTTTATGTCTAAAACATACTTTATTTCAAAACCACTCGCTGAAATTGATACCTCCCTGCAGAATGGAAAATTCGAATTGCTGATCATAACAGTTGACATTTGTCTAAAATTATTTCACATCTCTGATATCCTCCAAAATCGCCTGAATTTATATTTGGAAGCCATAAGTAAAATCACATTCTGTTTCATTGGTGATTATATATTGATAAAGTGGCGTTTCTCCCCTGTTTGGAAAGGAAACCTTAGGCGTTCATTGTTTTCTTTTTGTATATTTTGTATATTTATATATATATATATACTTTTTGTATATTTCCTCCAATGTATCAGATTACACATTAAATAGTGTATTGTTGCATCTTTTCAATAAGAGCCAAAAATGAAGTCCATGCACTAAATAGTAATGGGGATGAAGATTGTCACCAAAGATCCTAGAGATAGATCACTCCTGCTAAATGCAATGGGCTGCTATAGGGTCTTTGATTATCACTGAGTGAAAGAAAGACCAGGAATAGGTCATACAGAAACCTGTACCGTCATTCAATATTACCCATTAATTCCCAGGAACAGCTTAGTAAACCTTTGTTGAAACAGTCTCCAATGCACATATAGCTGCTCTGAAGTAAGACCAAAACTTTCTGTCGCAATGCAAATGTGGTCTCACCAATACAGTGTGATTAGCCAATCTTCTCTCCTTGCTAATATGTATTGTGTGTATTGTATCTATGTATCAACTTATTAAATATCATTTTGAAATTCAATGTCTGCAAGTTTCCCTATACCCAGCCTGCCATTTGCATCCTCAAGGAATTCTATTTTGAAAGTCTGAAATGTGAAGCCAGATGAAGGGATATAGGTGGAATGGGGCAGCGAGGGAGGGGAAAGAATGGCGGGATAGTTGAAATGAGTACACATCAAGATCGAGCACAGTTGTTGGTTACTACCTAAAATTAGGGAATTCAATGATCATAGGTCGTAAGCTTACCTCTGTCCCTTCCAGGTTTACCCCCTTGCTTCTACTTCAAATTTCACACTTTCTTCCGCATTTTGCCTTTGTTTAATCTCTAGCCTCGGTCCACCCATCTGCCAATTAAAACGTCCCTTGCCTGTATCCACCTATCACTTTCATGGCTTTCATGCACCTCCAGCTACCTCCCCCCTACAATCAGTCTGAGGAAGTGTCCCAACCTGAAGCGTTGCCTATCCACATCCTCCAGAGATGCTGCCTGACCACCTGAGTAAATAGCTCCACATTTCCACTACCTGTTGTATGGAGAAGTCTTTTCAGGCATCATTAGTACTAGTGAATGATTTACAGGGCCCTCCATAATCTTTGGGACAAAGACCCGTCATTTATTTATTTGCCTCTGTACTCTGTAATTTGAGATTTGTAATAGAAAAAAATCACATGTGGTTAAAGTGCACATTGTCAGATTTTATTAAAGGGTATTTTTATACATTTTGGTTTCACCATGTAAAAATTACAGCTGTGCTTATACATAGACCCCTATTTCAGGGCACCATAATGTATGGGACACATGGCTTCACAGGCATTTGTAATTGCTCAGGTGTGTTTAATTGCCTCCTTAATTCAGGTATAAGAAAGCTCTCAGCGCCTAGTCTTTCCTCCAGTCTTTCCATCCCCTTTGGAAACTTTCATTGCTGTTTATCAACATGAGGACCAAAGTTGTGCCAATGAGTCAAATAAGCCATTATGAGACTGGGAAGCAAGAATAAAACTGTTAGAGACATCAACCAAAGCTTAGACTTACCAAAATCAACCGTTTGGAACATCATTAAGAAGAAAGAGAGCACTGATGAGTTACTAATCACAAAGGGACTGGCAGACCAAGGAAGACCTCCACAGTTGATGACAGAAGAATTCTTTCTATAATTAGGAAAAATCCCCAAACACCTGTCCGACAGAGCAGAAACACTCTTCAGGAGTGAGGTGTGGATTTGTCAATGACGACTGTCCGCCGAAGACTTCATGAACAGAAATACAGAGCCTACACTGCAAGATGCAAACCAATGGTTAGCTGCAAAAATAGGATAACTAGGTTACAGTTTGCCAAGAAGCACTTCAAAGGGCAACCACAGTTCTGTAAAAATGTATTGTGGACAGATGAGATGAAGATTAACATATCAGAGTGATGGCAAGAGCAAAGTATCGAAGAGAGAAGGAACAGCCCAAGATCCAAAGCATACCACCTCATCTGTGAAACACAGTGGTGGGGTGTTATGGCCTGGGCATGTATTGCTGCTGAAGGTACTGGCTCACTTCATTTATGATACAACTGCTGATGGTAGTAGCATAATGAATTCTGAAGGGTATAGAGACATCATATCTGCTAGTTCAAACAAATGCCTCAAAACTCATTGGCCAGCGGTTCAATCGACTGCAAGACAATGATCCCAAACATACTGCTAAAGCAACAAAGGAGTTTTTCAAAGCTAAAAAATGGTCAATTCTTGAGTGGCCAAGTCAATCACCCGATCTGAACCCAATTGAGCATGCCTTTTATATGCTGAAGAGAAAACTGAAGGGGACTCGCCCCCAAAACAAGATGGCTGCAATACAGGCCTTGGCAGTGCACCATCAGAGAAGACACCCAGCAACTGGTGGTCCATGAATCGCAGACTTCAAGCAGTCATTGCATGCAAAGCATATGCAACAAAATATTAAACATGACTACTTTCATTTACATGACATTGCTGTGTCCCAAACATTATGGTACCCTGAAATGGGGGGGATTATGTATAAACACTGCTGTAATTTCTACACGGAGAAACAAAAATGTATAAAAGTGGCCTTTATTAAAATCTGACTGTGCACTTTAACCTCATGTGATTTTTTTTTCTATTACAAATCTCAAATTGTGGAGTACAGAGGCAAATAAATAAATGATGGGTCTTTGTCCCAAACATTATGGAGGGCATTGTAGCTCAAATCTCCTCCTGCCTTCTTGATTTGGACCCCTGTCCTGTCCCATTTCTATTTTGTTCACTGTACATCTAACATATACCTATCCCACTCATGATGGACAACTGGAAATAATTACAGAATTAATTTTGAATGTAGACCAGACATCCAGAATTAAATAAATTAAACTTCAATACTACATTGAACAGTTGGGTCAAAGAACATGCTGTAGTTAAGGTTAACAAAATAGATAAATAACTGAGAAGTTAAAAAGAATAAAGCTCCTACACTGACTTTCCGGCAATTTGTGGCATCCACATTAATCCAGATAAAATGTCTACATCATCAGAACTTCCACACTGATCGATGTGTCGAATTTCTCTCTTCCCCCCGCACCCCCAGCCAGGGCTCTGGAGTCAACAGATCTGTTCCCATAGCCGACTTTGCGGACCAGAAGCTCAGCACCGGCTTCCTAGGCTGATCGATGGGTCGATTTTGCCTCCTGAGGCCGGTGCTCTAGAACTCCGGGCTGGCCGAAGCCAGTAGATCTGTTCCTACAGCCGACTTTGGGGGCCGGATATCTCAGTGGCCTAGGTGAACTGAGTGACCTTTGTTGGTCCAGCAAAACAGATAATCCGGATACGCTCTGGAACCAAGGGTGCCGGAAATAGGTGGTAGACCAGTATATCGATCATGCGTTGGATAAATCATGAATGACTTGGACTGAATGGTTTGTTCCTATACTATATTCTATGTCACTTTCAAAATCAAAATGCAGTTACTTTATGTTACTTTTTATGAGATTGACTATATTTTATTCTCCATTTTTGAAAATAAATCACAAAATATCAGATTTGATTTTAACCATAACATTAAAATGTTTAACATGACAATATATCCAAGTAGGTTGAGCAGACCAAAACACCATGTAATCTTACTAAATATCTGGTATTCATGGGGATATTCCTAAATTACAGCTCTTTCTGTACTATTCTGTACTGTGCTCATTGGATATAAAGAATCAATGGTGTTTTTGTTTTTTGTCATATGTGAATCCAACTGACAATTTAGAGCTGTTGCTCACAGTGCCATAGACCCAGGTTTGATCCTGACCTCGGTTGCAGCTTGTGTGGAATTTGCACTTTTTCCTCTGATCAGATGCATATCCTCCCAAAGACGTGCGGGTTTGTTGGTTAATTGGCCTCTGTAAGTTGATCCTATTGTGAAATGAGTGGCTTTTGATAAGATTCTGCCTGGTATGCTGCTCTATAAGGTTAGATCGCATAGGATCCGGGGAGAGCTAGCTAACTGGATAGAGAATTTACTTCATGGAGGGAAACAGAGGGTGATGGTGGAAGATTGTTTTTAGGATTGGAGGCCTGTGACTAGTCGTGTGGCTTGGGCATCGGCACTGCTTTTGGTTTATATCAATGATTTGGATGAGAATGTAAAAGCATGATTAGTAAGTTTGCAATGATACTAATTGTGTAAGAAGGAACTGCAGATGCTGGTTTCAGGTCGAGTCTGAAGAAGTGGTCTCGACCCGAAAAGTCACCAATTCCTCCTCTCCAGAGATGCTGCCTATCCTGCTGAATTATTCCTACTTTTTGTGTCTATCTGCAATGACACTAAAGTGGGTGACAGAATTGACAACGAAAATGGTTATCAATAAGTACAGCAGGTTCTAGATCAGTTGGGCAAATGTGCTGAAGAATAATTAATGGAGTTTAATGCAGATAAGTGTCAGTTGTTGCATTTTGGGATGTCAAATCTGGGCAGGGCAATCACAGTGAATAGGAGGGATTTAATGGTTGAATGTTGGCCAGGTCAATTCCCTGCTCTTTGAATGGTGCTGTGGCTTTTTTAAGAATTAACCCAAACCTTCATTCTATACTTTTAATGCCGTGTTGTGTCTAAAAGATCGCACTTCAGGATTAATTCGGCATTGTTGAATGTAGATACCACAGTTCTAAAGTGGAACTGGGGCCTGCAACTCTCTGACTTGGCAGCAACAGTGCTAGCCAAGTCTGATTGGTGTATTGTTGGTGAGGCTTACACATTTAGGGATATGCTACATTCATAAATAAGCAAAAGCAACAAAGTGCAGATGAGTTTTTTAACAATGAATACTCTGGGTGAGCTTGAATCACAAAAATCATTGCAGAAAAATATCGTCTCCCATCGTAATATGCAAATCGAAACAAATGCAATAATCAAAATAAATCAAAAATAAATGTTTTGTTGTATTTATTCAATATCAGGTTAAATTTGATATGATTTTACAAAGTTAAATGCAAACCTTAATATACCTGATGTTTCAAACAATAAGCTTTGCATTTTTATTCCAAACTGCATATATATATATTTTTAAAGTATTTGGCCAAGTGATTGATTATGTTGATTATGTCACTTTCTGGAAAGTAAGAAGTGTTGATGCTTTGACTTGGAAATTTTTAAGACATGGTATTAGAGTTTTTAGTTTATTAGTGGTATTTTTAGGAAGATTCATTTATAATTTATTTTAATATTTAGAATAGGAAAAGTTGGAAATCAAAAACGAGTGGTTGGAGTGTTGCTGGGTTCTTGGCACAAAAAGATACTTGATGTTTCCAACAGTTTTGCAGGTAAGAATTAACATTTGTGGGGAGTCGAATTATTACAGATCACCAATCATTGATTATTTGAAGTAAATTCCTTGCAGCATTGATTTGTTACACCCCACTTGGGAGTAAGTAAATATTGTTCGACTTGGTTGTTGGTGTCGGTAGCAGAGTTCCTTAACTGCAGCAATGGATTTTTCTATTTCATACTATAAAGACAAAATTAATCTCAATTTTGATAAACAGATGGCATATAATGTACCTGTAAGTCAGCTGCTTGTATAGTTTAGTGCACATCCACAAACTAGTAATCATTAATTTTCTTTTAAAGGAAAAGTCATTGTTTTATATTTGTTTTTGGATTCTTATATAATTGGCCAGTTAAATAATTAGCAATAATGCACATTTTGAAATTCGTTACATTTTTGTGAGTTGTGTTATGAGAGTAAATGGTTATCTTTACAACTTGCACAAAGAAGGAAATCACAAATTATATGACAATTAGAGGTTATCTTTTAGTTTTTATGTATTTCAGAAGCTCTTCATTTTTGAACATTTCTTTATTTCCATTTTAGTCCCATTTGATGAAGATGAGAAAGATGATTCAGTGTGGTTCCTGGATCATGATTATTTGGAGAACATGTATGGGATGTTTAAAAAAGTGAATGGTAAGATTCCTGACTTAAATGGGAAGGAAGCTGAAGTTATGTGTGCTCTGAATCCCTTTAGTTTTATAGTTTACATTAAAACGATATTCCAGAAGAATAACTTTGCATATTATTTTGTAATGTACAAATACCAGAAAGGTTTTCCCTAAAATCAAGTTTGTTGCTTTCTCCTCTCTTGTGAGGCACTTTGATTAGGTAAATACTGTGAAAATGTTTCCCTTTGGGGTAAATAGTAAAGGAATATGTGGCAAATGTTATGCTTTGACAACGAAAAGGAACTAATGTCAGTTTATGTTGCAGAGATCAGGTATGCTATCAAAATTGGCAGAAATCTTCTACTTAAAATCTGCATTTACTTTTCTTAGAAAAATCAATTAAAATTATATGAAATATTCATAAATCTTGTTGCTTAATTGACATCAGTCATGTTTCCTGTTTTTTAAAAGCGAGATTATGTTAATGTTTTCTCATTTCCAATACTGTTGAATCAATGCAATGAGTGCATTAGCTATTGTCTTAACATTTATTGACTTGCATTTTATCTACCTGTCAGCTAGGGAAAGGATCGTTGGATGGTACCACACTGGACCCAAGTTGCACAAAAACGACATTGCCATCAATGAACTTATGAAACGATACTGTCCGAATTCCGTAAGGTTTTAGCTTTTCTATTTTTAAATAACTTAAGAACTTAATGGTAAAATGCACTATTTGACAAAGCATATCAAGCATTTGTTTTGTATGCCAATCCAAATTGTTTCATAGCATATAGCTTTTTAAAAATGATTTAACGGGTTATTTCAATACATTGCATTCAGTTATTTTGTGGCGTTGCTTTTTCTTTTTGAAAATGAAATCTCTTAATTGGTGACAGTGGTTGGACAATTTAATTTTAATCCATATATTTTTGTAGTGATATATTTTTCACATCAAAGAGCTGGGCCTTGCTCAAACCCATTGTGTAAATGGAAGTGTGCATGCCTGTATGTGTTTCTATGACATTCCAGTTCAACAGAAAAAATGTTTGCTGTGCAGCATTTCACCAGCGTTTTCTGTATGGTCATTGTCTATCTGTTTGTGTGTTGGGTCAGGTAAACATTTTGGAATGAGATTAAAATCATGTGTATATAAGGATTAATTGTTATTTTAATTATTTAAGATTATCAAGCATTTGCATTCTTTAAATACAAGAATTGAATATCATACCGGATAACGTGCGGATCAAAGTGAACGTGTGGCAGCCACTTTGATTTAAATGGGTTTGAGATTAAAATGGATTAATATCCTTACTGGAACAAATAACAGGCAGTGCAGTGGCACACTGTTAGTCCAGGGGCCTAGTTCAATCCTGACTTCAGTTGCTGTTTGTGTAGAGTTTGTACATTCTACTTGTGACCACATGGGCTTTCACCAGAGTTTTAGGTTTCAACCCACATCCCAACAAGTTGCTGGTAGGTTCATTGCCTACTGTAATTTACTCCTAGTAGAGATAAATGGCAAAGGAATCAAAGGGGAAATGACGGGAACATGAAATAGAATAATAGGGCTACAGTGTAAATGAGACTGATGGAATTGTTATTCTGGAGTGAGCCTGGATCTAATGGACTAAATGACTTCTTGTGCTGCAATAAGTAGGCAAGGTGGAAACAAAAATGAAAAGATTAGGTATCAAAATGTTTAATTTAAGTTTTATACTGCAAGTAGTTAGGACAGACTAGAGACTGCAGATACAAGAACCTTAAACAAAAAATAAAGTGCTGGAGGATTGATCAGTCTGAAAAAGGGTCCCAACCTGGACGGTTGTCTGTCCATTTCCCCCCACAGATGCTGCCTGGCCAACTGAGTTCCTCCAGCACTTTGTTTTTTACTGCAAATAGTTTGTTTCTTTTAAATTTAATCTGACTGGAATTTAAAAAAGTTTATGGAAAAGGAATGCTAGAGACAGTTCCCTAAATTTCTGTTTTGAGTTTCATTTGCAACACTTGTAAAGAATATGAAACATCATAGATGGGCAAATGACTTTATGACTTTAATAATTTCCAACATGGATGCTTATTAGCATTAAAAGAAAAAAATGCTATTGTTGAATTTAATGAAATATAAATAATATACACCCTCAAAATTGAAGCTATAAATTCTGTTTTTAAGGTTTTAGTCATCATTGATGTGAAGCCTAAAGATCTGGGACTCCCGACAGAAGCTTACATTTCAGTAGAGGAAGTTCATGATGTAAGTGATGCTTTATGGTTTCTGTAGAAACCCTTTAAATATTGTGAATTGTTTTGTTGCAAGTTTCTTTGGAAGGTGAATCCAACTGAAATTTGGGATCTAAACTGCTGAGATAGATTTGAAAAATGTTCCTAATTGATATCAAAATTAATTCAATTTCCAGTGGCAAATAAACTTGAACTTAATGTGGAGAACAATGAACTTGTGGAATTCTTATCTGAGAAGGAAGTGGAGGCCAAATCAGTTAATATATTTTAGAACGAGTTGATTTTTAAACACAAATGGCATCAAGGGACCTGGGGAAGGTGAGAGAGGAGGGATATGGCATTAAAACGAGAGTATCAACCCTAATTCTGTTTCTAATTACCGTATTTCCCGGCAATGAAGACGCACCCCCATTTCGAGTTGCTAAATTTTGAAAAAGGCTGGCGCGACATAGAATTTCTCACGCTTTCTAAAAATAAAGAAAGTAACAATTGAATTTGCCCAAGGCTTCCAGATCTCCTCCATACTGAATGGGTGGGGGTGGACTGTGATGGCAGGTGGAGAGATGGTGGGAAAAACGGGAGCATACCGGGACAAGTTGAATCAGTTGTGATCTTATTGAATGACAATACTAGTCCAAGTGACCAATTGGGGGGGAGAATTCCTTTCACAGCGTGTGGGGAGTCTGGCCCGGGTCAGCACAGGCAGGAGCGTTGAGAAGGAAGGGGTCGGGGATCATGCCAGCAACTCACTCACCACTGCCGCGGCATTGTGGCCAGGCAGGGAAGTAGCTCGGGTGGCTGCAAGCAGCTGCTGTTCCTTAAATTCCGACTGTCGTCGGGAGCAGGACATGGCCTCACTTGCTGCATGGCGTTCACTGGCTGGTCCGTGTATTTCAATGTAGACTGGACAGTGATTGGACCAGCTCAAGAGCAAAGATCATAGAGCGGAGCGGGTCAGTGGGTGATGGATAACAGGACAGCGAGCGGTCGAGCTTACTCTTGTGTCAGCGCGATCAAGGGACCAATTGAGGTTACTCGCGCTAACACAGGAGTAAGCTCCACCACCCACTGTCCTGTTATCCATCGCCCGCTGACCCTCGCCGCTCTATGATCCCCTCACTGTCTGGTCTACATTGAAAGACTCGGACCGGGCAGTGAATGTCATGCAGTGTCACCCAGCGCAGCAAGTGAGGCCGTGTCCTGCTCCTGGCGGCAATTGGAATTTAAGGAACGGTGGCCACTCACAGCCACCCAAGCTACTTCCCTCCCCGGCCACAATGCGGGACTCCGCGCCCGGAGCACCGCGGCAGCGTTGTGTGAGTGAATTGGCTGGCATGATCCCCGACCCCCTCCTTCTCAACGCTCCTGCCTGTGCTGACCCTGACCTGTGAAAGGATCTCCCTCTCCCCCCCTCCCCCTCCCCCAGTGACGCTGTCCTTTTACAGCCACTTCCCATCAGCTGCCAGCAATGAGGGATAGACTTGACTATCTTTCTTGGCTAACAACCAAATCTTCGGTTTCCAAGACGCAGGTAAATTTCCGTGCCTTATTTTTGGGTAAAAAATAGTGTCTTCATTGCTGGGAAATACGGTAATAATAGTGGAACTGACCACAGGAGCCAAATGGAAACACAAGAAACTGCAGTTGTTGGAAAAACAATAAACAATCTGTTGGAAGAATGTGGCAGGAAGAACTTCTTTGAGTTGAAAGAAATGTTTGAAAACCTGCATGAGGAATAGCCGAATGGCCAATTCCTGTTCCTACTTTGCTTAATTCATAGTCTTGCTGAATTGCAGCGCAGGCTTGAAGTGCTGATTGGCCTACTTCTAATCTACATGTCCATACATGTAGGACTCTGCTTACAATCACTGGCTTCAGCATATAGTCAGCTGCCTTGATCTGCTTTCATGGCACAATTACATTTATTTTGGTAATGCTCCAATGAAGCGCCGTGAAACATTTTTTACTTCAAAAAGGTGCAAAATGCTTGTTGTTTTTTAATTTCCTTACCTTCGAACTATTGTGGACATGACTGATCAATAACATTTCTCTTCTAGATAAATTACTGAAATTTTATTTGGCCATGGCTTCAAATTCTTTAGTTCAGGTGCATCTCGATTTACCAAGAAAGAATCAAGACGCAATTCCTGGGTACTCCTTTTGGTTTTTGCGCAAGCAATAATAGGAATCCCCACAATCCTTTATTTATGTCCTAATCCAATGCACTGGATCAGAAATTACTCTGTTCATCTTTTGTAAGTGAAATTGATGAAGGAGTAAAATGATTTAGATAGGTTGTAGTGTAATCTATCATTTATCTGATAAATAGTGTAAACCACATGCATTTGGGAAGGACCCCTGCTGAAAGCTGATCCATATAGGATATCAAGAATTAAGTGGAAATATTAAAAAGTAAAATAATTTTAGTACAATAGGTGTGCTCACCAAAAACTTCACCAGATCCAATGTGACTGCAAAAGAGAACTGATAAATGACTGTTAAATTCACTATTTATTGTGTGATCTCTCTTCAGGATGGAACTCCAACATCCAAAACATTTGAACACGTAACTAGTGAAATAGGAGCAGAAGAGGCTGAAGAAGTTGGAGTGGAACATTTGCTACGGTAAACTGTCCATTTTCCCCAAAATCCTTGCTCTTGGGCAAAATCATGGGCTTGTTTCCTTTTGTACATATATGAGACACCGAAGACTATTTGTCTTGTGATGATGGTAGCTAAAGAATTAATTTTGCCTAGTTTTACCTTGACTTCCCAATGGATGGCAAACGTTACCTGGTGTTCGTGGAGTGTAAATAAATGTGCAACTTGAGACTGCTGGTAACGTTTTGGGGTATAATTTGATGTGCAACTAACTGTTTTATTGATCGACAGAATAATACTATGATATATTTTGATTTTGTTAATTCCAGCCAGAGATGGAATTGCTTTCCTGACGATGGAGGGATATAGACCAAACACGGGCAGGTGGGACTAGTGTAGCTGGGACATGTTGGCCAGTGTGAGCAAGTTGGGCCAAAGGGCCTGTTTCCACACTATCACTCTATGACTATGTTTAATACTCTGTCAGTCAAGAACCATTCCATAATAGGCTCAATGCAGCTGTATTTTTATGGAATAAAATTTGGCCACTGTTATATCTTGCTTAAAAAATATTACATGAGAATAAAGTTGTGTTTCTTTGCTTGTGTTACCATTACAGAGATATTAAAGATACTACAGTGGGAACACTGTCACAGCGAATCACAAACCAAGTGCATGGCCTCAAAGGGCTGAACTCAAAGATTTTAGAGATAAGGAATTACTTGGAGAAAGTGGCCACAGCAAAATTGCCCATCAACCATCAAATTATCTACCAGCTGCAGGATGTCTTCAATCTTCTACCCGATGTTAACCTGCAAGAGTTTGTGAAAGCTTTTTACCTGAAGACAAATGACCAGATGTTGGTGGTATATCTTGCATCACTTATTCGATCAGTGGTTGCTCTACACAACTTAATCAACAATAAAATTGCCAACCGAGATGCAGAAAAGAAGGAAGGGCAAGAAAAGGAAGAGGGGAAGAAAGAAAAGAAAGATGATAAAGAAAAAAGCGAATCAAAGAAGGAAGAAAAGAAAGACAAAAAATAAATTGTGCCGTGCATTTTTTAAAAAGAAAAACAGAACTTCAGCAATACTTGGTATCGAGGGGGAATGTTATTATTTCGGTCTTCTGCAATAAAAGGGCCAAAATATCCAGCCATTGATGTGTTTGCATGGGGCAGTTTTCTGTATCTGTACAATGTACATGTTTAAAATCTTGAAACATTATAAATATTACTTTACTAATAATGATATTCTAGGTCTTTTCATTTCTGTTTGCCTTGTGGTACTAAGAAGAATGAATGTCCAATTCTTCATATGTATCTAACCTAAAACAAATGTGAGCTATGTATGACTTAGCAATAGTGAATCAGCGAAAATGTATTTGCTCTTAAATCCATTTCCATAGGTGAGGTGCCAGAAGTTGGTAGGGTGGATAATGTTGTACCTACATTTAAGAAAGTCTGTAAGGAAAAAATCTGGGAACCACCTTTGGATGAGCCTTGAATCAGTGGTTACGTTATTGGAGTGTATCCTGAGAGATGGGATTTACATGCATTTGGAAAGTCAAGGGCTGATTAGGGATAGCCAGCATGGTTTGTGTGGGAAATTATATCTCTTGAAGTTGATTGGGTTTTTTGAAAAGGTGACCAAGAAGATTGATAAGGGCAACGCAGTAGATGTCGTGCATGGACTTTAGCGAAGCCTTTGACAAAGCACACTGGTCTGGAAGGTTAGATCACATGAGATCCAGGATGAGCTGGCCTGATTGGAAATAAAAGTGGCTTGAAGGTAAGAGGCAAGGTGATGGTAGAAAGTTGCTTTTCAGATTGCAGGCCTGCAACAAGCAATATGTTCTGTTCATTATTTAGATCAACGATTTGAATGCTAATGTAGATGGTGTGAATAGTAAGTTTTCTGCATGACACGAAAATTGGTGGCATACATATGAAGGAACTGCAGATGCCGGTTTACACAGAAGATAGACAAAAAATGCTGAAGTAACTCAGCGGGTCAGGCAGCATCTCTGGAGAAAACGAATATGTAATGTTACAGGTCGCGACCCTTCAGGTATAATGGACAGTGAACAAATGACAATTAAAATGAGATCTTGATCAACTAGGCTAATGGTTTGGGGAATGGCTGATGAAGTTTAATTCAAACATGTGCAAAGTTTTGGGATACTTGGATGTAAATAGTAGGGCCCTGGGAGTGTTGTACACAGAAACCTAGGGTTACAGGTGTATAATTGCATGAACGTGGACACAGGTGGTGAAGAAGGCATATGGCACATTTACCTTCATTGGTCAGGCTATGAGTCTGGACAGCATGTTATAGCAGGACAAGACAATGGTAAGGCTACATTTGCGTACTGTGCAGTCTCGTCACCCTGCTATTGAAAGGGCATTGTTAAACGGGAAAATGTGAAAAACAGTTGATGTGGAATTTTCTGGGTCTACAGGGTTTGAGTTGTAATGAGAGGCTGGATAGGCAGGTTCCGCTTCCATGTTGTATATAACTCCAATTTGAGAATGTTGCAGGGAGAGTTGATAGTGGGGTGCCTGTAGATGGCGTGTATTCAGATTTCCAAAAACCATTTGACAAGTGCCGCATGGATGGGTGATGCATAAATTGAAACCCTATGGTATCGAGGGAACTGCATTGGAATGGATAGCAAATAGAGTTGAAATAAATGGGGCCTTTTCAAACTGGACGAAGGTAACTTGCAGAATACCACGCAACTGTTCACCACATTAATGACCGGGGCAGGAAGGAACAGTGTGTAAGGCCTCCAAATTCGCTGCTGGTATGAAAATAGGCGGGAAGGAATGTTCTGATGAGGATACTGTGAACCTGCAGCAGAATATGGATAGATTAAGTCGGCAAAGGGAATTTAAGGAGTGAATGAGTAAAGGCATGCACTTTGGTTAGAGAATTCAAAAAGCAGATTATTTCCTAAATGTGAGAGGCAGACACAAAATGCTGGAGTAACTCAGCGGGTCAGCCAGCATCTCTGGAGAAAAAGGATGGGTGATGTTTTGGGTTGGGACCCTTCTTCAGCCAAGTATGGAGGGGTGTAGGTATTCTAGTCATGAATCTCAAAAAAACTATCAGGCAGGTTCAACAATTAGTTAAGAAGGCAATTTGGTCTTTAATGTAATGGTGCTGGAGTATAAAAACAGGGATGTTTTGCTGCAAAACCTCCCTTGTTGGTGAGGCTTCGCCTGAAGTGCTGCATATTTTTT
The DNA here is from genome assembly GCA_035221665.1 of Okamejei kenojei. Lineage (NCBI taxonomy): Eukaryota > Metazoa > Chordata > Chondrichthyes > Rajiformes > Rajidae > Okamejei > Okamejei kenojei. Next base: position 46,578,642 of record CM069147.1, read on the forward strand.
GTTGCCTACACCAAAGTTATAGTAACTGGAGGCAGTACAAAGAATATTTACCAGCTTAATTCCTGAGAGGAGGGAGTTAAACTAAAAAACACACCAGAGTTGCTGCCTGACCCATTCAGTTGCTCCAGCATTTTGTGTCTGTCTATGGTGTAAGCAAGGGTTACTGCTTGACAAGGCAGAAGTCAGGATGTTTTCACTAGTGGGAGACTCGCATAAGGGGTCATACCTTCAAAATAAGGATGGCTGTTTAACACAGGGTTATGTAAAAATATCTTCTCTCAGATGGTGGCAAATCCCTGGATTTAAGTATGGATCTCTTTGCAAGTAATCAAAGTAAGATCATTCTAAGTATGTAAAGTGGAGGTGGATAAATAATTGACAGAATGATGAATAGAGTGGTGTGGATGAATGCACAGAAGTTGAGGCCGGCACAGATCAACCATGGTCTTATTAAATGTTGGGATAGGCTTGGAGGACCTAATGCCATTCTCCTGCTCCTATTGTTTGTGTTCTTGTGGTAGGTTTAGTAAATTAATAAAATTAAAGATGCACACAAATTTTGGCTCAATTTGACAATTTACTTTATACTCAACCCAGACTAATGCACAGGACGGAAGCACTGATGAACACAGAGACTTTAGCTCGTTCTGCATTACATTTTACTGTCATTGATCTATTGCACAAAACTGGTAACAATTGACAATATCTGAGAATTTCAGTGAGAAAGGCAGCTCTGGAACGTGGGAAATCCCACAGTTGCAACAGAAGTTTTTTTTTTAAAAAGAAGCAAATTCACTGCACCTCACTGAGGAATAATGCCAATACAACTGGTTCATTATTTAGCAGAAAAAATATTCTAAATTAAAACTTATTAAAGCTGCTGTTTTGGAGGCTGCATTGGTACATTTTGGTACATTTGCTGCATTGATAAACTAATTGAGGAATGGTACTGAATGTGTGCAGTGTTAGGATTTCTAGAAAGTTAATAATGGTGTATAATGAAGGATCTCTGGGTAAAGAGAGGTTAATTAATGAAAGGCACATATGTTCGGTGTACCTAGCCAAAACCAAACTAATTGCAGTGAGAGAATTAATACAAAAGCACAAGATTTTAACACGTGCAAAGATATGGCATCTCATCTCACCTGCTCCCTCAAATTATTCATCAAGGGATTGTGGACTCAGAATCTATCTGTCTATTTATCTATCTATCTATCTATCCATTCTACATTCTATTCTATTTATATAATTAAAAGTCTCATCTTGACCACTTCCTGTCTGCACTGTATATTGATTTTACAAAAATCGCAACCCTCTATCGCTGTGATTTTTGGCCATCTTACTCACAGTCCTCCGCTGAGCCATCCCTGAAGTTTTTTCCTATCGATGAAAAACTAAAAAAGTTATGAATGTTTAAAAAAACCTTGAGATCAGCTTATTGGTCCTCTTGCCTGTCAATCACAGCAATGAAGGTAACGGCCCTTACGGGGGGGGGGGGGGGCAGGACTAAACCCCAGATGCCTGGACGTGAGTCAGTCACTCTGCAAGATAGCGCGGGAGAGGCCACGACTGTCATTCTAAGCTGAATCAACTGAACTGTGAGACTGCAATGTACTTGCAATAAATGATTTGTTAGCCCTTAATGACAATGCCATGAATTGTTTGGCCTGCTGCCCTGCCTGTGCTTGAAAGTGCAATGCTTAATTGGAAATGAAATGACAATGCCATGAGTTGTTTGCCCTGCTACCCTGCCTGTGCTTGAAAGTGCAATGCTTAATTGGAAATTAAATTAAATGACAATGCCATGAGTTGTTTGGCCTGTTGCCTTGCCTGTGCTTGAAACTGCAAAGCTTTATTGGGTCCAACTGTGTTTGGAAGGAATAAATTCTTTATTAGGTCCGACTGTGTTTGGAAGGAATAAATGCTTTATTAAGTCCGACTGTGTTTGGAAGGAATAAATGCTTTATTTGGTCCGACTTTATTAGGTCCACTGATTGGCTCTAGCCCGAGTGGGAGGAGAGTTAGAAGTGAGTCAGAGGGGGGAAACAGTTTAAAACTGAGGAATTTGGTTTCTAAATAGGTAAATTAGGAAATGTATCAGTCAATATAAGCAGGACGGCTCTTAGGGACTGGCAGTGAGGGAGCAGCCTTGTGAGAAAAGTGCAAGTCTTTGGCTCGAGAGTCTTTGGCAAGGAGGCTATGCAAAACGCTGTAGAGGGAGAGACGAAAGAAGGAGATGTCAAGCAAGTTGGTTCAGTGTGATGCTTGCAGTATTTGGGAGGTCAAGGACACTGCTGGTGCCTCTGGCTGCTACAAATGTGAGAAGTGCATCCAGGTACAGCTCCTGAAGAACCGTGTTGGGGAACTGGAGAAGCAAGTGGAAGACCTCAGGTTCGTCCGAGAAACTGAGTCGTTCCTCGACAAGTCCTACAGTAAAATTGTTGCACCTAAGGTACTGGATGAGAGACGGTGGGTGTCGGTGAGAAAGGGAGGGAAACATGGAATGCAAAGTTCCCCGGGTGTTGTACCTCTTGTGAACAGCTTCACCCACTTAGAAGCTGTCGGTACAGAAGACGTTATCACACTGAGCGGCGGACTGGCTTGCGAAGCAAGAAGGGCTGTTGAGCCAAAACCAAAGGGGCCAACGTCAGACAACGCCATTGTAGTTGTAGACTTAATTGTGAGAGGTACGGACAGGGGTTTCTGCAGGAACAGACGGGATTCGAGGATGGTGTGCTGCCTTCCTGGGGCCAGGATCCAGGATGTCATGGACAGAGTGCAGAAAATCCTCAAGGGCGGTGAACAGCCGGAAGTGGTGGTGCATGTCGGCACAAACGATGTCGGAAAGAAGGGGATCAATATTCTGCAGCGTGACTTTAGAGAGCTCGGAAAAATGCTGAATTGTTACCTCCGGTTTGCTTCCAGTTCCACGTGCTGGCGAGAGCATGAACAGGGAGATACGGGGCCTGAATGTGTGGCTGAGGAACTGGAGCAGGGGAAAGGGATTTAGATTCTTGGATCACTGGGATCTGTTTTGGAGTAAGGGGAACTGTACAAAAGGGACGGATTGCATCTTAACAGGTGGGGACCAGCATTCTGGCAGGCAGGTTTGCCACTGCTACACGGGTGGTTTTAAACTGAATAAGGGGGGTGGGGTGTCAAATGGAATAGTCGAGGACGGAGTTAAATGGAAAGAGAGTAAAGGGATGGTTAATGACCCCAGAATTAACGGGAAAGGAAACTCACAAAGGGAGAGTATGGCCAAGTGTATTAGGGATCGATGTGAAAGGTGAGATGCGTAAGGAATTAAAAGTATTGTATATGAATGCGCAAAGTATAAGAAGTAAAGTAGATGATCTTGAGGCTCAGTTAGAGGTTGGTAGATATGACATTGTGGGGCTTACTGAGACATGGCTGGAGATGGATTGGGTCTGGGAACTTAATATTCAGGGTTATACATCCTATAGAAAGGACAGACAGGTGGGCAGAGGAGGGGGGTTAGCTCTGCTGGTGAGGGATGGAATTCAGTCCCTTGCGAGGGAAGACATAGGGACTGACGTAGTAGTCACTGTGGATTGAGTTGAGGAATTGAAAAGGCAAGAAGACACTAATTGGTGTAATCTGCAGACCCCCAAATAGTAGCCCAGATGTAGGGTGTAAGTTGCAGCAGGAGTTAAAACTGGCATGTAACAAAGGTAATGCCACTGTGGTGATGGGGGATTTCAACATGCAGGTAGACTGGGAAAATCAGGTTGGTTCAGGACCCCAAGAAAGAGAGTTTGTAGAATGCCTCCGAGATGGATTCTTAGAGCAGCTTGTAATGGAGCCGAACAGTGAAAAGGCAATTCTGGATTTAGTGTTGTCCAATTAACCAGATGTGATAAGAGAACTCGAGGTAAAGGAACCGCTTGGAGGTAGTGATCATAATATGATTAGTTTTAATCTGCAGTTTGAGAAGGAGAAGGTTAAATCGGAAGTGTCAGTGGTGCAGTTGAACAAAGGGGACTATGAAGGTATGAGAGGGGAGCTGGCCAAGGTAGACTGGAAAAGGATCCTAGCAGGAATGACGGTGGAACTGCAATGGCAGGAATGTCTGGGCATAATCCGGAAGACGCAGGATCATTTCATTCCAAAATGGAAGAAAGATTCTAAGGGGAGTAGGAGGCAACCGAGGCTGACAAGAGAAGTTAGGGATAGAATAAAACTAAAAGAAAAGATGTATAACACAACAAAGAGTAGCCGGAAGCCAGAGGATTGGGAAACTTTCATAGGACAACAGAAGGAAACAAAACGGGCAATACGGGCTGAAAAGATGAAGCACAAAGGGAAGCTGGCCAGGAATATAAAGAAGGACAGTAAAAGCTTCTTTAGATATGCAGTCACCCTTGAAGGCAACACGGGTGATGAAATTATTATGGGCAACAAGGAAATGGCAGAAGAGTAATAGGTACTTCGGACAAAGGAAGACACAAACAATCTCCCAGATGTACTGGAGGACCTAAGGGGGTAGAGGAACTGAAAGAAATTTTCATTAGGCGAGAAATCCTGAAGGATGATAAATCCCTGGGCCTGAGGTCTGCATCCCAGGGTCCTCAGGGAGGTGGCTCTAGAAATAGTGAACGCATTGGTGATCATTTTCCAATGTTAAATAGATTCAGGATCAGTAGAAAGGAGCGAGAGAGAAAACGCAGACGAGTTAGCCTGACTTCGGTAGTGGGAAAGATGCTGTAGTCAATTATTAATAGGGATAGCAGCCAAGTCAACATGGATTTATGAAAGGGAACTGCTTGGCTAATCTTCTGGAATTTTTTGAGGATGTGACAAGTAAAATGCTAGACTTTCAGAAAGCATGGTATTGACATGGATAAAAAATTAGTTGGCAGACCGGAAGCAAAGAGTAGAAGTGGACGGGTCCTTTTCAGAATGGCAGGCAGTGGGGGAGTGGAATGCCACAAGGCTCGGTGTTGGGGCCGCAACTGTTTACCTGCGTAAACAGGTAATCATGTATTAATGATTTGGAAGAGGGAATTAGGAGCAACACTAGTAAGTTTGCCGATGACACAAAGCTGGGTGGCAATGTGAACTGTGAAGAGGATGTTAGGAGGTTGCAGGGTGAACTGGGCAGGGTGAGTGAGTGGGCAGATGCATGGCAGATGCAGTATAGTATAGATAAATGTGAGGTTATCCACTTTGGTGGAAAAAACAAGGGGGCAGATTATTATCTCAATGGGGTTAGGTTAGGAAAGGGGGAGGTGCAGCGAGACCTGGGCATCCTTGTACACCGGTCACTGAAAGTTGGCATGCAGGTACAGCAGGCAGTGAAGAGAGCCAATGGAATGTTGGCCTTCATAACAAGAGGATTTCAGTATAGGAGTAAAGTGGTTCTTCTGCAGTTGTATAGGACTCTGGCGTGACCACAACTGGAGTATTGCGTACAGTTTTGGTTTCCTAATTTGAGGAAGGACATCCTTGTGATTGATGCAGTGGAGCGTAGGTTCACGAGACTGATCCCTGGGATGGCGGGACTGTCATATGAGGAAAGATTGAAAAGACTAGGCTTTTAATCACTGGAGTTTAGAAGGATGACGGGGGATCTTATAGAAACATATACAATCATAAAAGGACTGGACAAGCTAGTTGCAGGAAAAATGTTCCCAATGTTGGGCAAGTCCAGAACCAGGGGCCACAGTCTTAGAATAAAGGGGAAGTCATTTAAGACTGAGGTGAGAAAAAACTTTTTCACCTAGAGAGTTGTGAATTTATGTAATTCCCTGCCACAGAGGGCAGTGGAGGCCAAGTCACTGGATGGATTTAAGAGAGAGTTAGATAGAGCTCTAGGGGCTAGTGGAGTCAAGGGATATGGGGAGAAGGTAGGCACGGGTTATTGATAGGGGACGATCAGCCATGATAATGAATGGCGGTGCTGGCTCGAAGGGCCGAATGGCCTGCTCCTACACCTATTTCCTATGTTTCTATGTAAGGAGTAAATGCTTTATTAGGTCCGACTGTGTTTAGTCCAAAAGTCCCGCTCATTTCGTGACTTCCGCTTAGTGGACAGGTAGCTGTTCGCGTAATTTCCAGTGAATGCAGAGGTCGCGCTGATTGCGTAATTTCTGGTAAGTGCTGAGGTCACGCTGACCGCGGAGGCTCCATAGTGGAGAGGCCGCGCTCAGCTGTGTGAGTAAATTCAAGAAAGTTTACTGTCATATATATGGTGTGTGAGTCAGTGGGTATGAGTGTGTGTGAATGTATGTGTGTGTGTGGGAATGTATGTATGAGTGTGAGTGAGTGAGTGTGTGTGTGAGTGTATGTGTGAGTGCATGTGTGAGTCTGAGTGTGTGTATATATTGGAATTGGAATTGGTGGGGAGGCGGAATATTGCGTTGGGGGACCAGTCCTCCCGTGTGAAGCTGGGACCCAAACGGGTGTCACTTACTAAAACTCTGATCTTCTGCTCTTCCGGATTGCGGGGTTTTTTTATTTGTACAAAAATGGTACGCGATAATGCAACGATTTTTCACCAGCTAACTCACCGTTCTGTGCTGCGATTGCAACAAGTTTTGTTCCGATCGGTGGTATTGTAAAAATTATTAAGGTTTAAAAGTCGTAAAAAATGCGCATGCGCAGATTGCTGTCAGTCGCCGCCACGCAGATTGGTCAGGAAGGGGCATCACAGGGACAGCGGACGCGGACACGGCCACGTTGATTGGACGCTTCCGCTGTCAGGCATTGCGTGGCCCGGCTTCCCCGTGGCCCGGCTTCCCCGCGGCCCGGCTTCCCCGCGGCCCCGCACCAGCTGCTTCGGCGCACATGGAGGGAAAGGAGCGGCAACCTCGAGATCCTGGGGAGGCGAGGAGGGAGAGTGGGGGTGAAGGGGGAATAGAGGGAGTGGAGTGGGGAATACCTGGCGAGGTGAGGATGGAGAGTGGGGGGGATAAGGGGAGGTGAGGAGCAGGGAGGTGGGGGGGATAGAGGGATAGGAGAGGGGTAGAGAGGGGTGAGGAGTTTGCAGGGTGCGAGTGACTGAGGGTGGGGGAAAGGGGAGGGAAGGAGGGAGAGGTGAGGGAGGGATTAGGGAGGGGAGGAGGGAAAAGAAGGAAGATGCAGAGGAGGGGGAGGGAGTTGCTCGGGATGAGGAGAAATGAGCCATGCCTGCGCAGTTGGGGGCTATGGGTGAGTAGTGGAATATCGCGGTGGGGGACAGGTTGTGTTGGGGGAACAGGCCTCCCGTGTGACTAAGCCTCACTTAAACCCCTGTCTCACGGTGCGAGTTGACCCAGAGTTGTCACTCGCAGTAATCACATACACTAAACGTAGTCGGAACGTCGGAACTCTTGCGAGCAACTTAGCGACTCGTGGTACCCATGAAACTTGGTAACTCGTGAAAAAAATCAAACATGTTTGATTTTTTCCACGAGTCAAATTTACAGTTCAAGTTAAAAATTGAAACATTTTAAACTCGTTTATAACGCAGTGGCCCGCGCGTTTACCTTAGTGATTCGTGAGTCTACCGTGGGAACATTTTTAACTCAGCGGGCAGGTAGCATCTCTGGAGAGAAGGAATGGGTGACGGATGACATTTCCAAATTTCTCCAGCCCCATGTGTTCACCTTTTTCAACTAGCATCTGCCCTTTCTTGTGTATGACATTATTTGTATCTACAGTGCCTTGTGTCTTGGCAATTCATGATTCACACACACACAATGCTGGGTAACTCACACACACACACACACACACACACACACACACACACACACACACACACACACACACACACACACACACACAACACACACAAAATGCTGGGGTAACTCACACACACAATGCTGGAGTAACTCACACACACACACACAATGCTGGAGTAACTCACACACACACACGAACAATGCTGGAGTAACTCTCACACACACACAATTCTGGAGTAACTCAGCGGGACAGGCAGCATCTCCGGAGAGAAGGAATGATGATGTATCGGGTCGAGGCCCTTCCTTAGACCACTACCCAGAGATGCTGCCTATCCCGCTGAGTTACTCCAGCATTTGGTCTATCTTTAAACCAGCATCTGGACTTCCTTCCCACATAATAACCAATGAGATTCCCCACTAATCCTCCGTGTCCTCATTGTTCCCCTCTCTGTCTTCCCCAGACCTGTGTATATGTATGTGTATGTGTATGTGTATATGTATATGTGTATATGTGTATGTGCATGGTATATGTATATGTGTATGACATATATATATATATGAGAGAGAGATACACACATACACATATATTTATACATATATATTATATTATATATATATATATATATATATATACTTTGCGTGGTTCCTGGGTTGCCTACTGCTGGGTAACTCCGCGAAATATCAATGTGTGTGTGTGTGTCTGCTGTCGGGTCCCGGTGGCCGCTCAAAGACAGTCACCCGAGCTGCTTCCTTCCTCGGAAGTGGCGGCCAGTTCTGCTGTCCGTGCCCGTAGTGCTGCGGTAGCCACCCAAGCTAATTCACTCCCTGGCCACAATAAAACCATATAGCTATCATAACCATACAGCATGGAAACAGGCCATCTCTGCCCTTTTACTCCGTGCCGTTTACTGTCACCTAGTCCCATCTACCTGCACTCAGACTGGAGCGTGGCAAGTGGGTTACTGACCCCAATCCCCTCCTTCACAACGCCAGACTCCCCAAATACTATTCCCCCCCACCCTGGGAAATACAGTATTTAAAAACATCAAGCACCAAGAAGTGCACTTACCACGTTATTGGTTGCTGGAGGGTGCGCATTTTCCCTTTGTAGGTCGTATTAATAGATGCGGCCGCGCTGAAATAACTCAAAGCCACAGGATGGAGATGTCTTTTAACATTTTTTTTTTTTTTTTTTTTTTTTTTAAAGAAGGAACTGCAGATGCTGGAGAATCGAGGGTACACAAAAAGCTGGAGAAACTCAGCGGGTGCAGCAGCATCTAAGGAGCGAAGGAGATAGGCGACGTTTCGGGTCGAGACCCTTCTTCAGACTGGTCAGGGATCAGGGAAACGTGTCTTTTAACATTGTTGCTTTATTAAAACATACCTTAATTCACGGTTGGCTCAAGAGTAACGGGAGAGGAACTTGGTAACTCGGAGGAGGAACTTGGAACATCGCAGAAATGACATACCCGTGGGAACTCGGTTAAACACTTGAACATAAACTTGAAGTCTTGTACACAACCACGAGTCTTTCACTCGGGGTACCTCGTGGGTCAACTCGCACCGTGAGACAGGGCCATAAGTCTACTTTAGAAGTTAAACTTGCTGCAGTGGAAACAGGCCTTTCAGTGCATCTAGTCTATTCCATCCAAGATGGCTATCTACCCCAGCCCTATTTGCCTGCATTTGACCCATATCCCTCTAAATGTTTGTTATTCATGAACCTGTCCAAATGTCTTTTAAATGTTCTTGTAGAAGAACAACCACATTCTCTGGCAGAGCGTTCCATAATAGTACCACCCTCAGTGTGAAAATGCTGGCACTCAGGTTCCTGTTAATATTTCCCCATCTCACTTTAAAGCTATGACCTCCAGTTCTTGATTGGGGAAAAATGCTACGTGTTTTCACCCTATCTATGCCCTTCAAGATTTCATACACCTCTACAAGATCACCCCTCGGATTTATACTTTGGAATATCTCCTATATTCCAAAGTATGAAGTCGCATCCTACCTAAACTCACCCTACAATAACTCAATCGCTCAAGTCCTGACAAAATCTATGTGAATCCTCTCTGCGCTCTTGCCACCTTAATGACATTGTCCTATATCAGGATGTCCAGAGATGAACACAATATGCCAAGTGCATCCTCACCAACTTATTGTTCAACTGCAACATAATGTACCAACATTTATACTCAATGCCTCTACTGCCGAAGGCCAGCATGCCAAATGTCTCCTTTACCATCTTGTCCACCTGTGATGCTGCTTTTAGATAAGTATCTATTTGTACTCCTAGATCCCTCTGCCCTATAATATCCCCCAGGGTCTTACCATTCACTGTGAAAGTCCTATCCTGGTTTAATGTCTCAAAATGAATTATATTATTTTTGCTATTCCTCCACCAGCTTACCCAAACGGATCAAGATCCCTCTGCACTTCTTGATAGCCATTGACTACAATATTACCTATCTTAGTATTGCTTGGAAATGTACTAACCATGCCTCGCACATTCCTATTCAAATCATTTGCTATGCAACAAACTAGGTGTACTATTGTGTAATAAAATGATTGTTTAGTAAAACTGCTTATCTTTTAATACAGCATAATGTTATGAAATAAATTAATTTAAGGAATGTATCCAAATAATTTTGATAAATGAGAAGGGTCTCGACCTGAAACGTCACTTATCCATGTTCTCCAAGGATGCTGCATGACCTGCTGAGTTACCTAAGCACTTGGTGTCAATTATTAGTTATTAGTTTCATCTCAGTGTTAGCAAATTTGCCTCTGAACATCCTGGCTTTAAGTTGTAAGTCAGCAATTTAAGATATTATCAGGCTTTGTTCTTCAGTATAAAGAAGATAGACTAAATTGTTCAATAGCTCATCTGAAGGCAGAATCTTAGGCAAACCAGCACTTCCTTCATATTTCACTGACCTGTCACCTTGGGTAGAAACAAGGAACTGCAGATGCTGGTTTATAAAAAAAGGACACAAAGTGCTGGAATAACTCGGCGGGTCAGTCAGCATCTCTGCAGACCATGGATAAGTGACATTTCAGCTCAGAACCTTTCTTCAGACCGATTGTGGGTGATGGGGAGGGGGGGGGGGGAAGCTGTGAGCCTCTGACAGTTTTCTTCCCCCCCCCACACAATCACTCTGAAGAAGGGTCCCGCATAACTCGTCACCTATCCATATTCTCCAGAAATGCTGCCAGATCTGCTTGGCTACTCCAGCACTTTGTAACCTTGGGTAATACATTCATCCTAATACCAGAGTAAGCATTGAACCCATGACCTTTACACACAAGTAGACTTTGGGTGGGGGGAGGGGGAGTGGTAAGAGGGAGAGATGGAAAGAGCTAGAAGAATTAAGTGGGGTGGGAGATGCTGACTTGAGTAGAATGGGGGTTGCTGAATTAAGAAGGGAAGGGGGCAATGAACTGAGTAGGGTGGGAGGTGGGTGCTGAATTGAGTAGGGTGGGGTTGCTGAACTAAATAAAATAGAGGATGCTGAATTGAGTAAGATTACAAGTGGGCCCCTCACTGTTGCCTGAAGTCTAATAAATCATAAACACCACTCTTGCACAAAGGACCCCCAGTAAAATTCAAGCCCACTCCTTGACATACATAGTTAGCCCTATCAATGCTTGTAGTCCCAGAGACGTAAGTGCTACTTCAGGAGTAAGAACTAGTTACAGTAAATTTAACATTTATTAATATCCTTGGAAAAACTGAAAACAAGGTATTTCAGAGATTGTTCATGTCGTTTATATAGGTCAACACCAGGTGGCACCATTGTTCTGATCATACTCACTTGCAGCTAAAGAAATACAGTAAAGAAAATGCTGTAGTAAACACCATCAAACTACATAATGCATTTATGGGGAGAACAAACAGAAGCAGTGTCTGACTTGTTGAGTGTTTACATCATGTCTGGCTTTCATTCAAGCTGTCCTGCATTTTCCGCGTTACTGTTCCCAATTTCAGCTGTGAAACATGATCGTGTTTGCAACTCTTTCATACATAAATATCAAATTTCCATTGGCAACAAATGGTGTCAGTTTAATTAGTGGTTTATATAGCATGAGAACTCTCTCATCAATATGCTGAAGTATTCACAGAAGAAGAGTTTGTGTATCCAGCTTGCACTGAAATACCTCTGTAAAATGTTATCACCGTCATGATTATATGGCCCCCATCCAAATATTATGCAATGTAGTACAACTAACCTACACTGATGAGAAAAAAACAAATTGCTCAGAAGGTCAGCACCTGCTGTTCCTTGTGTCTACAATAGTGAGTTTTCGTTTTGAAGAATACCCATTGGAAAAAAATTGTTTGCAACATTGTTGGTAGTACCTGAACCATATTGTCAATTTTCTACATAAAGAATTAAGCAACAGGTATCTTCCCAATGAATAGCTGTTCTTGGGCCCAAGTAGCTTGTTATCAAACCAGGGACAGTGACTCAGTAATTCAGAACCAATTCAGAACTTTTTTCAATTCCATTTTCGCATTAGTTGATGAAGGGAAAGTCTTGACGAAGGATGGAGAGAGGTGGAGAAGTATTACTTACAATAGAACCCTTTTTAATCTCAGCACTTAAACTTTAGGATCAATTGAAATCTTGCAGTGCACCTTGCCTTCAGATTCAGTCACACAAAGTTCCAAGTGACGTAAACTGAGAGAGGCTGGGCGGAGCGGTTCAGTCAATTTGTTTAATGACAAAATGGATCTCTGATTTAAGAAACAAATGTCTGGAAGGAAATAGGGCAGGAGATCGCTCTGGTAAATAATATAGAGGAAAATCTAAAGAGATTTTATATGAAGGGAAAAAGGGTAACTGGAAGGAGAATAGGGCCTCACAGACACCTAAACAGTCACCTGTATGTGAAGAAGCAGGAGATCGGGAAGGTCCTCAATGAATATTTCTACTCATGAAGTTAAGACTGGCATGAAGACTGAGATACTTGAGTAGGGGGAAATACCTGTGTTAAATGTTTTCACCATCTTGATTATCAGAACCCCAGATTCTTCAAAGTGAAAACTCACCAGGAACTGCGGGTGCTGGAATTCTGAGTAAAAATAGAAAGTGCTGGAGGAACTCAATAAATCAGGCAGCATCTGTGGAGGGAATGGATCCCTCCACAAATATAGCCTGACCTTCTGAGTTCCTCCAGCATTGTGCTTATTCCTCATCGGTGTTGGTTAGTTGTATTAGATTGCATAATATTTAAGGGGGCTGTCGAAGACAGCCTGTATTACAGTCAAGGAGGTGTTGAATGTCCAAAGGCAAATGAAGGTAGATAAATATCCTGGACTGATCAGTTATATCTGAGGCCACTGAGGGAAGCTAGAGAAGGATTTGCAGGAGCCCTGGCTGAGATATATGAACCATCATTAGACACTGGTGATGTGCCGGAAGGCTGCAGGGTGGCTAAAGTAGTGGCTTTACTTAAGAAGGGCAGCAAGGAAAAGTCTAGGAACTGTAGACCAATGAGCCTAACATATGTGGTAGGTAGGTTACTGGGGAGGATAGTAAGGGATCGGATATATGAGTATTTGAAGAGACAGGGGCTGCTTAGGGATAGGAGGCATGGTTTTGTACATGGGAGATCCTGTCTTACGAATCTGATTGAGTTTTTTAAAGTAAGCCAAAAGGCTGAAGAGGACAAAACTGTAGATGTTGTCTATAAGGATTTCATCTAGGTCTTTAATACAACTGTTCTGGAAGGTTACATCACATACAATCCAGGGAGAACATGCCTGAATATCTCAGCCATAACTCCCACAGTGTTCTTGGATATATCTCATCGGGCATGGGAGGTTTGTCTACCTTTATTAGTCTTCGGACACTCTGCACCTCTTTGACTGTAATATGGACTGTCTTCAAGACAACTCCATTAACTAGTTTGCTAGTCTTCATGACTTTCTCTGTTAGCCCTGTGGCTAGTGATGTGCCTCAGGGATTGGTGCTGTGTCCATTGCTGTTTGTGGTTCATATCAATGATTTGGATGAGAATGTGGAAGGCGTGATTTAGTAGGTTTGCAGATAATACTTGAGTGGGTGGTGTTGTAGATAGTGAAGATGGTTACCCAAGCTGCAGCCGGATCTTGATCAGCTGGGCAAGTGGGCTGAGGAATGGCTAATGGATTTTAATGCAGATAAGTGTGAGATGTTGCATTTTGGGAAGTCAACCAGGGCAGGACCTTCACAGTGAATGGCAGGGCTTTGGGGAATGTTGTGGAGCAGAGGGATCTAGGAGTGCAGGTACATAGTTCCCTGAAAGTGCCATCAGAGGGACAGAAGATAGACACAAAAAGCTGGAGTAACTCAGCTGGACAGGCAGCATCTCTGAAGGGAAGGAATGAGTGACATTGAATGAAACGTCACCTATTCCTTCTCTCCAGAAATGCTGCCTGTCCCGCTAAGTTACTCCAGCTTTTTGTGTCTATCTTCAGTTTAAACCAGCATCTGCAGTTCAGTCCTACATCACAGGGACAGGATGGTTGGGAAAGTGTTTGGTAAAATGGCCTTTCTGAGTCCGGGCATTGAGTACTGAAGTTGGGATGTTATGTTACAGTTGTACAAGACGATGGCGAGGCTGCATTTGGAGTATTGTTCAGTTTTGATCATTCTACTATAGGAAGGATGTCATTAAGATGGAAAGGGTGCATGAAAGATGTTTCTACAACTTGAGGAAGTGAGCTATGGGGAGAGGTCGGGCAGACCAGGACTTCAGTCCTTGGAGCGCAGGAGTGATTTTATAGAAGATAGGCACAAAAAGATGGAGTAACTCAACGGATCAGGTAGCATCTCTAGAGAAAAGGAATAGGTGACATTTCAGGTTGAGGCCCTTCTTCGGCTTAAACCCCAACATTTATAGAGATTTTATAGAGGTATATAAGGTCATAGGGGAATAGACAGGGTGAATGCAAAGTCTTTCACCCAGAGTAGGGGAATCAAGAACCAAAAGAGATACATTTAAGGTGAGAGGGCAAAGATTTAATAGGAACCTGATGGCCAACTTTTTCCACACTCCTTTCAGAGGTGGTAGATTTAGTTTAGTTTAGTTTAGTTTAGTTTAGTTTAGTTTACTTTAGAGATACAGCGTGGAAAGAGGCCCTTTGGCCCACCAGGTCCGCACCGACCAGCGATTCCCGCACATTAACACATTAACACACCCACTAGGGACATTTTTTTCTACATTTACCAATTAATCTACAAACCTGTACGTCTTTGGAGTATGGGAGGAAACCGAAGATCTCAGATAAAACCCACGCAGGTCACGGGGAGAACGTACAAACTCCGTACAGACAGCACCCGTAGTCGGGATCGAACCTGGGTCTCCGGCGCTGCATGCGCTGTAAGGCAGCAACTCTACCGCTGCACCACCAGGTACTATAACAACATTTAAAAAACATTTGGACAGTCACTTAGATAGAAATGGATATGGATTGGGGCATCTTCACAAGTTATAGGAGTTGAATTAGGCCATTTGGCCCATCAAAACCACTCCGCCATTCAATCTCTGCCTCCTAATCCCATTTTCCTGCCTTCTCCAACATAACCCTTGACACCGTTCTAATCAGAATTTGTCTATCTCTGCCTTAAAAATATCAACTGACTTGGCCTCCACAGCTCTCTGTGGCAATGTGTTCCACAGATTAACTACCCTCTGACTATAGAAGTTCCTCCTCACCTCCTTTCTTAAAGAGCATCCTTTAATTCAGGGGCTATGACCTCTGGTCCTAGACTCTACCACCAGTGGAAACATCCTTTCCACATCCACTCTATCGATGCCTTTCATTATTCTGAAAGTTTCAGTGACATCCCCCCCTCAACCTTCTAAACTCCATCGAGTAGAGGCCCAGTGCTGTCAAGCGCTCATCATATGCTAACCCACTCATTCCTGGAATCAATCTTGCAAACCTCCTCTGGACCCTCTCCAGAGCTAGCACATCCTTCCTCAGATAAGGGGCCCAAGTATTCGGCTCATTAATTAGCTGGGTGGTGAATACCATGAGGATAAATATAAAAGTGTACTTTTATTCAAATGGGAAATAAATCACATTCATTTACAGAATTAGAGAACTGCCAGAAACTATCGGAACAGCATTTCCCACATAAGGGTGAATTAATTTGAAAAATAATTATCCTTATGGGTAACATGAAACAATGTTTGCAAATCGTTCGCGGGTTTCATTTCTAAATAGCCCAGAACCAATTTTATGATTCTACTTCCTTCACCAAAATATTATTATTCCCTTGCATCTACTTTATCAAATCATGAATAGACACAAAATACTGGAGTGACTCAGCGAGACAATTTACGCTATAATTCAAAAAAAGTCAATTAGATTACCTCTTCGGCATTTAAATTCACTACATGAGTGTTGTGGAATCTGTTTATATAATTCAATCATTTTAAGTACCAGTTTCACGTGAATCTGCATTGAACTTAATAAACTTAATTTTTTTTTTAATTCTCTGTGTGCAATCAACGCCCTGTACAGCTGCCTGTTTATGTAAATTATAGCCTAAGAAACATTTGTCTACTTATTAATACCATTTTGAGCTTGTGCATTAACTTGTAATTGACTGGACATTTTTAGTTCACTGTTTTTTTTTAATCCTAATCTGTCATCAATAAGAAAATAATCTTGTTCTTGCCATTGCGTCAGATCAAGGCTGATGAGTGGTAAGCCTCCAGGTACCATATTTTAACAACCCCAATGTACATTTGACAAGTCACATCTGAAAAGCTGTATTGATCTAATGTACCCAGCCACTTTTAGTAGCAGGAGACTTAATTTGGGGCTTTATATTTTGATACAATTGAATAAGTACAGTATTTGAACTGTGCACCAAATGAGGCTGAAGTAAATCACACCCATCTAGGTTGTTCAGCATAATTTGTGAAATGGAAATCATATTTAGCTAAATGAGCTGAAGGTTTTGAGATGACCAATATGTGTATATAAAGTAAAGCCAAGAAATGAGATATGAATTGATTTGCAATTCCAAGACTGTCAATTTCTGCCACTGTAACACATCCATTCCTCAACTCACTTGCTGCTAAATTCTCCACTCTTTTGTTACCATGGAACATGGCTATTCTGGTAATCTTCTGGCCTGCCTTCTACTCTGCACTTTAGCTCAACCAAAATACCACTGCCCAAATTCTAATTCACATCTTTCAGCTTCTCGGGTTTAACACACAACAAAAGCTTTTCACTGTACCTCGTACATGTGACAATAAACAGTAAACTAAAAACTCTGTGCTCTTCCAATTCTGGCTTCCTGCACATTCAAGTATCTCTCTGATCTCCATTGATCTCAATGTCCTTAGGTAACTGAGCCCACTAAACCTCCATCCCTCCCCAAACCTCTCAGTGAAACCCACCACTTAACTTTGGCATGTGTTAATATCCACCCAACTGGCTTCTGACACGTTATTTGATAATGCTCCTAAATAAACTGATGATGTAAATCCTAGATGCTGCTGGGACAGGATTAATTCCACCATGAAGTGGTACATGTGGTACAGTCTCTTATTCTGACCAATAGATAACTCTGGCCTCATCAGACCTCCTCAGTAACACTTAACAGCTACTAAAGTGTTGAGAAGCATCATCAGCCTTCAATATTTGAGGGAAAGAGAGAATCTACAAGAAATTGATGTGCAGTGTTAATTGGTTCTAACAGTTAGATACATGGCATCATTTGTACTTCTATGGAGAAATTTGATTTCCAGAACCTGACAAAAGAATTAAGAATGATGCTGATTCCTTACTTTAAAGAATTCATACTTTAAATAGTGTGAAGATTCATGGTTCCATGGTTATCTGCCCCACCAAAGGCCAAGTCTAAAATCCACCCTGTAGTTAATAAAATGGCAGAATATTGGCCTCCTCGATCAGCAGAAGAGACCACATGTTGGGAATATTTTTGTAAATCACTAGTTGAAAAATATTTCAAGCAGAAGAAGCAATTGTGGATTATTAAAGAGGAAGACAATGAGCTCCTGCAACTCTTGGGATATAATCCACAAAATAACAGTCTAAACCTTCACTTCCTAATTGCATAACTCAGCAGTTATTTTCCTAAATAAAGCCAATCTTTGTTTTGGCACATTGGCCTTCATCAGTCAGGGAACTGAGTATAGAAATTCCCTGACAAGGTCACACTTGCAGTATTGTTTTCAATTTTGGTCACTCTGCTGTAGCAAAGGTGCTATTATGCTGGACAGAGTGCAGGGAATAATTACCAGGATGTTGCTAGGACTCAAAGCCTGAACTGTAGGAAAAGGTTGGGCAGGCTAGGATTTTATATCGAAGTCACGTGAGTGACTACGTGAAGAGCCCGCCAGTCTGCATGTACGTCAAACGCGTGGCGCATGAACTGGCTGGGGGGAATGTCGGTTCCTCCAGTGGTAAGTTTAAAAACCTCCCAGGTAAGTGCAAACTTGCTCTGGGTGTGTTCGATATACTTTATTTTTTCAGCAGAGTCTCTTGGTTTTATGGATAAACCTAGGGCCAAACCTAGACAGAAGACCGCGGTAGTGCGGGTAGCCGGCGGCCGTCTATTTCTACCTCAGCCTATGGGAAGCAGCTTGGCAATCCCGAAGGGGGGTAAGGCCAAAGCTAAATCTATCAGGCAAGTCCTATCTGATGATTCAGGCCAGGAGGATACTGCTCCCACATCCACGTCAGATGTGTTAGGCCGTTTGTCACAGATGGAGCAACTTATGGAGAAGATGCTAGCACACAATATGCTCCGTGCTACGGAGTCATACTCAGGCACTTTAATTCAAAAGCCTGCTGCAGCTTCTGGTTCAGGGCTGCTAATTTTCTCCAACTCGGATGAGGGTAGTTTTGGAGATCAGTATGCAGCTGACTCCGAATATGAATGTATGCCAGAGGCCCATGCTGTAATGCATGATGTGCGTGTTTCGCATAAAGAAGGGTTGCCCGCTCTTGCCTCCAAATTTGCTGTTCCTTCGGGGACAGGCAAGCCACTTCAAAGGGAGTTGGCTAGAAGTATCAGTTACCTCACTTCCCACCAGCTGAAGGAAGTGACCATGGTGGATACGGCTGCGAAATATCCCAGTCCAGAAAATTGTCCAACTTTAAATATGCCCTTAGTTAACGCCTCTATTTGGGATTATATTGGGGCCAATACGAAGTCCAAAGAACTGAAGCTTCAACGGATCCTGAGGCTATTGTCCGCAGGGATCACGGCCTTTGCGAGGTCAATCGATAACACTCAATTGTCCGAGGTTCAGCAGGATGCTATTGCACTGCTGTGCAACACTCATTTTGAAATTAACTGTTTCCGGAAAGATGCCATCAGACCAGAACTGAATCCAAAGTTCACACATCTATGCAAGGCCAGCAACATTCAGCTTCCTAAATTCCTCTTCGGAGAAGACTTGAGTAAACAGGTCAAGGACTTGCATGAGGAGTCAAAAGCTGCTGGCATGATAAAAGCACCTTTTACGAGCAAGACTCCCCTCCTCCGGAGTCAGCACCCCTACGCCTCTACCAGCAAGAAGCGCTTTTCTGAGGCCAGTGGGTATTCCAAGGTTGTCCTACCCGGTCACAGGTCTTTTTTAGGCCAAGGCTCAGGCCGCCCATCCTGGAAGATGCGGCAGCCTCAACGTTTCAGAGCGAGGGGGAAAAAACAGAACCAAGATTAAGGTCCGCTGGCCCTGGTGTCAAACCACCTGTAACCTTTGAGGTAGGTGGGTCTGGTTCTATCAGTCACAAGGGGTGTGCGGAGGAATTTCAAGTCGGTGGCAGGTTAAGTTTGTTCTTGCATGAATGGCGTCAAATAACTTCAGATCCATTTATATTGCATAGTATAAAGGGTTTCAAAATTGAGTTTTTGCCTAACTCATTTCCACCCACACAAGATACGCCGAGTCGGTCGTAGACTTGCTCCAAACTAGAGTCTTTGGATATGCAAGCAGAAATACATGCATTGCACAAAAAAGGAGTCATTGAGAGATCAATGTATGAAAAAGATCAATACATCTGTAATATATTCTCCAGGGTGAAGAGAGATGGCGGATGCCGTATCATCCTTGACTTGGCAAAATTCAACTCATATGTGCAGTATAGACATTTTTTTGATGAATATTTTTTATTATAGAAACATATGTATGAAAATTGCAATATTTTACATAAACGAAAATACATCATTAAATACTTTCATAATATTAATAATATTAATATTATTACTAATATTGAGATATATTATTATTAATATTATTACTAATATTGAGATTTAGGACTATATGCTTCTATACGCTTTTTTAAATTATTTTTTATAAAGTAAGAAAAGATAGAGATAAATAATGAAAAAAATATGAAAACGAATGGAGTATTAATCGTTATTCCGTCATTGGAGATATAGGCATGATTTATTATATTTCTTTCTTCATCCATTCTAATATTCAGGCCTCAGTCAAGCCCTCGTACCGATCCATTATGACTCTGTAAATATTCAATATATGGAGACCATATCCCTCTGAAGAGATCTAACCTGTCCATTAAGACAAGCCTCAATCTCTCCAGATAAAGAGTCTCCGAAATTTCTGTATTCCACATTTTGATTGTAGGGGATGTAGGGCCTTTCCAAAATTTTAATATTAATTTTTTCCCAATTATTAACCCATAATCAATAAAAACTTCTCTGGTTTGTTGTTACTATTTGTTCTGTTTCCAATATTCCTAGTATTATTAGCTTTGAATCGGGTGTCAAAGATATATTAACAACTTTCGAAATTATCCTAAATATTTCAATCCAGAATTTTGTAATTTTTATACAGTTTGTAAATGAGTGTGCCAGATTGGCATCTAAATGTTGACATTTATCACATATAGGAGATACTTTTGGGAACATATTATGTAATTTGGTTTTTGAATAATATAATCTATGTAATATTTTAAACTGTATAAGAGAGTGTTTAGCATTTAGCGAACAATGATGTATATGTTGTAAACTATCATCCCATATTTCTGGTCTAATAGTTTGACATAATTCATTTTCCCACAATTGTCTATGTATTTCTGTTGATGGAACATCACCTTCCAATAAGATGTTATATATATATGAAATCATTTTTTCTGTATTCGGATGTTTATTCAAACATTCATCTAATATTTCTATCTTTCTATTTCTGAGTTCTTGCGTATTTGCTTTAACATAATCTCTAATTTGTAAGTATCTAAAGTTCTCTTTAGATTGTAGTCCATAAATTTGTTGTATGTCTTGAAATGAAAGGAAGGAGTTTTCCCTATAGAGATCCCCAATCTTAATAATTCCATTATTTTTCCATTGTGAAAAAGCTTTATCCATCATTGAAGGTTTAAACGTAACATTATTTACAATGCTAAAGAGATAGTGGTATAGATTTTAATTTTAATGTTTTCTTTATTTGTTTCCAAACACGTATTCCACTTCCTATTATTGGGTTATCACTATATATTTTTCTTAGCTAAATTAGTATTAGCGAATATTATAGAACTAATTTCAAAAGGAGAACAATCTTCTTTTTCCATATTTAACCAAGTTGGTTGATTATCTATTTCTTCTAACCAAAAATTCATATTTTTAATGTTAACTGCCCAGTAATAAAACATAAAATTTGGTAGAGCTAGACCTCCATTTATTTTTGGTTTACATAAATGTTTTTTATTTATTCTATGGCACTTATAATCCCAAATGAAGTTAGTGACTAAGGAGTCCACCTTTTTAAAGAAATTTTTAGGGAGATATATCGGGATTGATTGGAAAAGGTATAATAATTGTGGAAGAAACACCATTTTTATTATATTAATTTTGCCTATCATCGATATAGGTAAAGTTTTCCAATATATATAATATTCTTATTTAATTTGTTCAATAATAGTGGAAAGTTAGCTTTAAATAAGGAGTCAAATCTTTTTGTTACAAAGATTCTAAGATATTTAAAATTTTTCATTTGTTATCTTAAAAGGGAATTGTTGTAATATATGTAAATTGTTTACCGTTATTGGCATAAGTTCACTTTTATTCCAGTTAATACTATATCCTGAATAGGATCCAAATTCAGTTATTAATTTTAACAAATTACGGATACTAGTTTCTGGTTTTGTGATGTAAAGTAGCACATCATCCGCATATAGAGAGATTTTATTTTTAGTGTCTCTAGTATCGTATCCATATATTTCCGGATGTGATCTCACCATCAGGGCTAACGGTTCTATTGCCAATGTAAACAATAAAGGGGATAAAGGACAACCTTGTCTGCAACCACGAGATAAATTGAATTTAGGTGATAACATTTGATTTGTTATTATTCGAGCTGTCGGATTTGTATATAGCAATTTGATCCAGTTAATAAACTTTTCTCCCAGTTTAAAAGCTTCCATAACCGAGAACAAGTAAGGCCATGCCACTTGATCAAAGGCTTTCTCTGCATCTAACGAAATAACTACTAGGTCTTTATTAATATCTCTTTTCGAGTATATAATATTGAATAACCGTCTCAAATTATACGAAGAGTATCGTTTTGGTATAAATCCTGTTTGATCAGGGTGAACTAATTTAGTAACAACTAAACTTAACCTTTGTGCTAATATTTTAGTTAATATCTTTTGATCGGTATTTAGAAGAGCTATTGCTCTAAATGATCCTGGTTCATCCAAGTCTTTGTTTATTTTGGGTAAAAGTGTTATAATAGATTCATTTAATGTTTCTGGTAGTTTTTGCTGTGTATATATATAATCATATAGTAATTCCAAACGTGGTACAATCTGATCATAAAATACTTTATAAAATTCCGAGCCAATGCCGTCTGGTCCCGGTGTTTTACCCTTTTTTAGTAATCTGATAGATTCTTGGATTTCTTTTATCGTAATATCGGCATTCAATAACTCTATATTTTGTGAATCCAATCCTTTCAAGTTACATTTTTTTTTAAATGCTTCAATTCCTATTTTATTATTTGTTGTTTTCGCAGTGTATAAGTTTTTATAATATTGCATAAATCGACATATAGACATTTTAAAATGGAAAATGTCCTTACTGCTAAGAAACTAATTTCTGAGGGCTGCTTTATGGCATGCATCGATCTCAAGGATGCATATTACTCGGTTCTGATTGCCAAAGATCACTGGAGATATCTGAAGTTTAGCTGGATGGGGCAGCTGTGGCAGTTTAGAATGTTACCTAATGGTTTAAGCTCAGCCCCTTGGTTATTTACCAAACTGCTTAGACCAGTGCTTGGCTTCCTTAGAGCTAAAGAGCATATTATTATGGGCTATATAGATGATATTCTATATCTACATAATTACACTGCAGAGTGATGCAAGTGCACTGGGATGGGGAGCTACTAACACCATCTCTAGTTGCGGTGGCAGATGGGACATGAACGAGTTACCATTTTGCCGTAAATATGGTATCAATTACCTGGAAATGCAGGGGCATTTTATGCTTTGAAGGCTTATTGTGGGAAGCTACATGATGTGCATGTTAGACTTCAAAACGATAACACTACAGCTGTGGCATATATTAATCACATGGGTGGAAACAAATCAATATCCTGTGATACTTTAGCTAATCTCATTTGGAATTGGTGTATAGACAGGAGAATTTAGATCTCAGCTGCTTACTTGCCAGGTAGATTTAATGCGGTGGCAGATACTAGATCTCGTAAATTCAATGATCACACTGAGTGGATGTTAGATCAAAGAGTATTTAACAACATTATTGCTCGTTATGGTACACCTGATATTGATTTGTTCGCCTCCAGTAGTTAATCACCAATTACCAAGATATGTAGCATGGGAGCCAGACGCAGGGGCGGAGGCAAAAGATGCATTCTCCATAGACTGGGGGGGGGGGGGGAATGTTCTTCTATGCTTTCGCTCCATTCTGCCTCGTTGGACAATGCTTGCAAAAAATCATGCAAGACTTCGCATCGGGTATTTTAGTAGTGCCTAACTGGCCCACACAACCATGGTTCCCTTTACTGTTAGGAGTATTAACGGAACCACCCATGGTTGTGCATAGACATAAATATGTGCTTATACAACCCGTTTCTCGGGAACCCCATCCGCTACATGACAGAATCAACCTGTTAATTTGCAGAATCTGAGAAGACCTTTCTTGGGGCCCAGATTTTCCGACCGGACGGTGGACGTGATTACTGCAGCTTGGCAGGACGCCACCAAGAAGCAGTACATCTCGTACATTAAACAATGGGAAGACTTGTGTGTCAATACGCATATCAGTTACTTTACAGCAGATATAGCCGATGTGTAGGAATTTCTTTCAACTTTACATTTTGACCAAAAATTGAGTTATAGTGCTATCAACACTGCTCGTAGTGCTTTGTCGTCATATTTGCTGCTGGGATCCGGACACCATTCTGTCGGCTCTCACCCATTGGTATCCAAATTTATGAGGGGTGTTTTTAACGAAAATCCTCCTAGGCCCAGATATCGGGAAGTATGGAACATTAATATAGTATTAACTTTGCTTCGCAGTTGGGCGCCAGCTGCATCTTTATCTTTTGCCCAGCTCACCTATAAATTAGTCATGCTCATGGCACTCGTTTGAGCACAACGAGTCCAGTCATTACAGAAATTAAGGCTGGATAAGGCAGTTATATCCAATAATAAGGTAACCTTTTATATCGATGAGCTAATTAAGCAAAGTAGGTCAGGTTCACAAGGATTTAAGTTGGAGCTCTTGGCGTATACTGCAGATCGCAGGTTACGTGTCGTCACTTATATTCAACAATACATTGTTACAAAAGACCTTCGAGACAGCGAACTGGCTGTCTTCGTCAGTCATAAAAAAACACATAAAAGGGTAACGGTGCAGACCATTCCTAGATGGTTATGACGCGTATTAGCATTCGCAGGAGTAGACACTGATGTATGTAAATCTGACTCTACCAGGGCTGCAGCCATGTCGGCAGCAAGAAATTTGGAAGTCCCGCTGGATCACATCCTTGCGACGTTTCAAACGTTCTATAATAAACCTATTACCAAGCCTGGTTTATTTGCCAGCAAAAATCATTTGTTTATCCCTGGTATGAAGGGACTTTTTTTTCCATTAAAGCATGGACATAGTTAAAGTTAACATCATGTTTCAATCAAGTATGTTTCTTCAGTCATGTCTGGTCAACTGGGGCAGTGTGTCTGCATGGGAACTGGTTCACTGCATGAAACCACAGAGCTTTGAAGTCTTCACGTAGTCACTCACGTGACTTTGATATAAAATAGAAAGATTAAACGAGAACTTACCGTTTGAAGTTTGATCTTTATTTTATGAGAAGTTGAAGTGAGGGAATGCATGCTCTCCACTCCCAACCCTACTTCTCATAAAGATCATTCGGTAGTTCTTAGGTCGTTAATCTTCCTATAGCTTAGGTCAGCAACTATTCTGTGGTTTCATACAGTTGCTCTAAAGTTTGACGTGTCTGCGGACTGGCGGGCTCTTCACATATTCCCTCACTTCAACTTCTCATAAAATAAAGATCAAACTTCAAATGGTAAGTTCTCGTTTAATCTTTCTATTTTATTCCTTGTAAGGCAGAAGGCTGAAGAGTGATCTTACAGAGGTGTGTAACATCAAGCACAGTCTTTCTCCAGGGCTGGGAAATCAAGAACTAGTGGACAAGGGTTAAGGTGAGAGAAGAAAAATGTAATAGGAACCTAAGGGGCAACTTTTTAACTGAGAGGATGGTGGGTGTATGGAATTAGTTGCCAGAGGAAATAGTTGAGGCAGGTACAATAACAAGGTTTAAAAACATTTAGAGAGGAATTTCCACTTGGACAGCAATGGTTAGAGGGATATCGGCCAAATGCTGGCAAATGGGGCTGGATTTGCTTGGCACAGATGAGTTGGGTGAAAGGACTTGTTTCCTTGCTGTATGACACCACAACTCCATTCATGGGATTAGATAAAGATAGAATGCAAACCGATTGTAACAAATCATTATTTTATCCAATGTGTCATGCTAGTGATATGCCTGGAATAAGAGTCCTAAAAAAACTGCAAACATTAGAAATCTGAAATAAAAACAGAAAATGCTGGAAAAACTAGTCCAATCAAATAGCCACAGTGGTAAGAGAAGCAGTTAACATGTTTGGTCTGATATCCTTCGTTAGAATGAAGAGAACCAAATTAGGGTAAGTAGCCAAAAAGTGGAAGAGGGAAATTGGAGAAAGTTAGCGTATTTCTTTGGTAGGGTGAAGTAAGGAGGCCCCTGAGGGGCAGATAGGCTCCTTTGTCTGTATAAAGTGTTGCTAATGTTGCAAAGTGTGGAGTGCTGGTCTGGTCTGGTCTGGTCTGGTCTGGTCAGAGAACACATTGAAAGAAAGAATGCGAAGGCAGACAAAAGTAACTGGTCTTGACAGAAAGAGCAAGTTATCTCAAACTGGTGAATTTGTTGCAAAGTGAACAGACAAATGAGAATACAGAAACAAGGAACTGCTGATGCTGGTTTACAAAAAAAGACAAAGTGCTGGAGAATGTCAGCGGGTCAGGCAACATCCCCGGGGAACATGGTTAGGTGACGTTTTGGTTCGGGATCCTTCTTCAGATTAATTGTAGGGGAACGGGAAGGGCTGGATTTAGATGAAGAGAGGCCCTAGGCTATTCCACTTGTGAGGCCCCTCCCAATCCCCCACGATGAGGGGAAGATGGAAGTGTCCACCAGATTGACACCGATGTGCAGCTGAGCGTGACCAATGAGATAAGGGCTGGAAAGCTGCACTTTTTATTTATTGCCAGTGCTAGTGTCGAATTATCGGCTTAAAACACTATTATTCTGAAATGGAGGGCAAGGAAAATTACTGAGGTGTTGTTTAAAGACTACAGTGTGTTGTAACAGAATATGTAAGAAAGGCCTGTGACAGTGTCTTCCTCTTGCGTATGGCGTGCACAGCCTAAAGTTGGAGGACAACTTGTTCTATTTGATCTTATTTGATTGTGTATGCCAGGTTGATTGCATTCGTCGAAACAGGGTGGACCACGTGAAGGTTGCAATCTCCCACCCCATGACAGTGTCAAAAATATTATACATCCCCATACGAAGCTTTTCAAAAAGGGGGGTGGCATGGCAGGATTACAAAAATTGTATGTGAAATAAGTGCACGCAGCGCATATCACAAGCGCGAGGCGCAAAGACCCTTGCGGCCGGGGTCCAGGGCCCGCTTAAACGCCCTGGATGCTCTGGGGCTTTAGATGCTCTCTGGTGCATTCTGAGCCTTATTTTGGAGCATTTTTGCACCAAATCTATGACCAATATTTCAGAAATAATTTTGGTTGAGTCAAGAGTAATGAGTGGTTGGAATGGGATGATTGGGGTCATTGTTGTACACATTATTTTTAATCAAGAATTGAAGCTGTCCTTGTTTCAATAATCAAGTTGTACTGTAAAATGCTAAATAAAATGTTATAATGGAGCATGCAAACACTGCAAATAAAATACTGTAAGTTTTTGCAGTAAATAAAACCTTTTTTTAGAAAATGTTTTGTGTGTTGATTTGATTGCTTGTTACTGTTCGACTGTGTTAGTGTGTGCACATTAAAATATTATGCAAAATGAAAGTCGCAAACTATGGAATACATATTTTTCAGTATTGTTATCAAGAAAAAGAAAGCAGTTCCAATTGTTTGATATTATTCATATGAAGGAGAAAATATAATTGCTCTAAAACCTACCTTAATTTTGCAATCTCACTAAAGATAATCCCCCTTTCCCTCCTCCTCCTCCCCCTCTCTCCCTCCCCATCTCTTTCTCCCCCCTCCCCCCCGTTCCCCTCTCTCCCCCCTCTCTCCCCCTCTCTCCCCCTCTCTCTCCCCCTCCCCTCCCTCACTCTCCCCCCGCTGTCTCAACCCCCCATTTCTCCCTCTCACCTCCCTCCCTCCCCCTCTCCCCTCTCTCCCACGCAAACACCGCAGCACCCCCCCCCCCCCCCCCCCGGCCCAGAGAACCGAGCACTCCCACAACGCAATATTCCACTACTTACCTGGAATAGACACCTAGATCTTTGGTAGACACAAAGTATCGAGGTGATTGTGTGGAGCGCAAATGGAGATCTGAACCCACCCCGGCCCACTGTGCACACGTGGAGAGACAGTGTCGCTACTGTGTCTCCGGCTTCCCCCAACTGCACAATTTTTTTCCCCAAAACTTCCAGCGGGCCGGAACCAGAATTTCGGGTAATTTCCGTTAAAGTGGAAACGCTGATAGCACTACAATTTTTTTTTTCTCGGGATTTTTTTTATTCTGGGGAAAGAAAACACCTTGGCTGGAGGCCCCCTAGATTTTGAGGCCATAGGCTTCAGCCTATAAAGCCTATAGGTAAATCTGGCCCTGCCGAGGCCCCCCCTTCCCCCCAGATCTCGAGGCCCTAAGCTTAGGCTTGTGAAGTTTATACGTAAATCCGGCCCTGGGACAGAGTAAAGAAAGCTGGAAGAGAGGCAGGGCAGGATAAAGCATGGCAGGTAATCGGTTAACACAGGCGAGAGGGGTTTTTGATAGGCAGGTGGTTGGACAGAGATGGGCCAGACATGGGAAAACAGGAGGTGTGAAACAAAAGGATTGAAGAGTTGTGGATTGTGCAGCCAGAGAAAGTAATGTAGAGGGGGGAAGGGAGAAATAGGAGAGGGTCCAGTTGGGCCTTATGGGAAGGGTGGGGGAGAAAAGGGAGGAGGGTTGTTAGAGATTACCTAAAATTGGTAAATTCAATGTCCATAGTTGGGTTGTAATGGTGCCTGTCCCGCTGACTTACTAGAGCATTTTGTGTCTATCTTCGATTTAAACCACCATCTGCAGTTCCTTCCTACACACTATTGGGTGGTAAGCTACCCAAGCGGAATATGAGGTGCTAATCCCCCAGTTTGTGTGTAATGTAATCCTAGGAGTCCCAGGATAGAATGGTCAGTATGGGAATGGAAAGGGAGATTAAATGGTTAGCAAGCGAGAGATTCAGTTAACCTTACTCCACCCATCTGCAAATCAAACCCCCCTCACCTATATGCACCCATCACTTGTGTAGGAAGGAACTGCAGATGCTGGTTTAAAGCATCCATCCTCACCTCTTTTCCAGCTTTTTGCCTCTACTACAATATGATACAAAATATTTAGTGAATGAGGCAATGCCTACTGTGTAATTGAAATAATATTCCATAAATATTTACACTTGCAAGTCTAAAGAGATTAGAAAAAAATAACCTGAATTAAAGAACAAACTAAAAGAATTACTGATCTTTGAAGTTCAAAACTGTACTTTTTAAGGATTTTAATTGTAACAATGAAAATGAATCAGATTTCAAAAAATAGGAAAACTTACTATTGAGATATTTTTTAATTTTGAAACTCTACCCATGATATAGGAATTTGGTGATCAGAATGAATCAGATTAGTTGCACTAAAGATATTTATCTCCATTACCTCATGGTTCACTTGCCACCTTATAATTTCCTACACCCTGGTTCAATCTTGGGTTGGTAACTATGTGGAACTGCATCACCAGTACTCCATGATTGATGGAACATGACATGTTCTTGCAACTGAGAATACACCCTAGGGTGTGATTTCCAAGCCACAATACAGAAGCCTTCTGTTCTTTATACAGCACAGCTACCAGCCAACCAAAATAGAAGCATTTTGAACTCCAGGGTAGAAAAGCTGATTTAAAAAATATATGAACGAGTTAGTCAAAATAGGCCAACCACTAAAAATGTGAGATATTTAAAACGGTGGACATGTGAGTTGTCAGTAAGATTATCTTATTTATGTTTTACTTGGGAGGACCAGCACAGCATACCCCAGGAATGTGATCGAAAGGAACACCGATGTGGCTTACAACTGGGTTACAGTATGTGTGGGACCACATGAAATAATGCAACTGGTGCAATGCATAAAGTAAAGAAACCAAGGTGGCTGCAGAGAAACCCCTTTCATGTTATTGGTGCATTTCTGGAATTAATGGAATAATCAGTCCATTCAAAGGAATGACAGAAACAAAGATATAAAATTAAGAGCAATCGTTGTTTGATAATGAAAATGACAGTGATTCTAAATGCCAAGATGTAATGGTTTCTTGTTGACTCCCACAGATATTTAAACTTGAAAGAACTAAAAATAGGTGGCAGATAAAATAAAAAACGTGTAAAGATCATTGGGGTTTCAGTCCCGAATCTTCATCCATCCCACTTTACCTCATTCAATCAACATATTCCTTTCTTCCCTCAAGCCCTCATGGACCAAACTCCATCTGGTCAATTTGCCTTGATACTCCATGTGGCAGGATGTACAGTAGCACATTCCTTTTGGTTAATGATATTTCTCCTGAGTTACTTGCTGATTTTATTAGTTTTCCTATTTTTATAACCTTTGGCTATTTCCCAACATGGAAATATCTTCTCCATGTCCACTTCGGCAAACCCCTTCGCAATTTTTGTCTTAAAAAGTACCTATTGTGTTTCCCAGAGCACTCCTTCTACATTAAATAAAAACAGCTCTTAGCTTCTTTCTGATAACTTGTCGGCTCTGGTATATTTCAAATATGTTTTGCACAATCCAAAGATTTAAAATCATGCTTATAATAGTGACCAGATTGGTGCATAGTATTCCAAGTGTGGTGAAATAATGTTTTATAAACTTTAACTTTTATAAACATCCCTGCCTTACCATCTCTGTTTTTCTAATAATGAATCCAGTAGTTTAAACTGCATTGCCACTTCCAATAATATGCTGCACGGTAGCCTTGCAGTAGAGTTGTAGCCTTGCAGCGCCAGACCTGGGTGCGATCCTGATTATGGGTGTTATCTGTACATAGTTTGTATGTTCTCCCCTTGGCCTACCTTTACTCCTCATTTGGTTTGCTGCTTATCAAAGAGCGGTACAGTGGCGCAGTGCCAGAGACCCCGGTTCGATCATGACCACCGGTGCTGTTTACGTTCTCCCTGTGATCAGAATGGGTTTCCTCCAGGTGTTCTGGTTTCCTCCCACATTCAGGCCAGGAAGCGAGCAGGCAAAATCATCTCTGACCCCTCTCACCCTGGCCACAAACTCTTTGAATCACCTCCCTCTGGAAGGCAACTCCGGACTGTCAAAGTTGCCACAGCCGGACATAAAAACTATTTTTATCCACGAGTAGTTGCTCTACTCAACAGCCAAAAATTTGTAGCCTCCCTTTGATCTGGTATTTTGTTGGTTCACATGCTTGATCAATGGTGTTTTATCATTAATGTTTTATTATTATTAATGTTTAGTGTTTTCTGAGTCATTCGTAACTGTCACTGTATGTCATGTTGTTACTTGTGTGCGGAGCACCAAGGCAAATTCCTTGTATGTAAATACTTGGCCAATAAACCTACTTACTTACATTCCAAAGACGTGCAGGTTTGTAGGTTAACTGACTTCTGTACATTGTCTCTACTGCGTAGGATAAAACTAATGTACGGGTTATAGCTGGTTGGCACAGACTCGATGGGCCAAAGGGGCTGTTTCCACATTATATCTCTAAACTAAAGGATTTAATACAGTAACTGTATTTAATACACCACTGCTTAAAACCAGTGCCCCATCTTTATCTGTAAGAAGGAACTGCAGGTATTGGTTTAAACCAAAGATAGACACAAAAAGCTGGAGTAACTCAGCAGGACAGGCAGCATATCTGATGAGAAGGAATGTTTGACGTTTCGGGTCGAGACCCTTCTTCAGACTGGTTAGGGATAAGGGGAAAGAGAGATATAGACAGTGATGTGGAGAGATAAAGAACAATGAATGAAAGAAATGCAAAAAAAAAAAATGATGATAAAGGAAACAGGCCATTGTAAGTCATCTGTAAGGTGAAAATGAGAAGCTAGTGCGACTTGGGTGGGTGAGGGATAGAGAGAGGGAATGCCGGGGCCACCTTCTTCTTTCGTGTGGCATGCACAGCCTAAAGTTGTTGGACAACTTGTTCTATTTGATCTTCTGTTTGTGCACGTCGAGTTGATTGTATTAGTTGAAACAGGATGAACCATGTGAAGGTTGCAATCTTCCACCTCCCCGGGGCTACCTGAAATGAGATAAATCAAATTCATACCACTGGGCTGTAAGCTACCCAAGCGAAATGTGAGATGCTGTTCCTCCAATTTGCATTTAGTCTCGCTCTGACAATGGAGGAGATCGAGGACAGAAAGGTCTGTGTTGGAATGGGAAGGAGAATTAAATTAAAAACCAGTAGATCAGGTTGGTGCACGCAGGATGAGCGAAGATGTTCCTCGAAACAATCGTCCAGTCTGTGTTTGGTCTCGCCATTGTACAAGAGTCCACATCTTCAACAACGGATACAGTAGATGAGGTTGGAGGAGGTGCCATATTTGTTTTCCGTATGAGATACTTTCCTTCTTCATCTTTGATTAAAAATATCATTCCCTTTCCTAAATTAGGCTGAACCCTGAACTTGTTCAATCTACTTTGAAAGATAGGTATCACAAAGTTCCCCACCATACCACAGGAACTATATCCTATATTGCTTCTTTTGTAAATAATTTGCATAAAGTTACAGAAAATACAGCATACAAATGTGAGGACAATGATTGATAGTGACATGAAAAATGTTCATTGTTCTATAGCAGTTGAGGTTCAAGGATGACTTGTTTCATCTTTGGCTTTGAGGGTTCTGAGGTGCTCAAGAGGCCAATGTGGAACCCACTCTTTCACAGATGGGGCAGGAGATGCCTGATGGTGTGGACAGGTGAGTAGTTTGAAAAATATTGCGGCTCTTCCACCAGTACCATTTGTCCTCAAAGCATAAACCTAGGTTTCTCAATAGTATCCTGAATGCTTCTTCTCCAGAGATTTTCAGGAGTACATGGGGATTATCCATTGCATTGAAGAGGCTTTGAATATATCCTTGAATCTTTACCTTCATCTGCCTGGTAATATCTTGACGGGAATTGGAATAGAGTTCCAGCTTCAGCAGTATGGAGTCAGGCATGTGAGCAACAAGTGTAGTATAGGGGCTCGTTCCTCACTGTGTTTGTCTAGAAGGGAAGACTGATTTTAGTTTGCATATCCTTCCAATGCATTTGGAAGACGTTGTATTACACAGAATTGGAAGTATCTTTCCAGTGCCTTATCTAAAGTAAAAGATTGAAAACTAGCTAATTTTAATCAAGTGAGTCTGAAACTGGGAAAGATGAATTGGAAAAAAATGATGACAGTAGGAGAACAGCAGTGAGAATTATAAGATTTATATTAACCAGAATGTAAACCATTTTATTATACTGAGTGAGGTGACGCTGAGGCAATGACATGGACACCATTAAAAAAAAATATATATATATTTTCTGGATTCAATGTTAAAATCTTCATTTTTATTACACAAAACTGCAATTCATCCTCTAAAATTTATTTTACTTTTATTTATCTTCCAAATCAACAATTATTTATATTTTTTAAAAAGCTTCAATTATTTATCAATGATCAATTCATTTGGACTCAAAAATAATCAGCGGTATTACATTTGGTGTTTAAAATTTCAAACATAATTCACAACAGAAATTCAAAAGCTTAGAATATTGTGTGAACCTTTTATCAGAAATCATTGCCTCTTGAAAGTCAGAAATTAACTAATTTACAGTGTCAGCATAGTGATGCTTGCACCACACTTCATTCTTGCATAGCTACAAAAGCACAAAACATTAATCACATATTTGGAACATACATCAACAATTACATTTATTTAAAACTTCCATAAAACTTATGATCTTTGCTATTATTCCAGGAAAACAAATATACACATTTTTCACAATAGTTTCTCTATTTTGAAAAAAATAGTCGTTTACAAGAGATTTTGTTCTGCATTCTTTGATTATACAATAGATTTAATTAAAATACTGAATATTTCTTTACTAAAGAGTGCAAAGTTAATAACCTAGCAGAGCTGAGCCAAAAGGTAAAACTAAGCCAGTCATTTATTGGCTAATTTAAAAAAATATATTCATAAAACACAGTAAATTTGCAGAAATCAGGAATAAAGTTTACTCAGAGTTACCTTTTGATGTTGCAGCCATCACACGACATACAATTAGAAATGAAGACTAAACAGCAAGGACTTTAATAAAATATGATTTGTCTTAAACTGATCTCAGTAATTTTATTTTGCCACTGTATTTACTATTTCCAATAAAGTACAATTTTGAAAAGCCACCAATTCAAAATTTGATTGCCTGATAATTTTATGATGAGGTTTAGTAAATTAATTGTCACCTCTAACAAAAGGATCACAATACATTACTGAAAATAAAAGTGATAAAGCATTTGAATCAATTAGTTGAATGTTAAGAGAAAATGTCTATTGAGCTACATGCTACTGCTACAATAACATTTGAAATATATATTTATATTTTAAAAGGCAACAATGTTGGATAATTGATTTAGTATGCCATAAAACAAAATGTCTAAGCACTGTGCCAGAAATATATTTGCTGCTGGTTTCCATGATTCATCTTTGAGCATCAAAGCAAACTGCAAACCTGTAATTCATTTTGAGTATTATCTCAGTTAAACATATATTGACAAAATATTTACAACATGACTAAAACCTTTAGAAAAATCACAATTGCAATTATTATCTATTCTCAAGAAATGCTTTACATTCATTTTGAGGTAAATTATATTTCTGTATATCCTGGTTAGTTTCAAATTCCTTTTTATAATGTGGACATTATCCAATTGGTTTCTGTGGACTCGTTCGTGCTTAGAATGAAAACATAATTAAAATATTATTGCAACAATATATATTATACCAACTAAAAGAGATAAAAAGTCATTTCTTGTGCCTGTGCCTTGCTCTGGCAGGTCAGCTTGTGTATCCAACGTGAAACTGTCTATAAAGTAACAATGCACTAACAGTGGCAAACAGCATACATTAACAAATATACTCTTCTGCAATAAACAAGGCCATCTTGTGAGAATGCATTCTTAAAAATGGGAACACTCCAGATAAAGATAATGACAGAATTGTTCAAAATAAATCCTGAGTAAGCATGATTATACTGGCCTCTCCATTCAAACATCAGTCTGGAAAACAAATGGTCGGCACGGACTGGATGGGCCGAGAGGGCCTGTTTCCGTGCTGTAATTGTTATATGGTTATATGGTTAAAATAGAAAAGGTACCAGATAAGTGGAACAATGGGATTAAAGTGAAGATACTCAAAGAAGGAAAAAATTAATATTGGCATCAACTGACATTATCTTACACTTCCATCTGTGCCAAGCAAGTAATGTGCAAGATCACAGTCCAGCACATCAGAAGCAGCTGGTTGCACTCCCAGAAAAGCATGAACCGGTCTTTGGAAAGCAATGGCAGCACAGCCCAGATCTTTATATACAAGATGTAATAGAACGATGCAGAGAATGGGACCTGCCTCTCTACATACATTTCACAGACATTGAGAAAACCTCTAACACCATTTTAGGATTAGGCGATGGAATACTCTGCGAGAATAAGGAATCCTTCGTTGTACAATCAATTTCAAATGTATCAAAGCCAACTTTACACGAATCATTGATCTGCTTTGAAGACAAAACTACGGCTTATCAAGGGAATGGCATGTCTGCAATTCTCTTCAATTTTGCTTGTGGGAAACATGGTGTACAACAGAAGATACCCCAAAAGACAACAGATAGACACCCTACAAAATCATCTCACATACCCAATAACACATGAAAGAACGAAGCAATTACTCAATACATTCAACCAACAAATCACACCAAAAATTAACTAACAGATATTATAACCTTTCATCTTGATTCACCATCATCAGTTACCTCTAATGCTGAAACATTCACACACTTGAACAGTGGCATCAGTCAGGATGGTGGAACAAGCCAAGACATCGAGCAAAATCAACAGTCAGGAATACCTTCAGGAGCTTACATGTAGTCGGAAGAACATCAAACTATAACACCCAGACAAAACCTGAGATCTATCGACACTTCTCTACCAGAACACTGAGGAATAGCAGAACAGCTGCCTCTGTATCTCTTGGCCCAAAACAATCCCAAGCTGAGATCTGATTTTACAGTGCAGTCAAGACAAAATAAGCACCATAAACATCAGGAGCACTGGAAATGGATGAGCCATGTGCTTCAGGTGGAAGGTGATTCCGCACGAGAACAGCTAAAGATGGATACCTGAAGTGAAAATGAAGGACAGCATGGTGCGGGATTGTGGAAATTCTCTGAAAAAACATGAAGCAAAGCTTGGGAAACCTTGAATAGCTTGCCAGAACCAGAGATAAGTGGAAGAGAAAAAAAAGACAGTATTGGAGTAACTCAGCGGGTCAGGCAGCATCTCTATAGAATATGGTAAGGTGACATTTCGGATCGTAACTCTTCATCAAGATTGATGTTTCGGGTCAGGACTCTTCTTCAGATTGACATTTCGGGTCAGGGTATCTCTTCACTTTGTATCTTTTCTTGTAAACCAGCAACTCATTTCCCATTTCTACATGGGTGGAAGAACCTGAACGCTACAGGAGATCCTTTTTCCCCGTGGCTATCAAACTTTACAACTCCTCCCCCTTCTGTCGTGGGGTAGACAAGGACTGACTCCCCTCCCCCTAGCACCTCCTCAATCTTTGCACATCCCCAAAGCCTTTCCACTCCTCACTTTAGTTTCATGTTTCATGTATTTTTTGTTTTCTATGACTGTTGGCAAATTATTTTCCCTCCTTGGATAAATAAAGTTCTATCGTATCGAACTTTGTCGCTAAGTGACACTAAGTGTCGAAAGTGTAACGGGTAATACGTCAGTAGCAGTTCATTTAAAATAAACCTATGACGGATTCAGAGAAAGGAACATGTATCTCAGTCATGAAAGTAATGTTATATTATTATTAATTAACCGGTTAAATCCTAAAAACCAACAGAATATATTATACAGAGATCAATTAAAGGGACATATGGAAGCAAACTTAAGCTAGAAGTTCTTCATAGTAGCCACTGTCTTCTCAAATGTTTAATGTTTCCTTATTCGATGTTTTTCTCTGCAGCTGAATGAACCTATTATTCTTGACCAAAGCCTTCTGTTTCTTCAATGGCAAACAGTAACTTCTCCTTTAGTTGCTCATAACTTTTGTAAGGGGGGAGGTCCAGGCGATTGAAGCTGCAAAAAAGAATCACAACAAATCACTTTTTTCAAGCATACGTCATATGTTAATTATTTTTTAATAATTTTAATTATTTGTAAGTAACTAATTTCCTATTTCAAACTGCAATTCCCTATTTCAAACAAGATGGAGACACAAGAGACTGCAGAAGCTGAAATTTGGAGCAACAACCTGCTAAAGGAACTCCTTGGATTGATCAGCACCTTTGGGGAGGAAAGGAATTGTCCACGTTCCGACAGAATGGGCAAGGAAGATAACCAAGGAGAGGGGGAAGAGTGAGTTAAGGGCAGGAGATTATAAGTGGACTGAGGAAGTATGAAGGATGCTGGGCAAATGGAGCCAGGTGGCGGAGCAGGGGTGGTGGAATTGGAAGAGAGGCAAATGGATGATAGATATAGATTGAGGCAGACAAAATAAAAGGCAGACAAAATAAAAGGCAGCCATGGGACGGGGGGGGGGGGGGGGGGGGGGGGGGGGGGGGGGGGGGGAGAGAGAGGGTGAAAGTGATGACAGGTGGATCCTGAAGATCCATTGAATGGATGTACACCAGATGCTGCCTCAAAACGGCAGCCAATATCATGAAAGACCCACACCAGCCTGGCCACACTCTCATCTCGCCACGACCATGGAGAAGAACGTGTAGGAGCCGGAAAACCCAGGATCTGCGGGTTCAAGAACAGCTTCTTCCGAACAACCTTCATAGTCTCAAACACAGCATTGCACTAACGACAACCCTATCGCAGCAATTATAATCTACTTTGTTTTTTGCCTTTGTTTGCACAACATACTTTGTTTTCTTTGCTCTATCATGAGGTTACCTAGTATAACTGCTTATCGATTTATTATATTGTGGATTATTGTACATTCATTGTATTCTATTGCATTAATGGGTCTGTAAAGCTGCAGTAAGTAAGAAATTGTTCCGTTGCGGGTACTTTGACAATGAAACACTTTCATGATCTTGTGAGCTAGGAGGGTGATAAGCTAACGATATGAAGGGAGATGGAACCAGAACCAGATGGGGAAGAGGTGGGGAGAGCTGATGGGTAAAATGTGTGGAAAGTTGGTAGATAGAATTAGAGGGGGAGGAGAACAGTAATGGGTGATGGAGGGCTGGAGTAAGAAGGGGTTATGGAAAAGGGGACAACACATAGCAGATAAGCATCACCTGAAATTGAAAAATTCAATCTTTGTACCATTAGGTTGTAGATTACACAGGCGGAATATGTTATTCTTCTATTTTGAATTTGGCCATTAAATCAAATATTTTTCAATTCCGTTACTGAGATAGCCAAGAATAAAGGATAAAGGATAAAGAATAAAGTCGGTTAGTTTGACCCAACTCGTCCATGCCGACCATTAGCTCAGTGGCTTGGAGTATTGAACCACAGACATGAGTTGAAGTCCCAGCACAGCAACTGAGTAATTTAAATTCAGTTAAATGAATAAATCTGTAATAAAAACTAGTGCTAGGAAGTGTGTTTGTGAAACCACCTAGGTGTTGCAAAATAAGGCATCGGGGATGGAAATCTGGCACATATGTATCTTCTGACACACATTTCTGTTTGTCGTAAACAGTCACATGACCATTCAGTTTAAGAGCAATTATGGATGGGGGGCAATAAAATGTCAATCTTGCAATTTATACCCACCCTCCAAACAAATAAAACATAAGGATAGGGAAGAAAAGATGACCTCAACTTTCTAGGAGTTGGACCTAGATGATTGCCTAGAGATGATTTTAACAATTGGATATTTTTGGCCATTCAAAGTTCTGAGACAGACTGTAATAGAAGCAATTTTATATTCTGAACATTAAGTTATGTCTTTGAAGCCAGTACTTATCCCGTCTAAACAGATTTTGACAGCTGTTTTCAGATACAAGATGGCAAAAGCCAGAAGAAAAGGGGGGAAAAACTGCAATAGGTACCTATTCAATTATTTTCAGAAATTGGAAATAACAGTTAAAAATAAAGAGGGACTCAAGATTATGAGATGAATAGCAGGTGTTTATTTGTTAACTTTAAAAAATGTGTGAAGTGTTGGAGGGTGTTAACTTGAAAGAAATATAACTGCTTCTGACAGTTCACAGTTTTATTACATTAACATTAGTAGTTCTTTTGGCAATATGGTGAATACATTGAAAGCTTGCAACTATCTTTCCAACTGGGGACATAAAAACTACTTTAGAGGTGAAGCCAGTAAAAACATTGAGGGAAATTTGGAGGGCGGTGAACAATCACAGCACCAAGGATTCCAGCTTTCAGTCTTTAGAAACATTATAAAATCTAAAAGTAAAATCACCAATTATAACTCTCTTTGATCAAACATAGGACTAACATTTCACTATACTGACTTTGTGTTTTAAAAATTGTGTTTGTGATCACTATAAAATATTCCCATTCCTTGTGTTGGTTTATCTCTGATTGCAGTGGTATGGTATACAAACATACAAGTCACAAGCAAGAAAAGGCCACTCAGCCCTTCAAACCACATCTGGCTAATCTGACTGCAACCTCAAATCTGCATTCCTCTTTACCTGCAATAACCTTTCAGCTGGTAGACACAAAATGCTGCAGTAACTCAGTGGGACAGGCAGCATCTCTGGAGAGAAGAAATGGGTGACGTTTCGGGTTGAGATCCGTCTTCAGACCTCCGATTTAAACCAGCATCTGCAGTTCATTCCTACACATAACCTTTTAGCCCATTGCTTATCAAGTATCCACCAACATCTGCCTTGAAAATATTCTAAGCACCAGCTTCCATCGCCCTTTAACAAACCACTGTACAGCAAGACAAAACAAATGCATGCAAATAGATTCATCTGAAATAATCAAACCTATATTCTAATGCAATCATCCAAATATATTCTAAAACATTGGAACTCTCTGACAGTTCCTTTTTTATTGACTGAAATGTTTGTTTTTAGTCTGTGCTCTGCTTTGAATGCTCATAACTAGGCTAGAAGCCAAAGTGCTAAAATTACCCTTGAGAGTTCCTGAGATACAGAGTGGAAATAATCATTCCCACTCAGACTGTTTGCAACTTTATTATGCTAAACTTATGGTTTCCATTTTGTTTCTTTTCCATCAAAAGAACTATCGACTTCCTTCCCTTAGTATTGGCTAACTCCTACTGAAACCCATCTTGCATCACTTGCCTCCACACAAGACTAGATCAATGCTCAACAGGTAGTTTTCCATTCTCAACTCTCCATAAATTTCAGCTCGTCCAAAACTCTGCCACTCATAACACAACTTGTATCAAATTCCACTTAGTCTCTCAGCTTGCTGAACTACATTGGGTCATGTTCCCTCAGTTCCTTTCCACCAGTTCTACAATCCTCAAGAAAACATTGTTGAACCTGTTGCAATCCATCTGGTGAAGTTACACCCGCAATCCTGTTGGATAGGGAAGTCCAGGATTTAAACCCAGCAACGTTGAGAAAAGAAAATTGAAATTTTAATGGGGAACATGCAAATTGTGGAGTTCACATGCACCTCCACCCTTTGTCGCTCTTGGTTTGGGAGTGTTGTTGGAATTGACTAGGTGAATAACTAGGCTACATCTTATATATAGTACAAATTACATTCACTGTGAGCTGGTGGTTGAGGGAATGAATGTTTAAAGGGGGTACTAATCAAGCCTAATGATTTATCCTGGTTGAGCTGCTCGAGTGTTCTTGGAGCAACACAAACTCTTGTAAGTAGGTGTTTTGCATTACACAATAGTTTATGCCTAGTAGATGGTGGAAAGGCTTCGCGATATCAGACGGTAATTCAAACGCTGACGGAGCTACATCATGTGGATGGTCATGTTGAGTTTCCGGTCAATAGTGGCACAAAAGAATGTTGCCAGTGGGGAACTCAACAGTGGATTTATAATTGAGTAAGATGGGGAGGTGGTTAGACTCTCTCACATTGGAGACGACCATTGATTGGAACTTTTGTGGGATCAATGTTATTTGCCACTTATTATCTAACACCAGAAAGATGACTGAGTCTTGCTCATGCAGACAAAGACTTTTTCATTTGTGGAGAAATTGTGAATGGAAATGAACATCTCCACTTCTGACCTTATTATTGAAAGATCATTGATGAAGCAGATCAAGATCATTGGATTTTGAATCTTAGACACTGCCCCGAAGAGCACGTGCAACAATGTTGTGGGACTGAGAGATTGACCTCCAACAGTGAAGAAAATTAGTTTGCTTGCTATCCAGACAAATCATACTGTACATGAGTACAATCAAGCCACACATAAAAATAACAAGTGTGAAAAGAAAAGTACCAGATTGTAGAATACATGTAGTCTATTGGTTTTGCCGACAATTTCGCTGAACATTTGCGTTCTGTCCACCAAGGCTCGGGGAAATTCCCAATTGCTAACCATTTTAACTCCCCTTCTCATTCTCATACTGACCTTTCTGGCCTGGGCCTCCTACATTGCGCCTGTGTTCACCTATGGT
Organism: Okamejei kenojei; assembly: GCA_035221665.1. Classification (NCBI taxonomy): domain Eukaryota; kingdom Metazoa; phylum Chordata; class Chondrichthyes; order Rajiformes; family Rajidae; genus Okamejei; species Okamejei kenojei. The sequence continues at coordinate 46,619,983 of CM069147.1, forward strand.
CTCCCATGCTTTGTCTTGCCCTCCACTCTTCGAGCTTTCTTTCCTCCCACTCCTGCCATCAGCCTGAAGAAGGGTCCCGACCCAAAACCTTCGCATCCGTGTTTTCCAGGGATACTGCCAGCTTAGATCTGCAGGGATGCAGCCCGGCTCCAGCATTTTGTGTCTTTCTTTGGTAAACCAGCATCTGCAGATTCTTGTTTCTAGATCTTTGTCTATTATTTAACATTGACTGCAGTATCATACAAAATGATGGGAATGTCGTCAGTTTTCTTTCCACAGAGACAGTGTGGCAGTTACTTCTACCACTCCAATCATGGCAAACTCGCCGCCTGACACAGACCTATCCTAGTTGCTTTGTCAAGACTCTACCAATTCAGTCGATGGAGGCAGTCACAGTGACAGATATTAACGTCTCCATCCACAGTTCACTCATGGATTTAAATGACAGAATATTACAGCTGACCAAAAAAAACTGCAAATGTTTCAGAATGTGCATCATCAAAGATTCTTTTCATGCATACAATTATTTTTCAATAACTTTTCAATGTTACTTACCAAGTGTGACTTCTTGGAAGCCAACTATCTTTTCCAACCTTATCGATGCAGAATTTTTGTGGTCCATTGCTCCCTGAAGTAAAATTTGTATTTTATGAATGTCATATAAATGATCTCCATTTATTTCAATATCAAATTATTAGGATTCCATTCTCTCCATTTGACTCCCTATCTAAATATTACGGCATTAAATTCCAATCAATCAAATTTGAACATCTGAAGCCACATGAAATCTGAACAAGAGACAATAGACAATAGGTGCCATTCGGCCCTTCAAACCAGCACCGCCATTCAATGTGATCATGGCTGATCATCCCAAATCAGTACCCCATTCCTGCCTTCTCCCCATATCCCCTGACTCCTGTATCTTTAGGAGATCTGAACTAAAGGTAAATTCCTGAAATTCTTAAATTTAATTTGAATATTCAATGGAAAATCAATTAAAAAAATATTAAATAAATACAAATCTTATTGCAATTAAAAAAAATAAAGGGCAGTTCCGGGAATCATCTGCATGCAGAATGTTAGTATGAACTGTTGCCCCTTTAATTCCCATGCTGTCAGGTTCTTGTCCTCGCCCTCATCATTGTGCATGAGGCAGAGCCCAGTTAATTTCCAGAGTAAGGGGTGTTTGCATGGAGATAACCTACAGGGAGACCTCTAAACAGGCTGTGCTCCATTTAGCAGCTACTTTTAAGGCGAAGTTGACTGGTCTAAGTTGATGTTTTAGCTTGCCTTACAATTTGGAAAATGACCATACAGCCCATTAAATGAATGTCGACTATAGATCAAACTCATTTTTTACTTATTTCTCTGTCACCTATACCGTCTCACATGCCCATTCACTAACATCCCATAACCCCTGCCAATTATCCTACTATCCACACGTCACCTAATTTTGAGTGGCCAATTATCTCATCAACTGGCACATCCATAAGGTGCAAACCAGGTCAACTGGGGGAATCCACATTGTCAAAGGGAGGGCATATTAACACCACACAGACATCACCAGATGCCAGGATCAAACCCGGGTCGTTGGAGGATCAGGTATCAAATGAAATGAGCGGATTAAATGTCTTAATTATTGAGATAAAAAATCTGAAGATTATAATCTTAATTGGGGTTTAATGGTATGTGTAATTAAAAAATAAGAAGTCATAGCGTAAAACTAAAAACTTTGAAATAAAAGCTCACTGATGTAATTTCTTACCTATTAACTCGACAAAGCCCCCAACGGGCAGGCGACATGTGCCAGTGACAAACTGCAATAATCTGATCCGTTTTTCATTGTCCATTTCTTTTACAACCTGAAAACAGTTAAACAAAGGATGCTGGTAACCACACATATTCAATGAAGGCTTAGACAATAGATAAAAGGTGCAGGAGGAGGCCATTCGGCCCTTCAAGCCAGCACCGCCATTCAACGTGATCAGGGCTGATCATCCACAATCAGTACCCCGTTCCTGCCTTCTCCCCATATCCATTGGCTATCTTTAATAGCTCTGTCTAGCTCTCTCTTGAAAGTATCCAGAGAACCGGCCTCCACCGCCCTCTGAGGCAGAAAATTCCACAGACTCACAACTCTCTGTGTGAATTTTTTTTTCCTCATCTCCGTTGTAAATGGCTTACCCCTTATTATTAAACTGTGGCCCCTGGTTCTGGACTCCCCCAACATCGGGAACATGTTTCCTGCCTCTAGCATGTCCAAACCCTTAATAATCCTATATGTTTCAATAAGATCCCCTCTCATCTTTCTAAATTCCAGAGTATACAAGTCCAGCCGCTTCATTCTATCAACATCTGACAGTCCCGGGAATTAACCTGGTGAACCGACACTGCACTCACTCAATAGCAAGAATGACCTTCCTCAAATTGGGAGACCAAAACTGCACACAATACCCCAGGTGTGGTCTCACTAGGGCCCTGTAAAAATGCAGAAGGACTTCTTTGCTCCTATACCCAACTCCCATTTGATATGAAGGCCAAAGTGCCATTTGCTTTCTTCACTGCCTGCTGTACCTACATGCTTACTTTCATTGACTGATGAACAAGGACCCCCAGATCCCATTGTACTTCCCCTTTCCCCAACTTGACACCATTTAGATAATAATCTGCCTTCCTGTTTTTGCTACCAAAGTGAATAACCTCACATTTATCCCCATTAAACTGCATCTGTCCACTCACCCGACCTGTCCAAGTCACCCTGCATTCTCATAGCATCCACTTCACAGTTCACATTGCCACCCTGCCTTCTTAGCAAGTTAACTGTATTATTATCATCACAAGTTAGGTGACCAGAATGAATAAAAGATCTGTTATCTTTGCCAGATGATGGGGGTCAGTTGAAGCCCCACTTGCTGATGTTTTAACTTGTGTGTCATTATATTGATGTTATTTAAATCAAAACCAATTACAAACAAAATTAGAAAATGCTGAAAAAAAACATAGCAGGTCAGGCAGCAACTGCGGAAAAACAACGTTAACGTCAGAATTGTTTCTCTTTCAATAGAGGCTGTCTAACCTGCTGAGCTTTTCCAGCATTTTCTCTTTTCATTTCAGATTTCCAGCAGTTTAATTTATTTTCAAGCTTAATTATAAATCTGAGTTTATGTAGCTGAATGTTAATATCTGATTTAAGATAATAAAATTAGGGTCAGTCTTAAGTCAGGATATGGTATTCAGTCATAATCTCCAATAACTAAACAGCAATAGAAAAATAAGTTCAAAATTCCTAAAAGTTGATTTTCATTTTAATTTAGTTGTAGCTAAGTGGATTAAAAATCAGTTATAATCAGAATTATGTTCCCAACCTTACGAATAATGCAGTAACACTTACATTACTGCATTCCAAAGGTAGTTATTTGGTAGGAAGTATTGAAATATCCTGGGGTTATGAAAATACCCAAGTAAATTTAGAGTTATGATACAAAGGTCTAAAGAAAAATAAAGAAATATTGCTATAAAAGAGTAATATCATTTTGTTCTGCTTTACAGAGACGCAGGTTCAATCCCAACTACGGGTGCTGTCTGTACGGAGTTTGTATGTTCTCCCCATGACCTCGTGGGTTTTCCCCAAGTTTCTTCCCACACTCCAAAGATGTACAGGTTTGTAGGTTAATTGGCTCAGTATAAATGTAAATTGTCCCTAGTGTGTGTAGGATAGTGTTAATGTGCAGACTCGGTGGGTCAAAGGGCCTGTTACGGCTCTATACCTCTAAAACTAAAAACTAAACCCTCAGGAAAAAAAAGATTTATGATGTGATTCCTTTTTTAGTATATATGGGGGTCAAATGGCAAAGCAAATCAATAACAGAATAGGAAAAGACTAAACTCAAATTCCACTAATGTTGTGCATGATAATTAAACAACAATTTTGACCTCCACCTGACAAATCCACACTGGCATCCTTAATTTGCTTAAATACCGTTTTCATAGTGCTTAATCTATTAGAAATACTGATATGGTGAATGAGTGTAGTTTAAAAATAAAGAAAGACTTATCCATTTATCTTCCTTTCTGGATAGTGTTTAGTTTGGCAGTACATTAGAAAACACTAAACAAACTGTTCAACATTACTCCTGTGACCTGGGAAATTGTGCAATCGCCAGTTTATGTACGAAGCAACCACTCTGTGCAAGGGCTTAAAAAAATGTAAGCTTCATTTATCTTTGCAGCCTGGGAAAATGAGTAAAATAGTTGAACAATTTAGTTTTCTAATTTTCCCAGTAACAAGATATACAGACACATAGTAATGGCATGGTAAGCTTGCTCTGGCGACCTTTAAATACAGATCACCAGCAGATGCTCTAACACTGACCTATCACATAACAAAATTAATTGTCAGCCCATTTTACTGCTGCATAGGTTATGGATACTCACCTGCCAGAACCACTGGATCGGCTTGCTGTTCTTCGTGTAATGGCGATAGATGGTATTCTTCTGCCAATCAGTCAGGTCAATTTCTTGCATTCCACATAGCATTAACTGTAAATTGCAAAATTAATTGCCATCTCTGATTAAACGTGTTTGTAGAATAGTTGGCCTTTGTTGTGGCACATGTGATTCTATGCATTTTAATGCTTTGAACATTTTCTGTGGATTTTATTTATCACAAAATGACAAAGTTTTATTATTATTTATGCATAACTACATATAGAGCTATTACGTTTGGTACAATTTATACATCAATCATCATCTATTTAGTTGAAAAGTGACATGGAAGGGATTTCATGGCTAGTAGTGTTGGCTATTGAAATGAGACATGTTGATCTGGTGACATGGAACTTAAAAATCACAAGCAGAGGAAATACTGGGAATTTTTTCATTGATTAGCAATTGATCTTGAATGGTTAACCATGAAAGAACAGGATTTCAAAGAACAAAAACATATCAAGATAGTCCAACCAGTGAAAAAATAGCAATATATTATTAGGAACTGATCTGCTGAGAGGTATTGACAATACATTAAAATACTTGAAAGTGAATAAAAATCATTATTTAGGAGTAAGTGGGAGAGGTAGAAGTGATGGGAAGTGAACCTACTTTATAAAAGCAATGTTTAATAATGTAGAATAAATGACGTGATTTTTACTTGTAAAAATCATTTTATGTAAATACTTCAGTGATTTGTGCCATTAAAAGTGAAAAGAAGCACAGATGTTCACTGCTACTGAGGGTGGTGGGCTGAAATCCCCTGTATATTTGCACATAGATATACATCACAATGGGAACCTTAACAACTGATCTACCTCCTCCAAGTTTGCAAAATCATGTAGAAAGCTGGGCACATATCAATATTAAGTACTTCAAATTTCCACTTCAAATGGAAATTATGCATGCATTCAATGATTTTATCAATGTACTATTTGTTTATGCTAATTATTCTGGTTTGCCGCTCTGCAGAATATTCCAGCCTTGTTTATTCATTCTTAGGTATTAAGTTATTTCTTGGGTGTATATTTAAAATCATGGATTTTTATTATTTACAAATTAAGATATCAATTATGCTTCATGTATTTATAGTGCAGGAATGCTATGCTGAATTCCAAAGAATTAGCAATTATTCCAAGCAAAGAGTCCCAGCTGAACTGAATTTAAGATCTGATGATACAACACAAATGCAGATCTAAATTGAAAGGTCATTGGGTAATTTGTACTGTTGGTGAGTGAAAAACCAAGGAGGTGAAGGAAGCTAATAGTGTGATATATTTTAAACTAACCAGTATTACATTGAGACTGTCTAAATGTTATAGTAGCTATTGTCAACTTTCAATGCCCATCCAGTAGTAAGTTCTGATCTAACATGCAAAATGAAAAGCAAGAACAGATCATCAAATAGTAATAAACTATAATTCAGTGATTAGTGTAACCACCTTCACCAATAATAACTTCGTACTCCATCCAATATTCAAAGAGAATAAAACAGATTTCAAGAGAAGAAAATCGTCAATAGTATATCAGAGACCATCTTCACCCCTTTTCACCGGCCATCAAGAGCACTGTATATACAAACTGATAGTGTTGGTCCATTAGGCAGATGCCAAGGGCTACATACCACTTATTCTTTGGTGCAAGGTGTTTTTCACTATCACTATTCATGTTTAATGCTATTAATATATACAATTTTCTGACTCTCTTCTTGAACATTTAACCACAGAAAATGATGAATAAGATACGTGTAAGAAGGAACTGCAGATGCTGGCTTAAACCGAAGATAGATACACTGTCCTGCTGAGTTACTCCAGCTTTTTGTGTCTATGAATAAGATATGGTTTGACACAAAATGCTGGAGTAACTCGGCATGCTGTTGTTTTCTTCAGAATTGAAGAGATTGAGGGGAATCTTAATTAAGGAGTTTGAGGGGGCTGGATATCCACAACAAAATATATTCTGCCTTTATTTCTAATAACATATTCTGTGCTCATATTCAATATCAATGTTCATACCAATCGTTCTCACCACTCAACGGTATAATAAAAATAACAAACGTGGAAACACACAGCAGGTTAGACAACATCTGTGCAAAGAGAAATGGAGTTAACTTTCCAGCCTCAAAGATCCTTTGTTACCACTGGGAAAGTGAAAACAAGCATGTGCTAAGTTGCAGGGAACTTGATAAACTGAATATTTGTGATCAGATGAGGATAGGATTGTCATGGGTGATCCCCTCAATTGCTTAATAGGGGTTTTAGATAAGAAACATAAAAGGTAAAGGAGCAATTTACAAATTAAGGAACATAAATGTTGCAAAATGCAGGGCCGCAGAACATACACAGCAAATCCACCACTTTTTCTCTATCTTTCCCTTTCAGCATTTTGCAGGGACCATTACTGTCATGTAGTCAGCTCTTCTGTCGCCACACCTCCTCTTCTGGTGGCATTTCCCCCACGTCTTTGCAGAAGAGATGCCACCTCTCCACAACCAGGCCCCAAGCAATCCTTCCAGCTGAAGTAGGGATTCTCTTGCACCTGTTCCAAACCACGGTAGTGTATCTGGTATTCACATCAGGTCTCCACTGCAGAAACTACATTTCATGGGGTTCCTTTGTTTAGTCTGAAAGGGTGTCCCTGACCTTCCTGTTGCCCCGCAATTTGATTCTCCATCACACTCCCATGCTGACATGTCTGTGATCTCCTGCACTGTTATAATGAGAGCCAACAGTATTTCATTTCTCACCTGTCTGGCCAAGTTGTGGCCTTTCTAGAATCTGCAGTATTTTCTTTAGTTTCAATCAAAATTTTCCGTTATATGAAAGGCACGATTAATAATAAAAATTAAAGTAAAATAATAAAAAACTTAAATTTCATTTGCATTCCAATCGATAGATCTGAAATCACCAGTGAAATCAATTAAGTTTCAGATCTTGTAACCTAACTATGATGAGCGTTTGTCAGCACTGGGCCTGTATTTGCTGGAATTTAGAAGAATGAGGGGGGATTTCATTGAAACATACAGAGTAGTGAAAGGCTTGGATAGAGTGGACGCGGAGTTTCCACTAGTGGGAGAGTCTAAGACTAGCGGTCATAGCCTCAGAATTAAATTACTTTTATATAGGTAGGAAATTAGGAGACATTTCTTTAGTCAGAAAGTGGTGAATCTGTGGTATTCTTTGCCACAGAAGGCTGTGGAGGCCAAGTCAATGGATATTTTTAAGGCAGAGATGCACAGATTCTGGATCAGTACAGGTATCAGAGGTTATGGGGAGAAGTCAGGAGAATGGGGTTAGGAGGGAGAAATAGATCAGCCATGGTTGAATGACAGAGTAGACTTGATGGGCCGAATGGCCTAATTCTACTCCTCCTATTCCTATTTTAAAGCTGTCAAATTTGTTCCTGAAAATGCATTCGTAAGAAATAAATGTATTAGTCTTATTGGGTGCTTTTGAGTGCTGCCTTTAAAACCTGTTTGCTGTGGAAGCTATATTTGCTTTTGAGATGCGATCACTTGGTTTCCATTGCATTAATCTTACATTAGATGAGATAGCCATTGCTGTGAACTTTTACCTCAAGCTCTTTTTCATCAAAATACCGTAGCCATTCTAAAGGTACCACCTCGTTGAAACCATCTAAGAAAGCTTTGGTTTGTTCCTCAACTCCACGGGTGAATCTCCAGTCTGTCAGTAACCTAAGGAGCAAGAAAACCTGAATTAATATTTATTTTTGTGAACATCTGAAAGTGACTGAACCAAATGGCATTTGTATCTTTTAAACTCTGACAACTGATGGGTTGTGGCGGCAATGGATTGAAAACAAAACTTTATATTTTTGGGATTCAATTCAACAAATTTCCATTTTATCGTAATTTTTTATTAATGCTTCACTAAGCAAAATATGCATTTTAGGTGTGAATACAGGACAAGATTGACCTGCAAAGACATTATAAATCATATGATCACGATGTTGTATTCTAATCTGTCAGAGGTATGCAGAGTAACCATGTTTATGAGAATGCAGGAGACGTGGGTGGAGGGTAGATGTCGGGACAGCACAACAGAAGAAACAACCACCAGGATGGACATGGCAGCTTGTGATTTAGTGCCAGATTTAGATGAAGAGAGGCTCTAGGCCACTTGTGAGGCCCCTCCCAATTCCCCACCCCCACGACTAGAGGAAGATGGAAGAGTGTTTTAAATAATTTGCGCAAAGCCAAGGATGATGACGGGTGTTTAAAATTCCGCAAGTCACAATTCCTTCTCCAAAGGACATATAATGTTATTGTTAAATACCGTAGTGATGGAAAAAAAATGCATTAATGTTGCACAGTGAAAAACTTTTGCTATAACCGAACTTTGTAAACATTTTGTGGAATAAGCACGAATTTCACAAAATGGGATCCAGTTGAGTGAAGAAAAAAAAAAATCTGTATAATACTTGGGATATATTTCTTGAAGAATTGTTCCTTATTGACAATTATATTGCAAAATCTGAATCAAATCTGCCTCCAAAAACAGTTTACAAAACAAGTATGCTTTTTCCTATCGTTAACAAAGATGCTACAAATCAGCTTAGTTTTATTACCAACCTGACAGTGGCAGCCACAACACAGTAGGTTTCTAGCAACAATTAGCAGCTCTACCCCTAGCATTGCTCCTTGTCAACTTCCTAGTTCAAATATCTTTGCAGTTTCCTACTTACCTCTGAGTTTTGACTTTAGAAGCCTGCAAGTATCCAAAGATGTTCCCTGCACCCGTCATCGCTGCTTACTGGAGCACGTGTGAAAGATTGTCGGACCCCGGTGCCACCAGATTGACACCGATGTGCAGCCGAGAGTGGCCAATGAGATAAGGGGCTGGAAAGCTTTGCTTTTAAAAAATGTATTTACTGCCAGTGCTAGTGTCTAGTTATCAGCTTAAAACAGTATTATTCTGAAATGGAGGGCAAGGAAAATTACTGAAGGGTTGTTTAGAGACTACAGTGCATTGCGACAGCATATGTAAGAAAGGCCTATGACCGTGTCAAAAATATTATACACCTTGGCCGGAGGCCCTCTAGATTTTGAGGCCCTAGGCTTGTGACCTGATCTGTGATGAGCGTGTGAGGCCAGCATCATCCATGAAAACCCTGCTAATTTACTATTTACATTATAATTTGGCAAATTGCGGGTGGCTTAATTTTACATTTGCTCTTCCTAGCATCTCGTACTTATAATTAATATATTTTTCTTTCAACTGTAATTAATAACTGATGGTTAACGTAAAAGTTAACAGGCAATATAGCTGTACATGGCATGGAGAAACAATACTGATAAAAGTCGGATTTTGTGACTTTGTTACATATATATTTAAATTTTCCCTCAGTGCGCTAGCGAAATGTAAAATGCATAATTTCCAAACTAAATTTCCAAAACATAAAAAAGACAGTTAACCTCATATATTCCTCCTTATTCTCTTCAATGACCAAAATATCTTCTCCATCTTTCTTCAGCTCATGGGTTGTTACTTTCCCCAATATTTCCATATCCTGTGCAAAATAGAGTTCCAAGCCGCATTCTTCTATATTGTTCTCCCTGAAAGAGAATAATTAAAAAAATGAAAAGCAAGTAGCATGATGATTTATCTAATTTATTCCTCAATACTGCGATTCAAGATTTCTTGCTTCCTGAAACAATTACAAATTTATGCATCACTCTATGCTTCGTAAAATTATCTCCAAATACTTTTTCTCCGGAACAGCAAAATACTGATAGAAATACAAAATTATAACAATTTCAGTAATTTTAATGCTATATTAATCAATTTATAAATAATTTTACAATCAACGAGACTGTTTGTTCAAATAATAGTTTTGAATGAACAAATAATTACTTGATCCACAGCAGTGAATTGTAGAATTCTGGGTCAATGGATTCCAAGTCTTTCATTGTGGGATTTTTATTCAACATTCGTTTATAAAATGGCAGTGTGAATCCTGTATCAATAAATTTACCATGATAAAGTGCCTAGGACAAAACAAAACAAAAACTTTCAAAATGTTTCATAATACTGCTCGTAGCAAAATTCTGAAAAGACCTAAAGTGGCATCCACAGGACCGATAAAGAACAACTGCAAAGAAGATCACAAGTGTTTTAATAATCCCTGAAGTTCCCTCATGCAACATTCAAAGCACAATATCTTAACCCTTATTATCAAAGGTAAACAGATCATCAGAAACTTGTGATGGAATATTATATCCAACAACTTCAGTTTAATACTCTGAAGATGTGGAATTGCAAAAGGCATTTGATGAGGATCCTCGTAAGAAACACAACAAAAATTAAAGAGCACGGAATACTCTGACAATGTAGAGACAGTAGTGTGATCGAAATGGCAATAATTAGATAGAGTTGAATGTCAGCTAGTGGTTACTGATGAAATAGTTGAATTGTAGTATTTACACGTGAAAATGGAGGAGACCAAAGAGATGTTATTAAAATACACCAGAGGTAACTGTAGTCAGCAATAAAAGTAATTATAGGTTGTTGTCTGAATAAAGTTAAATAGATAAGTTATTGGGATCTCCATAAAATTATCTTTGTATATGTATTGTCAAGAGGAGTCTTATATGATCACAATGATCATAGGTGCTACATTGAAACAAGTTTGAAACAAGTTTATTCATGGATAACCCCTTGAGATGAACAGTCATCTCGTTTTCGAGGGGGTCCAACATAGAACATACAGCACAAGACATAACATACATAGAGGCTCTCATTGACACACCCACCCACACACCAATCCCAAAACCCCTCCATCCCCACTTGTTATAGTTTATGACAATTGTTAACATTAATAACATACACATGACATATACTTTAATTTATATTTCTAAATATATGGTATGGGAGATTAAATGAGCACATGAGTAAGTGAGATCAACCATAATAATAAATAGTCACATGTATATGTGGGAAGGAACTGCAGATGCTGGTTTACACTGTGCTGAAGTAAGTCAGCAGGTCAGGCAGCATTTCAGTCACAAGTCAAAGTCACATCATAGTCACAGATCAATGAGGGTTGACAAAATAAATATCCAGTCCTTTCAGTGCAATTATAGTGAGCATGCTGCATGTTACTTTTGCGTAAGTGATGGCTCAATAGTATTATCTCAGCTTACGTCAAAGGGTATGGGTTCAAACCTCGCTCAAGATCTTGCTAAATAATCTATTCTGGCTCTTCAATGCAATAAAGTGTGAATGTAATTTTGCTAACTCACTTTGTGGACCAAAATAATTCATGGCTTTATCTGAAGATGAGCAAAAGGATAATCCCAGGGTCCTATATTAAGTCATTCAAACTATTTAATTACTAACAAAACCAATATCACTATAGCACTTTGCAGAGCAAAAAATCATTTCCAAACATTACAACAGGGCTGCAAAAGTATGATTGGTTGCAAAATACTTTGGGGTGTTTCTTGGGGTGTTTAAGTCATAAAAGGCATTACATAGATTCTTCATTCCTGGAGTGTCTAGGAGGTCCATTTTACAGTAAAGCAACCTTTCTGTTACAAAGCTCTCAAAATGTGCAAGTTGTACTTAAAAAAAAAAAAATTCCATACACAGTCTTTAAAGTATAGACATGTATGAGCACCAGATATCAGCTACTTAATTCACTCGACTTACCATTGCTATGAACCTTCCAATAAAACGAAAATAAGTCAAGTGATCTGGATTGATCGATGAAGCAGGGTTTATCTGCAAACAGTAGTTGTTCTTTCCAGCGTATTCAAACAAGCAGTACATTGGATTGAGAACTTCATGGGATAGCAGGAAAAACCACTCCCTACGGAACAATGATAAACTCCAAAAAATGAATGTTGAACCTTCAACCAAAAATGTGTTAAAATAGAACACACTTTAATATTTAAAATTTACAATTAATAATTTGCATTAATAGATTTTTTTACCACCCCAATTATTCATTCTGCATGCAAAAAATAACAGCTCTCTATTATTTTTTATACATACAGTTGGAGGCAGAGCTTCATTTCACCTTGTCTGACTCTTTACTCAGAACTAATGACTTGTTGAAATGGCAGCAATTCTAATACATTTCTCCAGTAATTGCTGCAACTCAGGTGTAATTACACAATATAGTAAAGACATTTTGAATAAAATTAAATTATTCACATCAATTATTTTCAGTAATAATTAAAAATAAAAGCTCATAACATCTTTCCCTGTTCCCATAAGTAAAACCAATTTCACAGCTGCCTGTGAATAGCAAGCTCCAAAGATTACCAAATCAGACACAAATATTTAAATGCTCGGCAAAATTTCTTGTTTGCATTAAGCCCAGATCTGTCTTTAGCATAGAAGAATACTCATATTCAACTCATGGAGTCAGAGAGAGATGCAGCATGCAATCATTCCTTCAACCCACCAAGCCTGTACCATCAATCACCCATGTACACTAATTCTTCATTAACCACCTTCTCTTTTTATTGTACCAACTCCCCAATATGAAATGTTGGGGCATCCTTCAGTTAAATAGGATTTAATAAATTAGATACGATGAGTTTGTGCTATTGCTCCACACTCAAGGGGATCGGGTGTTCTAAATAATCCTGTGTAGAACCAACAAATGTATTCTCATGGGAACAGTCTGGCCTGGTAGTCACTTTAGAACTCAGAATCTTCTACTTGCATGTGATATAATTACCACTGCATATATTTTATTAAAATCAATGCATGTTTAAAGTAAATGATTAACTTCATTGCTATGCCTAAATATCTGTTTATTTGTGCGGGAATCTCTAACAATTGTCCAAAATGGTCACATTCCCAATCTCAAACAAATTATTGGATGGAATGTGCCCCTTTCTCCAAGGAAAAGAAAGAACAGAGATTAAACTGAAGATAGACACAGATTGCTGGAGTAACTCAGCGGGACAGGCAGTATCACTGGAGAGAAGGAATGGGCAATGTTTTGGGTCGAGACCCTTTTTCAGACTGTCAGGGGAGGGGGAGGTGGAGATACAGAGATAAGACAGTGTAAGGTGTGAGAACGAGACAACAAAGGGATGGAGATCAAGGAAAATGTAGAATAGATCATTGTTAGCAAGGAGAAGGTAACAACAAAGCAAACAGATACAATTTAATCAGGGATAGTAAGACTGGTCGGGGAACTGGGAAGGGGCAGGGATGGAGTGAGAGGGAGAGCAAGATTAGACTGCTCTGTAGACGCTGTAAGAATGTCAATATCGTGGCACAAACTGAGATATAGAAGTAGTCACCTTACAGGCTGTGATAGGCAAATAATCTGACTAAGGCAAAGTGCAAAGCTACAAGGGGAGAACATGATTACTTTCCATTTTCCAGGGGATTAGCAAAATAATAGAAAATGGTTTGTTTGTAACAATAATTGTTTTTACTATTTAATCTGATATTATTTTTAAATATTAAATGTTCCATCCTGATGATTTCCTGTAAGGATCAATACTTCACATTACTGTCAATAAAACACAGTCACAACTAATATGTGGAGTACAGTTACTTCAAAGGAACAATGAAACAACAGCAAAAATACAAGTGAGTTCCACGGATGAAGGAAGATTCTCAGCAGCCTGTCCGTGGTTCTACCCTGTGGTAGAACAGCATGACGTAACCTACCATAGGGTAAAACCACTGGTAGGTCACAGAGAAAAGAGGCTGCAAGAAGAGATGACGGAGGCTCAAAATAGTACAGGCACCTGATCCACCAAGAAAATTAGCAACTTTAATTAGCAAATTATATAAAAAAGCAATCCCAGAAATGTGCCCAACAGTTCGCATTAGAAGCTGCACTGTTATAGAAAACATACAATATTGAATTCACCACAACAATTCGCTTTTGTTGGCTACTTCATTTCACAAAGTCAAAAATATTTATTTTTAATTATTAACTGCAGCTTCTAATTAAGATTTAATTAGTGACTCATGCAACAAACCACCATATATTCAGTGTGTACTGTTGTATTTTAAAACGAATAAAATGTTTATATATGTATATATATATATATATATATATATATATATATATATATATATAAATATATACATATAGTGTTCACAAATTAAAAATGAGGTCAAATCAATCAACAGATTGAAATTTGGTAGTCAAAACTAATATAATGTTTTACTGTATATATAGTATTCAAAAATAAAAAATGAGGTCAAATCAATTAATGTATATTGAAATTTGGAAACTTTTTTTCAAAAAATCCTTGAAAATTAAGTGTCAAAAATCAAAATTGAAATATCTTATCAGGCCCAAATGTTCCAAATATTCTTGCATAATCGCACCTGGTGTTCATCAGGCTTTCAGAGAGAAAAATAATTCCAAACAATTGCTTTTACTCTGTCAATGATTAGTCCTGTAGAGTTATGCATGGATAAGAAAATGTAATAGAAAACTGCCCAACACTGAATGCACAGGGGAAAACAAATAGAAAATAAATCCAGGTGAAGAAAAAGGATGCAACATTCATAATGGAATAACAAACAGTATTTAATTCGAATCAAGGAGCCAATATACTCACAAAATAATCATATGTAAATGATATATTCTTAAAATAAGGACTGTGGCTTTATTTTCAGAAATCTTAAAATATTTATACAATATGTAAACAAATATTGATAGCACAATACTTAAACATTACACATCTCAATTTTTTTTTCTAATTTAATTTACAATAAAGTAGAAATTAAATTATTTTTCTATTGGCATGCAATTCATAATCTAAAATTAGTTCAGATGGTAAAGTGCATGAACTCACTTGCTTGCCATCTTGGTTCAAGCTATACCTACTTTGGTTACCCTTGCTGCTAAAGAGAGGAATTTACAGACAAAAAATATATCGTTTAAAATACATCTATTCTCAATATTAAGGACACTCCCAGCAGAACTTAGAAGAAAATGGCACACTTCTTTTAAGCTAATCTTCTTTAAGTAGGGATTTGTGACCTGCACTATTTTGGCCAGTCTTTTTAGATCCGAGGCACATCAACAGTTGCAATCACAATGAAAACATTTCAAAAATTGAACTGTAATGTGAAACACTAGTTTGCAACTGTGGCGTTTTTAGTTGACCTGATTATTGCTTTAATTTGTTTTAATGTTTAATACCATTTGCCAGTGGATGATCACAATGTTTAACTGGATATCATTTGTTTGCTAATATACAAGAGCATTTAACCTAAGTTTCATGCACCGGAAGACTTCTGAATTGACCAAATAATGTGGATTTTATCGAGGATTATGTGCTACCTCCACTGGACACTGACCAGTGAAATGTCTGCACTGCCAAAGGCATATCCAGAAAGAAGAACTTGCTGAATTAAAGTCTCCTTCACTTAAACAGCGAGACCCTATGTGACACCAGAGCTTGATGCAAACTAATTAGATTGCATTGATGGGTCGGGAGCCCTCTCATGGAAGAAAAAAAAAAATTTTTTTCACGGCGGCGCAAGTCATATGGCTTCATATTCATTATCTGTATTGTATATAGAAAAAATTTTGATTGATAGCACAATCATCTGTCATTTTTACAATGCTTCTGAATGTCCACAACGTTGTTGTTCTTTCTCATTTCTAAACACAAAAATGCTTTAGCCTGTTGTGACTCAAAACGAAAAGTGATGCCAGTGAGCTCAGTGAGGCATAAAATATGTTACCAAAATAACTGTCTTAGAGTTACTCACCTTGCTATACCTCCATAATCCAAGCCCTCCTCTCCACGCATTATTATGTACAATCGACGGCGCAAGTCATATGGCTTCATATTCATTATCTGTATTGTATATAGAAAATATTTTAAAGAAAAGTTGCTAAGAAAAAAATGTCAGGACCCTTTTACAGTTACTTTAAATTTACAAACAAATATGCAAAAATGCGTGGCAGTTTCATTTCGAATTTTTGTTTAATCTACGTCAAAGAATTCAATTGTCCAATCAGGACATAACGATACATTTATAATTTTGTATGTCCATACATTAGAAAATGTCCATACATTTACAAGATTGTGGTACAAGGAATTATAATAATGAATTATATTATTTTGATTCCACTGATCCACACAATAATGGTGAAATGCCTCACATTAAGAAAACGTCATGCTGAGTTATGCAGCTAATGAACACTCTTGCCAATTAAAAACAATGTATGCATTACAGAGAAAGATGGGCTAAATACAAAAAGGGAATGAAGGCCAAATTTAGTGGTGGAATGTCTCCCATTTTATGGCCGTGTTTAGTATGGTTATACTGTTACAGTTATACATATAGTATGGTTGTACAGTTAAGAAAATGTGCACAGATTGAGCCTCAAGAGATGTTGTCAAACATAAACAGACCAGTGCAAGGAATCAACTTGTACCTTTCACATAATAAAATTGATGGAAAATAGCACTTGTGCTCAAGAAAAGCAGAAGCAGCAGCTAATGAAATGTTCAATAATGGAATATCTGAGACACTAGAGACTGCAAATGTTGGAATCTGGAACATTGTTGGAGTAAAATGCTAATAGCAAAAAATGCGTTAAGAGGCATGAAACAGGTTAAGAACTGCTATAAGGCATAAACGTACAACTTAAAATGTGGATTATAAACGGAAAATTAATTAGTTTGGCAAGAGTCACTAGTTGAGTTAAGCCATGGCCTGAAGCAGAAAGAGATTTCCGATAAGACAACTTGAACCAGATGTGAGGAAAAGAAAACAGTACAAGAAATTTCTCTCAAATTAAACTGTTAGAGGAACAAGTTTGGGACATTTTACCTTAAAATGCAATTCCTATCAGTGCTTGATTGACTCCTCGAGTACATGTGCAATCTGCTTAGTTCCAAGGATGAGCAAGACAATATTTTCCATATCACTTGCTCAATGTTTCCTGATGTAACCCAGCCATTTAAAGTTGTTGCAATCTCATAATAGTAGTGCTCACCAGATTAGGATGAGATGAAGTAAGGTGAGGCTGGTTAAAACTAATTTCCTATTCTACTCAAAAGTGTACCTTTGTACCTTCAAATGCTTAACACAAAAAACTATCAATTTCAACGTGCTTGTAAAAAAAAAGCATAGATTGAGTTCATATTTGATTGTATGTGCCGCCTTTATTATTAACATGTGATACCTAAAATATTTTGTTACCTGTTGAAAGGAATCCTCAAATAACGTCTGTCTGGAGACACTGATTTTGACATGACTTGGTAATGCATTAGACTGAAATAACAAATAATAGTAATGAAATATTAGAAAATATTAAGTTAAATCAGAAAATAAATCCATGCTGATAAAGCACAACATACTGTATTCAAAACAAGCACATATCAAATGTAGTCATACTAGTAAAAATGTTTTCAAGTTTAAAAAAACTAAAGGAAATTTTAGGAAATACAGAAATAATTATTGAAGACTGCAGATGTCGGATATCTGAAATGAAAATTAAAATTGCAGATCAGGCAGTATCTCTGGAGGGTGAAACAAAATTAACGTTTCAGATCAATGATTACTCAGCAAAACTGAAGAAGAGCCATTTACTCGAAACAAAAACATGTGCATATAAATAAATTACTCAAACAATTTAAACAACGTGTGTCCTGAAACTTTCTATTCTTCTTCATCGAAATAAGTGGACTTGCTGAATTTGCAACAGGTCCAACATAGTACAGATTCAGCCTGCAGATTTCTCAAAACAGTTATGGAAACTTGACGGTCTGCCAGTGGCTCCAGAAAGTATCCAACATCAAAGTGCAGTAAAAATGACAGCAGTATGGATTGCCAGGAAGCCTGGGATTTGTATATTTGCATGAGTGATCCTTAATTGTTCCAGAGTATCTATATAACACTCCCGCACCAGATAATGCTGAAATCTTTGACAGCAGAATATTTCTATCTCCGGGTTGAATTGACATGGTATAACATAACTCTAAAAGTTTTCTTTTGGAGAAATGCACTTTAAAAAAAAAGGTGCTGGATTGCCAGCTTTAACATGGTAAAAGCTCTTGTTCAGCCATTTTACAAATGTTTCATTCTCCTCATAAAAAGATGGAAAATGTAACTATTGCATGGAAACTTTATTTTAACATTTTGGACCTGTTTAAAAGGCCATAAAAACCTAATATGATTTATATTTTCAAGTTACACTAATATATTTATTTGTGGTTTCAGTTCCAAAGGTAATCTTTTAAGTTCATGTGTCGCAGCTGGAAATTAGTTCTTAGCTAAACTACTTGATGAAGCAAGCTCATCCCATTACTTAAAAACAAACATTTATTTACAAAGTAAAATGGAACTGCGTATTAAAACCTAAAATTCCAGTTAAATAATTTTATCTTATAGTTGTGTAAAAATCATGAGGGGAATAGATAGGTTGGATGTACATCTTTTTGTACCCAGGGGTAGAGAATTCAAAACCCAGAGGACAGAGGTTTAAGGTGAGAGGGACAAGATTTAATACGAACCCAAGGGGCAACTCTTTCACTCAGAGGGTGGTGGGTATATGGAACAAGCTGCCTGAGGAGATATTTGAGGAAGGTACTATAACAGCATTTAAAGAAATTCAGTCAGGTACATGGATAGGAAAGGTTTAGAGGTTTGCGGGACTAGCTTAGATGGGTATCTTGGTCGGAATGGATGAGTAGGGCTGAAGGGTCTGTTTCTGTGCTGCATGACTCTATAAGCTGTTACTATAGCCCCTAACACAAATAATGTATTAGAAGAGGTTGGTATCATCAGAGGCTAAGGGGAAATCTGATTAAAGTTCATAAAATTATGGGGCGTGTGGTCCCTTTAGATGAAGGGATTCAAAGTAACATTAGCAAATTTGCAGATGACACAAAGCTGGGTGGCAGTGTGAACTGTGAGGAGGATGCTATGAGAATGCAGGGCGACTTGGACAGGTTGGGTGAGTGGGCAGATGCAGTTTAAAGTGGATAAATGTGAGGTTATCCACTTTGGTAGCAAAAACAGGAAGGCAGATTATTCTGACGTTAACGTTGTTTTTCCGCAGATGCTGCCTGACCTGCTACGTTTTTTTTCAGCATTTCCTAATTTTGTTTGTAATTGGTTTTGATTTAAATAACATCAATATAATGACACGTAAGTTAAAACATCAGCAAGTGAGGATTCAACTGACCCCCATCATCTGGTAAAGATAACAGACCTTTCATTCATTCTGGTCACCTAACTTGTGATGACAATAATACAGTTAACTTGCTAAGAAGGTAGGGTGGCAGTGTGAACTGTGAAGTGGATTCTATGATAATGCAGGGTGACTTGGACAGGTCGGGTGAGTGGGCAGATGCAGTTTAATGGGGATAAACATGAGGTTATCCACTTTGGTAGCAAAAACAGGAAGGCAGATTATTATCTAAATGGTGTCAAGTTGGGGAAAGGGGAAGTACAATGGGATCTGGGGGTCCTTGTTCATCAGTCAATGAAAGTAAGCATGTAGGTACAGCAGGCAGTGAAGAAAGCAAATGGCACGTTGACCTTCATATCAAATGGGAGTTGAGTATAGGAGCAAAGAGGTCCTTCTGCAGTTGTACAGGGCCCTAGTGAGACCACACCTGGGGTATTGTGTGCAGTTTTGGTCTCCCAATTTGAGGAAGGATATTCTTGCTATTGAGTGAGTGCAGTGTCGGTTCACCAGGTTAATTCCTGGGATGGCGGAACTGTCAAATGCTGATATAATGGAACGGCTGGGATTGTATACTCTGGAATTTAGAAGAATGAGAGGGGATCTTATTGAAACATCAAAGATTATGAAGGGTTTGGACACGCTAGAGGCAGGAAACATGTTCCCGATGTTGGGGGACTTCAGAACCAGGGGCCATGTTTTAAGAATAAGGGTTAAGCCATTTAGAACGGGGATGAGGAAAAACTTTTTCACACAGAGTTGTGAGTGTGAACTGGACCCAGATCCAAAAGTAATATTAGGAGTTCCGGATTCAAATCTAATTTTGGAAGGGAACATTATCCCCCACAATTAAAATGTGGACAGTGGAAATGTTGAAGACATTGCATTAGGAAAGAATCAGATTTGTCCTAATGGACAAATACGAATTCTTTGAACAGATATGGTCTCCATATACAGAATATTTGAAGGGGTAGCTGTTCTTGGCATCACAACTCAATGGATACCCGGCAGGATTAGATGAAAATAATTCTCCTTTTTTTTTGGATTTGTATGCATGTCTCTATTGATATCATTATTTGAAATTGTGTTATTCACTATTAAGATGAATAATATATACTATAATCTTTTTTTTTCTTCTCTTTTTTTCTCTTCTCTTTCTCTCCCTATATAATCAAAATTATTATTTAATCACCATTCGTATTGATTAAAATCCATTCTTTTCTTTCTAAAAATACTTTCTACTTTCTAAAAAATAGATGTTTATAAGAATTATTTGTAACATCCATATATTTATTGAAATAAGTTGGTTTTGTATTTGAAAAGTTGTTATACTGTTGTTATGATAGATTACTTCTAATAAAAATATTATTTAAAAAAAAAAGAGTTGTGAGTGTGGAATTCTCTGTCTCAGAGGGCGGTGGAGGCCGGTTCTCTGGATACTTTCAAGAGAGAGCTAGATAGGGCTCTTAAAGATAGCGGAGTCAGGGATATGGGGAGAAGGCAGGAACGGGGTACTGATTGGGGATGATCAGCCATGATCACATTGAATGGCGGTGCTGGCTCGAAGGGCTGACTGGCCTACTCCAGCAGCTATTGTCTATTGATCTATGTTCTATGTTCATACTTTGTAATTCCTTGTAAGAAAAAAGTGGTGTGAACTGACTTGGGTGCACATACCTCAAAGGGTGTTTAACCTTTGTTCACATTTACACCAATAGATTAAGAGAAGCAGAAATAAAATTTAGGATTATTTTAAAAATACTCAATTACCAAATTCTAGAACTGATAGCCCTGTATATTTTCCTCATAGTAACATTATTTTGACATTTTTTACCCTTGCCAACATTTTTGTTTGTAGACTCGCTGCTCTTTAACACAATCCTATCATTCTTTTACTAAACAGTTGGTTAAGCATCCTAACTTGATACTTTAATAGCTTATTCTAGTCTTATACTTGGGATAAGAAAGTTTCTCAAATCTCCATCCAGTGAAAATCTTAGTTTGAGCTCAATGATCTGGTAAGGGTATACCTACAGTACCTGTCTGCAGTTTTAAATTGTATTACTAACTATATATTTGCAATAATCTACTTTACATTAACTTATGTCACATTTTAACCTCTATTTAACCAAAATTTAAATTTGTTTATCATCTCTAATTATAAAATTATACTCACATGGCAGAGGAAACGGAATTGGTGATATTTCCATCGAAAGCTTCGATCGTACGCTGCTGGAGACCCATTTCTTGCACTGTAAAGTCATTAAAATGCTTATGTTTGTGTTGAGATCAACTTAATCTAGCCATCTGCTGCCTCTTGCATGTGGTCTATCTCAGTGGACTATTTTTGGACACTTTGCTAATTGGGGATTGTGCATACGGTTTGGCAATAATTTACTGAACTGTATGTAAAAAAAGTATTTCACGGTGTGTTTGCACGTGACAATAAAGGCACCATTGGCCATAACAAAATGGATGACCAGCTGACTTGTAAACAACAATGTATTCAATATCCAGAGATATATTTAACAGAATAGTACCTAATTTCTAACTCTATTTCCAATGATGAGAAACACATGATCCGTTTAGGTAAATACATTTTTTATGAAGTAATGGAAGTATGAAATGTTAAAAATAAGTGATTAATTTGTTTAGAATGAAAGCAAATTGGGTGTTTATTTAGTCTTTTTGCCTTAATGATCAGTTTTCAAGCATCAGGAACTTGAATAGTGGAATGCAACAGTTTGCAACTTTATTAATGAGCTTTAATAATTCCTGCTTCTGTTTTCCATCTTGTCAAATACTAATTGGTAACACAGCATTAGAGGATTCATTCAGGATTGGAGGATGGTATCCTTGTTGCTCAACAGCTGAGAGCCTCAATTACAGATACTTTATTACTGAACAACTTGAATAACCTTCAGTAGACTCACTAGATAATTGTCTACAACTTCTAAATGCATTATCCCATCATGATTCAAAATATATATTTTTGGAGGTCAGTCTCCAAGACTGTAATGCTGACACTAGTAAATGTGTATGTATTTGTTTGACAATGCACATGAGGGAAGTTAATGCAGAATTAAGGACTATCAATTGCAGAAGAGGCAGCAAATGTGCACTAGCTATTGCAATTTTAATCCAGATATGTGATAACAATAATGTAGACAAAAAATACTGCAGAAACTCAGCGGGTGAAGCAGCATCTATGGAGAAAAAGAGTAGGAGACATTTCGGGTCTAGACCTTTCTTCAGACAATAAAGGGTCACTTTCAGATATTTTTAAAGCAAAAATATTACAATGGTTGCAATTTGTGGGTAGTATTTTAATTTTTTTTTCAAATTTAAAATAATTGTTAGAATTGCACAATGTACATTTAGGCATCAGAATCATTAGTTAGTAAAATATAAAATGGTGGATTTTGTGAATTAGCATGTTTTAGAGTTTATTCTCTGACATAACTCTGATACATAAGATGAAGATTACAAAAAGCTACATTTTTCATTTTTAATTCAATAAAAGGTGGACCATATAGCTATTCCAAAATCGAACTGCTGGAGGAACTCAGTGTACAAGGCAGCATTTGTGGAACCAAAAGGACAATCAGCATAAAAGATAAGACACAAAATGTTGGAGTAACTCAGCGGAACAGGCAGCATCTCTGGAGAGAAGGAATGGGTGACGTGTCTGGTTGAGACTATTCTTCATACTAATCAGCACAATCAGGCCAATCAGCATATTGGATCAAAATATATGTATCAGCAATTCCTCTAACAGTGTTTTTTGTTCTAGATCACAGCTTCTGCAATCTCTTAAGGTTGGTGATCTTTTTAATTCAGCAAGGAAAATTCATAAAATCTGAAGAGCAGCCGGGGCATAGAACATGAATAAATAATCTGATGATCAGGATACATTTTTCATTAAAGGAGCTATTCTCTAAAATTGAATATTCTTCACACAATATTAATACTAAGGTGACAGTAGATACCCATCACAATATTATTAGCTTTTTGCTGCTTTAAACATAATTATGTTGATACAATCAAACCTCAATCACGTCCCGCGTACTGATTTTAATATTATTTGATGATTATCGTCTGTTCGTCAATTGAAATAAACAATGGCAAATAGTAATAATAAAACATTAGAATTGGTGCTACTCAAATATGTGGAAAATAACTTGCCACAACTTTGGCAAAATGGAAAATAATGAAAAACTCCTAAAGAGAAAACATATTTACCTAGAGGTGGAATCAAATCCAGTGCGAGGATCTTTAAAGGTGGTGGAACGAGAGTTATGGTCCACAAAATATCGAACACCTTCATTTGTGTATTTCATCTCCCAGCCAGGAGGCAGTGGGGATTCTTGAATCATCCTATGAAAACCCAATTTTAGCTCATGTTATAGGAATACCTCATATGATAGATAGATGGACAAAATAGTCACAGTGAATATCAATTAGCTTCATATTTTACGAATATGCACTGCAGTACTACAAGCTGCTTTTTTCTTGAATGGCTCAATCACGCCATTTTTTTCTCGGCAAGAACTATTGTCCACTATACCAAGTTTTAAAAGTAATTGAGTTTTCAGAAGATGCAGATTCAGAAATGCTGTAAGTACTCCTCATTTTAACTTACAGCACTTTGTATCAAAATGTGAGGTAAATAATTTGAAATATTAATATTCTGGAAGCAAGCAACTCATGAAAGAAAAACATATTATAGGGTGATTGGGATAATGTTAGGATAATGAGAAGAGAAGAGAAGAGAATAAACTTCTAAACTGTGCATGGGTCTGCATGCTTTCGCCCCAGGGAGGAGGGGAATATTACTAGTTCCAGTTCTGGGTTATGAAATGGGCCAAGTGGACCAAATGTCAGTGCAGAACACCACGGAAAAACTGGACATTATATTTTAAGGTTCAGATTTTTAATGGAAAAGAGGCTAACTTCAAGAAGAAAATGTCTGAGAAGATAAAATTCAAAGATCAGAAACTAAAATTGTTGCACTACTGTGTTTTAAGGAGGAAATCCAAAAGCAAAATATTAATGGTGCTAGATCTGAAAAAAACCCCAAAATGTGCTGAAAATATTCACCAGGTCAGAAGAGCGAAACAGACAAAACATTTCAGGATAATGATCTTTCATCACAAAGGTTAGAAATAGCATCTTTGAAGTTGCATTGAAAGCGGAAATGGACACAAGAAATAAAGGGGATATCTGTGGCAGAATGGAACATGAGCAACATGGCAAAACTGGCAGGATCAATGGTTCGAAAGAGGATAACAAAGGTAACTAAACATGTCCAGGGTAGGTGCAAACAGGAGGAAGTAAATAAGATCTAAAATTACCAGAAGGATAAAATAAATTAAAAACATAATCCTGGAAATGTACAAGGCTGGAATGGCTGAATTTGGAAAATTGCTTAATTCATAATTGATTAAAAAAAGTTTCACAAAAAATCATACACTCAATTTATTCCCCCCATAATTAATTAAACGTACAAAATTCTTTAGGGTCTTAATAGGGTAACTGCGGAGCTAGTGTCTCCAGTCTCAAGAACCATGGCAATCTCTATTGAGATTGTCCTGTAACAGGCATTCAGGACTAAGATGAGAAATAATGAATTTATTCTGAAAGACCGTCTCTCAAAATGCCTGTCAATCAATATGTTGGATAGCACGCAACAAAAGCTTTTCACTGTACCCCTATACACATAATAATAAACTAAACTGAGTGTAATATATATATATTTTTTAAGGTTTTGATAGTTATTTACCTAAACAGTAACATTTTTTTTTAATCTACAGATGCTGACTGAGCTGCTGGGTATTCCTAGCTTGTAAAAATATATTTCAGGTACAGGCTTGTATATTCTCATAATGAATACTTTGCTTCAGTGTTTCCGAAGGAAACATTCTGCCAAAATCACAGCAGGAAGGCAATAGTCTTAAGGCCATGGTAAAAATCGATTTGGAGGTATGTTACAGGCTGGTACCTAAGGTAAATAAGTTTCTCGGTCGGCATTTTTTAGGTTTCTGAGGGAAGAGGGGAAGACTTTTCAAAATGGCTTTCCATCATTTTCTTATATCCCTGCTCGGAGAGGAAGTGCCAGAAAATGGAAACCGGCACAAATGACACTCTTGTTCAAAACTTAGTGCTGGGGTATGCCAGAAAACTACAGACTAGTCAGTTTAAATATGGCGTGGAAAATCTTTTACAAACAATAATCATGGAAAATTAAACATGGAAAAGTTGAAGGGACCAAGACCTAAAAACATTAACCGTTTCAAGACCAAAACAAAGTGCTGTAGGAATTCAGCAGATCAGAGGGAAATGGACAACGATGTTGCGTCAGGACCTTTCTTCAGACTCCATCACACGGAACGTCAGTAAAAAGAAGGATCCCAGTCCAAAATAATTTCTTCATTTCCCTCCAAAGATGCTGCCTGAATTGCTGAGTTCCTCCAGTTCTTTGTTTCTTGCTCAAGATTCCAGCATCTGGGCTCGAGTCTACATTAACTATTTCTCTTTTCACAGACAGTGCCTGACTGGCTAACATGCTTCTTGCTGTTTTTATTTTTATTGCTGAAGTTAGACATTTGAAGAAGTCTGAGTTATTTGAGAAAACCCAGCACAGTTTTGTGAAAACCTAATTACATTGGACAACCCAGATTATTTTTTGATGAGGAAACAATGAAGGGTGCTGAAGGAAAGGCATCAGATATCATAAATGTGTAATTCCAGAAGGTATTTGGCTGGCAAGCAGAAGTGAGGCCCATGGAATAAAGGGTGTGTTGCATGGATAAGGAACTGGCCCATTAACAAAAAAACAAACCCATGGTAAATGTTTTTTTTTAGATGATTGACCCCGAGGGAAACTGACTAGCAGTTAGCATATATGTATCGATGTTCTAGACAAGGGTGCACAGAGTACACAGATCTGCAATGGCACCTAGCTTGGAGATGACAAAATGCAAAAAACACAGATAAGCTGAAAGAATGAGTGTCTGCAGCAGCTGATTTAATATAGAGAAATGTGAAGTGATGCAGTTTTTGTAAAGAACAAGTAAGTTTGGCTAAACAGCACAGTGATAAAGGGTGTGCAGCAACATAGATACTGTGCGAATGTGTGAATAAACCTGGTACTACATTTTGAGAGCAGTTAAAAGATGAATAATAGATTGTGTACATAATTTTTAGAGGCATTGAATAATAAAGCATGGGGATAATCTGAAAACCGAATTTTAAAAAAGTTGGCCACAATTGGGATATTGCATCCAATTACAGTCACTACGCATAATGGAAAAATGGAGACTGTACAGAAACGATTTACTAGAAATGGCTCCAGGGATGAGGCTTTTCAGTTACAAAGAAGATGTAGCTGTTATTCATGAAACATTGGGTATACAGAGAGAAGGTAATTCCCGTAGCGTACGCTTCATGGATCAGGAGACAGAGATTTATTGTGAATGGCAGAAGATACTTTAGGGGTGGGGGACGGCTGGGATACAAGGAACATTTTTGTGTGCATAAAGTAGTTATGATATATAATTCACTGCCCGTATGGATTGTGTAACTGTGGTCAACTCCTGCATTTTAGAGAATGTAATTTGCAGTTATTGGGAAACAGTTAAGGAATGTAAGTAACTGAATTGTGTCACAAATGATCTACATGGTCTCAATGAGCAGATAACCTCTTTCCTCGATTTAACAATTCCATGATTTAATGCATGAAATAGGATGTGTATTGTAAAGGATTAGAAAGCCAAATAGTTACTTTTTGTGGAACCATATTATATACAATTAAAGTAATAGTCTGTATTCTTAATAGTTACTATATTTGCAAAATATAAATTGTAAGTTAAAAGAAAATTTTGCATCCTGTATTTACGTCCATAGGTTCCCAAAACTAGATGCATCTTATTTCAATTTTACGGAAGTTATTTCCATATTTTTACTGAATCCTTTTTCCAACAGCACTTATAGAGTTCAGTCGTGTCTTGACAGTCTATGCATTAATGTATTCATTAACTCTCACCATTTTGATGGTTGCCTTTCTTTCCACATGTTCTGGATTACACGTTAGTGAGATATTGCCTACTATTGCTTTCTAAATACTAATTTGTAACCCTTGAGGGCTCAAGAAAGACAAAATAAACAAGTGGAAGAATGAATACACAGAACTAATCGTTCTCATCGAATGTATAAATTGAAATCAGCAAGGCAAGACAATGGAAATTTTTATTTGTATCAACCCTTTTGTGAATCCAAGGCATTTTACAGCCAATATAGTACTTTCAAAATATAATCATTAATGCAGAGTGAAAATCTTGTCACCAATTTCCAACAACAAGCTCACACAAGCAGGACAGTGATAAGGATCAGATATCTATATTTGATTAATGCTAAATAAGGACAAAACATTTGTTAGAAAGCCTAGGTAACTCCCTATACTTCCTCAAAATTGCAAAATGGCATCTTCCATAATCACCTGAAAGAGTAGACAGGGTGCGGAAAAACATCTCAAAGACAGGTCCTTGAACAGTGCAGCACTACCTAAGTATACTCAATCCATTCAGAACTTTGTACTGAATGCAAAACCATATAAGGTCAAAAAATAGTGACAGAAACATTTAAATTAAAGACGGAATAAGGCTGAAAGCTCAATATTTCCATGACAGTGAAACTAATCTGCAAGTGAAATTTGGAAAATCCTGATGAGAGACATTGCTTCTCAGGTACATTGTGAAGCACAAATGTATAACCAGAGACTTACTCTATCAAATGAAAAAAAATTAAACGGCTGTGCAACAGTGGTTAGAGGGAATATATCCAATTCTTTTTGTTGAAAACAGCACCAAATTAAACACCAGGCTGATTAAGATTCATTTGTTTGCCAATTTTATTATGTTTGAGAATACTGATTTATAATGTAAATTATTCTCAATGCCAAATTAATTTATTTTAGAAAAACAATTCCATTCAGCAGCATTTTCTATGGACTAATAAATCACCTACGGTTCGGAATGACTCAGGATGACTTCATTGCAAAGCTTCTCAGCCAATCATTACTTTTTGACTCCCTCCGTTATAATACTCAATGGATGGTTTGCAAAATGAAGCACCTGCATGTCAAATAGCTAATGGACTGCACAGGGTTCTGGACTTGAGCCAATTTCATATTCACCCAATGTTCACTATCTTGTCGGGGATCTGTAGTTAAATTATCACTCTAACATCAAAATGATCATGAGGCAATTATTTGGTTCATAACCATTTTGAAGGTGTGTATTCTGATCAGAAGTTTCAGTTTGACACAAGATCATTAATCATTTTTTTTCTAGATTTATAATGCCCAGATAAGAAAAAAACTTCAGGAGACACAAATGTCATTCTTGATTTTGTTAGCCCAAAGTATTGTTTGGCCAATTGTAAATGAGTGGCAATGGTTATGAAATACTTCTGCCATGCTGTCATAACTGCTGTTTCTGATCATGCTGATCCCTGACAGGCAAATTAAGATAACCATGTATTATTTGTTCATAATTACAGCAAATGGCTCGCTGTCAAATTCAAGGCTTAAACTGACCGACTCACATAAAGGCCGTACAGTTAGTTAACCAAGACACTGATCCCATTTATACAACTATTTGCTCTGATTGGTTCAGCTTGTAACTAAAATAATTAAAATTAAGGAATATCTGACAACATATTTTTTAAATTTCACTTCTCAATAAGCGTTTTGTCTTCCTCCTCAGAAAGATTGACATCATCCATAGCAAACATAGAAAAAAGTGCCATTTTCTATCCACGCAGACTTGCTTTAGTTTTTCTCCTCTTTCACAGTCATGTTCCCTCACAACTAATAGCTAGAGGAAATGCCTGCAGAATGTACTTACTCAACTTTGCCAAATTCACCAGGATTCAAACCCTAGTTAGATATTCAATTGCAACGCAATAAACGTTAGTTTTGTTCTCCTATTTCCAATTTCCTTCACCCATTAAAGGCACTGAATCAAACTGGGGTACAGGCCCAAAGGTGATGTTACAACTGAAGCTCCACATTCCTGTGCCCATTTGCATCAATCAATATTATAAATGTTCATACGTCACCGAATATATGGAACATTTAGGCAGGGCTGGATCTTAATTTCTTCTGTGAAAAACATTTCATGATTTTTTTTCAAGAAAATGATCAAATACATATCTCAGAAGAAACCAAGAATAGGACAGCACAATGTAAAAATAACTTTCAGAACTGACCCAATGACTGAATAAATTAAGTAAATTTTGCAATTTAAACTAATATTTTCAAAGGTGTCCAGGTGTAATTAGAGAATAAAAGGAATTGTAAAAAAATGTGAAATGGCGGTCAGATTTGTGAGCAGAGAACAGAAAGCAACAAGAGAATGGTGAAAAAGCTCAATCAGATGGTTTGGAGCTCCCATGTTTACGGCAACGTTCTGGTGCTTGGAAATTGCCACCAGTTTCCTGTCTGCACGTTGATATGCAACTCCACATGGTGCCCAACAGAGAGTGTACCCCAAGTGCGCTCTTCAGCATTTATGTCACTTTTATCTATATCTGGCACAGGAACAACAGCTTTTTCATTTAATAAAAACAGAAAATGCCAGAAACATTCAACAAGTCAGGCAGTGTCTGCAGAGAGAGAAGCCGAGTCAATGGGAAAGAAGGAAAAGTTAGAAATAAAGCATGTTTTCAGTTGCAGAAAAAAGGAAGGGGTTGAAAATCAACGGTTGTTTGTCCTCTGGGGTGCAGATCAAACATTAGTGAATAACACTCGGTGGTGGCGATGGCTGAGAGAGTGATCAAAGCTCATTATCCATACTTGATCTGTCTGGAGAAGATGAATACAGGAGATGAATGAGAATCAATAAGCAGCAAATCACTGAATCTTCAGTGTATCACATTTGGTGTTCACAATATGATTATCTCTACATTGGAGAAACCAAAACCAAATATACCATAACCACAATGGAGCACACCACCAATCTTTCTCTTTCTATGGTTTATGTCTGAAATGCTGAGTGTTTCTAGCATTCTTTTTTATTTTATGTTTCCAGCAACTGCAATGTTTTATATCTCACAATTCCAGCATTGTTTGCTTTTCTCTCTTCTCTATAATTTATCTCCTTCAATTTGCATCTCGTCCAGGTTGTTCAGCCATGATTAACAACCCTTCACCACCTTCTCTCAGCCAGCACCAACACCACATGTGTCATTCAATCTCACTCAATCTCTGTTACATATATTCCCATTTTCTCTCCACCCCTTTGTTTAATTTCTAACTTTTTGTAGTTCTGATGAAAGATCATCAACCTGAAATGTAACTCAATTTCTCTTCTACTCTAACCAGATGCTGCCTGACCTGCTGGGTAATTCCAGCATTTTTTGTAGTTATGTTAAATTTTAGAATTATTATTTTTCTTTTTGCTTTTTGCAATTTGAATGGATCCACGTGATGTGGCTGATCCACATGATGTGATTACATTGCAAAGACCCAAAATTAGTATCCAGACAAGCAAATTGACATTTGGAGAAAATGCAAAGTTTTTTATTAATAAGAAATGATCAAAATCAGTCAACATTAGCAACAGATTTTAGTCGACTGCATTTGGCTCTAATAGTGTTTGGTGCAGATAATTAGAAGGCTTAACTTAAGAGTAAATTAAATGCATCTTGTATGATTTTCAAGTGTCATGAACGCGAGGAATGAAAATGCCTGAACATTTTCAAAATCATGGACAAATTCAGATTAACAGTAAAAAGGCAAAATATGAGCATGATTTAAATATCTGTGTGAAATTGGGAAATGTTGGGAAATGTTGATTCTCATAAGAACTTAAGTGAGCATGGTTAATTAGCAAAGGCCCTATCAATCTACTTTCTTGCTCGCTGAGATTAAAGTCTGCACTCTTTTATTTACTCAGGCTTAGTCTCACAAGCGCACTCACTCCCTGTGGTTGTTAAGGATGGAACTTGTAACCAGTCACCTCCAATGCTGTTTGAGGCCATGTGCCAGGAGGTGCTCAGGAACAGTCTGGTGGAGACTATCCATTTGTTTTTTCCCTGCCAGAAGGTATTTGGCATAATCATAGTAGCTCTCTGTGCACAAGTCACTAAAGTTACCAAGTCAGTAAAGCGAATGAATGGTTATGATTATGAATTAAATGAAGTTAGTAAAAAATGCAACAACACGAATCATTATTGTTACTCGTTTACATTTCTTCTTGGTTTGCTCCAATGCTCCACTCCAAAATCAAGTGTTAACCAGGAAAGCCCAACCAAAACTAAAATACCTAATTGTTCCAAAATCAGAGGAATGGGAAGAGCTACAGAAAAGTCTAGACTTAAAGAAACAAAATCTCCCTTAATTTTTCCCAAATACGTATGTAAAAAGTATTGATGTTAAGTTTGGTGGGTTACCCGAGTATTTTTACAACTGTACAATAAGAAATAATGCTAAAGGTCTTGATGAACAACACGAGTTTCTAATTTATTTTAAACAGGGGGGAGTGCCTGTTGGATCCAATGAGAAATCATCAGATTTGCCCAAAATATACCTCTCCAGTTGTTATTTATTAAGATTAGCTGCACTTACCCTTGAGTTCTTGGATCCTCCCACTGGGTCGTACGTGTATTGTGGTTAACATAATAGACTCGTCCATTATCCTGGCGCTTCTCTGAGGAGAGTAGAGGAATGGGTTTTCAGACATTTATATAGACCCAAAAATCACATACATTCAAATGTCACTTTTTTTAAATCTGTTCTTTATAGATTATAAATTTGTCAATTAGATATTGTGACCTTTCCGATAACTTAAAAATGAAAGGGACATACTGTAGTCATCTAAATGTCAAATCAGGCAAGTAGATAGATCATTTTCACCATAACGGAGATTTGTAGAATTATACTATTAGTGTTAGGAATTCACATTCAATACATGTCTCTTACTGTATGATCATGTGTCACAAATGAACTGTTAAGTTTGTATGCATCACCTTGATAAACATCTGTCTGTCTCAGTCCATGAGAAACCAAAGGTTTTCCAGCTGTGTTGCTGAACACTAAAGGGCTTTAAATTCACTAAGGGTTCATAGCTGTGTTATTTGTGGCCCCTTTCAACATCATCACCTCAAAAACCTTACAAAAGGTGCATTTGTTCTGTTAGCGTCATTTTGCTCAGCTAACAATTAAATACATTGTGTTGATAGAATTTCAACGAGACAAAAATACTCTTGATCAATGTGAGGAAACAAACATTTTTAACAGGTTTAAAAAAAAACCTTTCTTTTAGAAAATAATTGAAACATCATTAAAATAAAACAACAGCTCTTTATAATCCCAAGGCAATGAATGGATTATTGTATGTGCAAAAAATATGCTTCTTGCCACCCACTCTGTGGTTTGTCAGCCTCATGGAACAGGTATGTTATTTGTCACTATGAAAACACTATAGAACTACATAAATAACACAGCCTTAGTTCCTAGTTTAAAAATGACATATTTTAACATGCTGTGCAGTGTGAATGTACATATATATATATATACCTATATAGCTCTATATATATATATATATATATATATATATATATATATATATATATATAAGTTTTACATTCTAGCTTTTATATTTTTAATTAAAACAAATCAACTCCAGATGAAAACCAGTACAACTATTAGTAGTGCATTCCCTTCAATTGACAGCAAACATTTTTTAATAACTACAGTTATGAAGAAAGCCAGTGTTTAAAAATATATATAAATATAAAGACTTTTCAATAAGTCATGACTTGTGAAATCGTGTTAACTTGTTTGGATTTGGTTAAGTAGATTAGTCCCAGCTTTCAATAGAATTGCTGGACGAGGCAGTTAAGGCACCATTTATTTAAGGAAGAGTTGAGGGAAGAAAATGACAGACACATGCCTCGCCATGCCATATCATCCCCCCCACCCATATAAATCTCCTGCTGCTGATTCACAAAGCACCGCGATTGACAAACTGTGATCACCCATCTGACCCACAGAACAGCTGTAGCTGTGGATTAAGGTTAAATAATTAACTTCCTTTGAAAACTAAACAATGCTTTCTGATTTACTGACAAGAAGTCGTTATACAATTTACATAACAATTCAACTTTTTTTACTTTTAAAAAATGCATTTTTTAAAAGTGTGATGAGAGATCCAATTTACACATTGGGGGGAAATTAAATGTTTGTCAATACGGCGACATCGAGAAATTAAGATCACTGGGAGATATACTCTAAGGATAAATAATCGCACCATTATATCAGAATAATAATTGCAAGTTGGCAACAACTGTAGATCACTTCATCAAGATAAGCCTTCATGTACAAAAATTCCCGTGTCATGATATTAGACAGATGCACACTCATGATTCCCACGCACAAAGATCACTTGCTTATCACTGGTTTAAAAAAAAACTTATCACTGGTTATAAAAAAAAACTTTTGACTTGAAACTAGGTTCTTCACCAAAGGTTGGGAATATTTGAATGACAACCTTCCCAAAATGCTGCATCTTTTGAAATTTCAAAGCTAAACAATTAGTGGATGGAAGCTCAGATTTAAAAACTACCAATCAAGCCTTGAAGCTCAGATTTAAAAACTACCAATCTGCTTCAAACTCTCATGCCATTATCTCTGGATCAAAGATACAAACTTTACACTGGACATTCAAATTCACCTATTGTCCTATAATACAAAATTATGATGAAAAAAAACCCTATAATGGCTAAACAGTATTGAAACATTAATTCCTCTTTGGAAAATATTGATCTCCACCATATTATGAGCAACATTTTCCAACAAACGTTCAAGTGCTGTGGTGCCTGACAATTACAGTGGTCCTGCTTCATCTTCGCCCCACACCACCCGTCCCCATTAGTACACAAGGTAAAGTGGCATTGATAGTTATAAAAATAAATGCAATCTTTTTTTTCTCTAGGGTACATTTAACTTATTGTTCTACTGGTAAAACATATTTAATCCATCATTAATACTGCATTTCAAACTTTGCCAAGCTATTTCAATTTATCCTCAAAATCTCATATAGAACTAGAATGTAAAGGTTGAAGTGAAAAGCAAAGACGTAGCAGTAAAATTCATTAAATAAACCACATTCACTTGTCTTACTTACACTAAATACCTACTGTATTGAAAATCATTGCACTTTACCGACAGTTTAATGATAAGAAAATTATTCTTGCTTACGGCATGGATTGTACCTAGGATTGAGAATCTTAACACAAATTATTAAATTATAAATTTCTTCTTACCCCAGCCAGCAAGCAAAGGACCGAGGGCATCATTATCAGTCGAGATTCCAGATGGCTAAAGCAAAACAAAAAATAGTAATCAAGCACATTGTTACTTGAGAGAATGTTTAAGATATGTAAGATAACTATATCGCAACCTACTATAGTATTTTGTAGATCTCCCAACTGGTTTCTTCCTTCTCGGTTAATACAGCAAACTTATCAGCATCAGAAATCTGCATCTTTCAAATATACGTTATGAAAGTTGAGTTTTTCTCAAACAATTATGCCACAGCAAACAGTACAGGTTCCGCAGCCAGAGAACTTTAAACTTTTTCACAGATCAATTATAAAACACCAATGCTAGACTGACACTGTTGGCTCAGGCAGCTGAAATTGCACCAGTGCTGCTGTGCGTCCCTCTCTCTCTCTCTCTCCAAGTTCTACACACAAAAATCACAGGCTGTTCTAATGAAATCATTACCGCATGGTGTGTACGCCCAAGCTTCCTGCCTGCAGTGTGTGTTCAACCTTTCTCAATGTGGTGTTAATGTAAGCAGTATTCTGCTATGTAAATTAAAACTGAGGGGACATTCATGTTCTTTCCAGACAGACGCCCTTCCCTACTATGAATGTTTTATTCATACTCACAAAAGCACCTTTATTCTGAATGTAAATGAATGGCAATGAAGTGGCTGCTCTGCCCCAACCAAGCTCTGCAGCTCAGAGTAAAGGAAACGGATCATGACTAATGTTTGGGTATTTACATTACTTGCACTGTGTTGTGCCAAAATAACTTGGCATATTGTCTGGGATGAGCCATTTTGCACTGCTTTTACTAAATCTTCAAGAACAAAATTGTAGAAATTGTGAATTCTCCTCCATTAATTAGCTATTAATTCCATTGCATTAGATTCAAGTGTTTAATAATATATTAAACTACCAATGTTATCACTGCTTTTTGCTTATGACCTTAAAGAATGAATCAATGGCACAGATTTTATTAATCAAATGTTTGAACGCTTGCCTGCCATCCAAATTTCCAATTTTGATTTCAAGGAAAGGACAGACATGTACTTATGAAGCACATTTTGTGTTTCTTTCAGGATATTCCAAATAACTTTATGGCCAAAGAGCTAATACTGAGACAAAATCTCCATTGTAATGTAGGAAAGGGAAGAGATTGAACTTTTTTTCGCCTTCCATCACAGTAAGGAATGTGGAGGAGTCACTGTGATGGATGTTTATGTTAAAATGTGTTTTGTGTGTTCCGTTGCTTTTTATTTGTATGACTGACTTGGCAAATGAAATTCCACGTATGTTGCAAAACATACTTGGCTGATAAAGTATTATTGTGAGTGTAATTGAATTGTGAAAGGTGGCAGCCAATTTTCAAACAACAACAATGTGATGATGTCCAGAATAACTTTTAGTGAGGCTAGTTATATATTGGCCAAGATACATGGGATAATTTCCTTTGCCCTACTTTGAAATTGTGCCCTTTACAACGACCTTTGGGGCATGAACAGCTCATTTAAAAGACAACACTTCCAGACTTGCATGGAAGTGTCAGCCTGTTTTTGTACTCAAACCTCTGCAGCGGTACTTGAACCCACCACACTAGAGGCTATCCCAGTGGTGTTGCATTTGTAGAACACGATCCATATCGAGATTTCCCATAGTGTGTAGCCACGTCATCTGAGCTTGTATTCAGAAATGCAGCAAAAGGATTGTGTTTATTAATTTCCCGCTTAGTTACTCTCAGCATTTTGTGTCTACCCGATTTGAACCAGCATCTACAGTTCTTTCCTACACATATGCAATTAGTCAGAGATGTCTGAACAATAAGTTGGATCCACCTGATGTCTATATTCAATCAAGTTTGTATATTCATACATAGAGGAAAGTGCAGTGCCAATCCAAGTGGTAGAAATAATTCCCAACTCCAACACCTAGTATTCAGCAAAATTATGCTTTTGTAAATTAAAGAGTTTTATCACATCTTTCATCACATCTTTTATCTAGAATTTATGGCAATCCCACAACTAAGCATGACGAAAGGGTTGGACAATTTTTTAACATAGTTTTACATATTTAGAGAAAAGCTGCTGAATTAATTAGATCAATGAAAAGATTAAAATGTCAACATTCATGAAACTTGATCATGGACAGATAAGATCTTGGTCTATAAATTCAAATAAAAAGCCATTGCAATGGTTATGCCAAAGCTATTATGATATTTGCCTTAAACACAAAGTGCTGGAGGAACTCTGCAGGTCAGGCAGCATCTATGGAGGTAATGGACAGGCAACGTTTTGGGTCGGGACCGTTCTTCAGACTATTTGTGTTGTTTTGTCTTAAGGGAACTTCCAAAGTACTGGAACTTACTCTGCCTGTAAATGCATCTCATGGAATATTTAATTTCTGAGTCAGTGTTTAGTTTAGAGAAACAGGCCCTTCGGTTCACCGAGTCCACGCCAACCCGCAATTGCCTGTACATTAGCATTTTTTAATGAAAGCCGATTAACCTACAAAACCTGCACATCCTTGGAATGTGGGAAATAACCACAGCACCCAGAGAAAACCCATGCAGTCACAGGAAGAAAGTGCAAACTGCGTAAAGACAGCAACTCTACCGCTGCGCCACTATGTGCCAGTGTTTTTTTTAAACAAATATTACATTAACTAAGGGTACACAAAAAGCTGGAGAAACTCAGCGGGTGCAGCAGCATCTAAGGAGCGAAGGAGATAGGCGACGTTTCGGGTCGAGACCCTTCTTCAGACTCCATTACATTAACTAACATGCCCATCAATATCAAGCATCAATAAAATTGAATTTGCTGTTTTAAATTAAAATTCTAACCATAATGCCATCATATGCTAAGAAAAAGATGTTTTGCATTAATTGAGAATCACAATTTTGTTATCCTGGAAGGTCATCACTTTAAATGCTGATAATTTTGAAAGATTATTCATACTCGTTCTTGCTTTTTATTTCTTCTGAAGCCATGTTAGCACATTAGATATTCAGACAAAGAATCCCCTTTTTTAGATTTAACACGAGTGTTTCTTCTGTGAGGATATTACAGTCCTCTGCAGCCTTTTGTAACAGAATCAAGTTGCCTGTTGTATAAAGAAGTAATACTTTGTCAGAAGCTCTGAGAGTCACCAAGACGTTAACACTTTTTGACAATAGTTCCTAGGAGTCATTAGCCACACACCACAGTCCATCATTCACACCTGCAGAGTACAATCACTAAGTAGCTGTTTGCAAGGCTGATATCAGCACAACATATTCTCAAATGACTTCAACATAGAGCAGGAAAATGATTGGATACTTCTCGTTTATGAAGGAACTGCAGATGCTGGAAAAATCAAAGGTAGACAAAAATGCTGGAGAAACTCAGCGGTTGAGGCAGCATCTATGGAGCAAAGGAATAGGCGACGTTTCGGGTCGAGACCATTCTTCAGACTGATGTCGGGGGGGGGGGGGGGTTGAAGAAAGGAAGAGGTGGAGACAGTAGGCTTGTGGGAGAGCTTGGAAGGGGAGGGGAAGGAGGGAGAAAGCAAGGACTACTTGAAATTGGAGAAGTCAATGTTCATACCGCTGGGGTGTAAACTACCCAAGCAAAATATGAGGTGCTGTTCCTCCAATTTGTCCTGGGCCTCACTCTGGCAATGGAGGAGGCCCAGGACAGAAAGGTCGGATTCGGAATGGGAGGGGAAGTTGAAGTTTTGAGCCACCGGGAGATCAGGTTGGTTATTGCGAACTGAGCGGAGGTGTTGGGCGAAGTGATCGCCAAGCCTGCGCTTGGTCTCACCGATGTAGAGCAGTTGACACCTGGAACAAGCGGATGCAGTAGATGAGGTTAGAGGAGGTGCAGGTGAACCTCTGCCTCACCTGGAAAGACTGTTTGGGTCCTTGGATGGAATCGAGGGGGGAGGTAAAGCGACAAGTGTAGCATTTCCTGCAGTTGCAAGGGAAAGTACCGGGGAGGGGGTGGTTTGGGTGGGAAGGGACATATTGACCAGGGAGTTACGGAGGGAGTCTCTGCGGGAAGCAGGAAGGGGAGGAGATGGGAAGATGTGGCCAGTGGTGGGATTCTGTTGACGGTGGCGAAAATGTCGAAGGATTATGTGTTGTATGCGACCGCTGGTAGGATAGAAGGTGAGGACAAGGGGGACTCAGTCGTTGTTACGAGTAGGGGGATGGGGAGTGAGAGCGGATCTGCGGGATATAGAGGAGACCCTGGTGAGAGCCTCATCTAAAATAGAAGGGGGGAACCCCCGTTCCCTAAAGAATGAGGACATCTCCGATGCCCTGGTCTGGAACACCGCATTCTGGGTGCAGATGCGGTGTAGACAGAGGAATTGGCTGTAGGGGATGGAGTCCTTACAGGAAGCCGGGTGAGAAGAAGTGTAGTACAGATAGCCATTGGAGTCAATGGGTTTGTAGTAGCTGTCGGTCAGTAGTCTGTTACCTGCGATGGAGATGGTGAGGTCTAGAAACGGTAGGGAGATGTTGAAAATGGTCCAGGTGAATTTGAGTGCCGGATGGAAGTTAGTGGTGAAATGGATGAAGTCAGTGAGTTCTGCATGGGTGCAGGAGGTAGCACCAATGCAGTTGTCAATGTAGCGGTGATTGTGATTGGTCTCTCTCCCTCTCAATTCCTGGCAGATAACTTCACACATGTTGCATTCAAGCTATTGGAATACCAACTAAAATAATTTATTCTGCTGTTGTAGATGAATCACTTACCCGTGTCTCCTCTGTTATAGATGGAACCCTCACCATGTTTTGTTTGTGTCTCACAGTTTTGCCCTCATTACTCATCTCCAAATACCTCAATTCTATCTTGTCCCCGCTTATCCTGTCCCTTCTGACCTACATCCTCTTGAGCCACCTTACATGCTCTTCAGCTGGTCAATAACTTTCAATTCCTAGGCCCCCATTGCCTCATCTTTACCATCGACATCCAGTCCCTTAATGCTTCCATTCCCACCAGGAAGGTGTCCTTGAGTACAGAAATTGCCCTCCCGTTTTTCCTTGAGCAGAGACCCAATTAGTTTTCCTCCACTAACACTGTCCTCCGCTTGTTCATTCTCAACCACTTCTCTTTTCACCGCTCATTTTCTTCACGTTAAAAGGTATAGCCACGAGCATTCACATGGGCCCCAGCTGTGCCTGACTTTTTGTTGGTTGTGTTGAACAGTCCTTGTTCCAAATGTACACTGCACCATCCCCCAACTCTTTCTCCGTGACAATGGCGACTGCATCAGGGCTGCCTCCTGCACCCATGTAGAACCTGTTGATTTCATTAACTTTACCACTAACTTCCACCTTGGCCTCAACACTAGGATTATCTCTGAAATCCCTCTCTTGATCTCTCTGTCTCCATCGCAGGGGACAGACTATCAACTGGCAACTATGACAAACCCACCAACTCCTTGAGTTATTGGACTACACTTCTTCCCATTCTGCCTCTTGCAAAGATGCAACCTCCTACTCTCAATTTCTCCATCTCCAACGCATCTGTTCACAAGATGTCCCCCAGAGATGTTGCCTGACTCACTGAGTTACTCAAGCAATGGTGACTTATTTTGTAAAGCAGCATCTGCCGTTCATCGAGTACAGAAATTAACAATAAAATAGGGTATTCTTCCAATTTATAAAAGATGGTCATCAATCATCCTGCATGTCTGCATGAGATTCCTCAGGAGAAGATAACATTAATTTATCCTGCAACCTTCAACCAAAACAAAATATTCCACTCTTGGGGGAAAAATGGGATGGTAATTGCTGGGACAAACAGATATTGTTTCCTTCTTGGCATGTTGCCCATAAAAAAATTTCAGTGCAACTGACTGCTCTACCTTCTTACTGTCATAAATGAGCTGGACACAAGAGGTCCCCTTGAAATTACATCTGACAACAACTGAAATGCATGTGAAATCCATGTCAAAGAAACAGCTTTCCTCTTTGGGGTTTGTCAGCTCATTGTTTCACAGCTGACTGAAAAATCCTAGCAAATATACTGACAAAGTAAGATAACTAATAATTACTGAATGCACAACAGAGGTGCTGAAACAGTTTTCTACATATATCTTGACTGGGTGCTGTATAACCATATAACCATATAACAATTACAGCACGGAAACAGGCCCTCTCGGCCCTTCCAGTCCGTGCCGACCATTTGTTTTCCCCTAGTCCCATCTACCTGCACTCAGACCATACCCCTCCATTCCCTTCACCTCCATAAACCTATCCACTTTACTCTTAAATGTTAAAATCGATCCTGCCTCCACCACTTCTGCTGGAAGCTGATTCCACACAGCCACCACCCTCTGAGTAAAGAAGTTCCCCCTCACGTTACCCCGAAACCTCTGTCCCTTAATTTTCATGTCATGCCCTCTTGTTTGAATCTTCCCTACCCTCAATGGGAAAAATGTATCCACGTCAACTCTGTCTATCCCTTTCATCATTTTAAAGACCTCAATCAAGTCCCCCCTTAACCTTCTGCGCTACAAAGAATAAAGACCTAACTTGTTCAACCTTTCTCTGTAACATAGTTGCTGGAACCCTGGCAACATTCTAGTAAATCTCCTCTGTACTCTCTCTATTTTGTTGACATCCTTCCTATAACTAGGCAACCAAAATTGTACACCATACTCCAGAATTGGTCTTACCAATGCCTTGTACAATTTTAACATTACTTCCCTACTCCTATATTCAATGCTCAGATTTATAAAGGCCAGCACACCAAAGGCTTTCTTTACCACCCTATCTACATGCGATTCCACCTTCAGGGAACTATGCACAGTTATTCCTAGATCCCTCTGTTCCACAGCATTCCTCAATTCCCTACCATTTACCATTTACGTCCTATTTTGATTTGTCCTGCCAAGATGTAGCACTTCACACTTATCAGCATTAAACTCCATCTGCCATCTTTCAGCCCACTTTTCCAAATGGCCCAAATCTCTCTGTAGACTTTGAGAATCTACTTCATTATCCACAATACCACCTATCTTAGTATCATCTGCATACCTACTTATCCAATTTTCCACCCCATCATCCAGATCATTGATGTACATGACAAACAACAGTGGACCCAACACAGATCCCTGAGGCACCCCACTGGTCACCGGCTTCCAACCTGACAAACAGCCATCCACCATTACTCTCTGACATCTCCCATTCAGCCACTGTTGAATCCATCTTGCTACTCCGCCATTAACACCCAAAGATTGAACCTTCTGAACCAACCTTCCATGGGGAACCTTGTCAAAGGCCTTACTGAAATCCATATAGACAACATCCACTGCTTTACCCTCATCAATTTCCCTAGTTACCGCTTCAAAAAATTCAAGAAGGTTTGTCAAACATGACCTTCCAGGCACAAATCCATGTTGACTGTTCCTGATCAGACCCTGTTTATCCAGATGCTTATATATATTATCTCTAAGTATCCTTTCCATTAATTTGCCCACCACTGACGTCAAACTAATAGGTCTATAATTGCTAGGTTTATTCTTTGAACCCTTTTTAAACAATGGAACAACATGCGCAGTACGCCAATCCTCCGGCACTATTCCCGTTTCTAATGACATTTGAAATATTTCTGTCATAGCTCCTGCTATTTCTACACTAACTTCCCTCAATGTCCTAGGGAATATCCTGTCAGGACCTGGAGACTTATCCACTTTTATATTTTTCAAAAGTGTCAGTACTTCCTCCTCTTTGAATCTCATAGTTTCCATAGCTACTCTACTCTTTCCCCTTAACTCACCGAGTTCAATATCCTTCTCCTTGGTGAATACCGAAGAAAATAAATTGTTCAATATCTCCCCCATCTCTTTTGGCTCTGCAGATAGCTGTCCATTCTGGTTCTCTAATGGTCCAATTTTATCCCTCGTTATCCTTTTGCTATTAATATAGCTGTAGAAACCCTTTGGATTTACTTTCACCTTTCTTGCCAAAGCAACCTCATATCTTCTTTTAGCCTTCCTAATTTCTTTCTTAAGATTCTTTTTACATTCTTTATACTCCTCTAGCACCTCATTTACTCCATGCCTCCTATAATTATTGTAGATATCTCTCTTTTTTTCGAAACAAGTGTCCAATTTCCCTTGAAAACCATGGCTCTTTCCAATTTTTACTATTTCCTTTCAACCTAACAGGGACATAAAGATTCTGTACTCTTACAATTTCCCCTTTAAATGTCCTCCATTTCTCTTCTACATCCTTCCCATGAAACAAAGTGTTCCAATTCACTCCTTTAAAATCCTTACGCATTCCCTCAAAGTTAGCCTTTATCCAATCAAAAATCTCTACCCTAGGTCCAGTTCTGACTCTCTCCATAATTATATTGAAACTAATGGTATTGTGATCACTGGTCCCGAAGTGCTCACCAACGCATACCTCCGTCACCTGACCTGCCTCATTTCCTAACAGGAGGTCCAGCACTGCACCTTCTCTGGTCGATACCTCTATGTACTGCTGCAAAAAACTATCCTGCACACATTTTACAAACTCCAAACCATCCAGCCCATTTACAGAATGTGTTTCCCAGTCTATTTTTGGAAATTTGAAATCTCCCACAATCACTACCTTGTGCTTACTACTAATATCTGCTATCTCCTTACATATTTGCTCTTCCAATTCACGCTCCCCATTTGGCGGTCTATAATACACCCCTAAAAGTGTTGCTACACCGTTCCCACTTCTCAGTTCCACCCAAATAGCCTCCCTAGACGAGCCCTCTAATCTATCCTGCC
Source organism: Okamejei kenojei (assembly GCA_035221665.1). Lineage (NCBI taxonomy): Eukaryota > Metazoa > Chordata > Chondrichthyes > Rajiformes > Rajidae > Okamejei > Okamejei kenojei. Next base: position 46,663,714 of record CM069147.1, read on the forward strand.
AAAACACTGCTGTAATATCTTCTCTGACAAGCAATGCAACACCTCCCCCTCTGGTCCCTCCAATTCTATCACACCTGAAGCAACGAAATCCTGGAATATTTAGTTTCCAATCACAGCCCTCCTGCAACCATGTTTCACTGATTGCCACAACATCATATTTCCAGGTGTCAATCCAGGCTCTAAGTTCGTCCACCTTACTTACAATGCTCCTAGCATTAAAATATACACATTTTAGAAACCCACCATCCCTTATTCTCTGTCTATTATCTTTTTCATCTTTCTCGCCTACATTTTGGATCCGAGTGCTTCCCTTCTCTGCCTCTTGCCCCACACCCTGACTCCTAGCCCCCTCTACCCGAGTCCCTCCCCCCAGCCTTTCTAGTTTAAAGTCTCCCCAGTAGCCTTTGCAAATCTCCCTGCCAGGATATTGGTCCCCCTCGGGCTCAAGTGCAACCCGTCCTTTGTGTACAGATCATGCCTTCCGCAAAAGAGGTCCCAGTGATCAAGAAACTTGAATCCCTGCCCACTGCACCAGTCCCTCAGCCATGCATTTATCCTCCACCTCATTTCATTCCTACTCCCACTGTCACGCGGCACAGGCAGTAATCCTGAAATCGTTACCCTTTTGGTCCTTCTCCTTAACTTTCCCCCCAACTCCCTAAATTCTCCCTTCAGGATCTCATCACTTTTTCTGCCTATGTCATTGGTACCTATGTGTACCACAACATCAGGCTCCTCTCCCTCCCTTATCAGAATCTTTTGTACACGTTCTGACACATGCGAGACCCTGGCACCAGGGAGGCAAACTACCATCCGGGTCCCCCGACTGCGTCTACAGAATCGCCTATCCGACCCCCTAACTATAGAGTCCCCTATTACAATTGCCCTCCTCTTTTTGCTACCCTTCTGAGCATCAGGGCCGGTCTCTGTGCCAGAGGCCCGGCCGCTGTTGGTGCCCCCAGCTAGGCTGTCCCCTCCAATCGTACTCAAACCCGAGTACCTATTTTCCAGGTGTACGGTCACAGGGGTACTCTCTAGCCCCTGCCTCTGCCCCTTGCCCTTCCTAACCGTGACCCACTTGTCTGCCTCCTGTGGTCTGGGAGTGACTACCTCCCTGTAGCTCATCTCTATTACCTCCTCACTCTCCCTGAGGAGACGGAGGTCATCGAGCTGCTGCTCCAGGTTCCTAACACAGTCCTTTAGGAGCCCCATCTCAACACACCTGGCGCAGATGTGGACGTCTGGAGGGCTATCAGATTCCCTGACCTCCCACATCTGACATCCAGAACAGTACACTGCCCTTGCCTTCATACTCCCCCCTTACACAGGATACAATATAAAGTACACAACAAACTGCTGGAATCTGACTGCCAATCAGCTGCTTACCCTGGTCCACTTCCCACCAATCAGCGGCTTCCTCAAAAAAAAAACACTTCTCCAAATGGAGTGTTATGGATTTGGGTAAAAACAAGCCCCGCGCTTGATTTTAAACCTTACCGGTCGGGTGTCGCTCCTCCTCCAATATTGTACAATATTGCAAAAGTAAAGAGAGTGATGACCACCCATAGGCCACACCTTCACATTGCACAACTTATCCTCAGAGATAAAAATGGAGATAACATTTTTAAAAGCTAAAATTCAACAAAAATCTGGATTTCATTTTTGTTTTAATATGCAAGTTTTAAACATTTCAGTTGTAACTTTATAGACATTTGAAAAATTCACATTTCTTAGAAATGGTATTGGACATAGACAATTATTTTTTGACATTTCTTTCCAGAAATGTAAACCAATGTACAGCTGAACAAATGGACTGAATCCTGAGCTCCCGCACAGGAAGGTTTTTTGACAATTGGCTGCTGTCAAAGGTCTTTGAACTGCTTGTGAATATCTCAGATAATCAGAGAAGTGTCGCCAATATAAAGATAAAAATGTTGATTATTTAAAATAAAGATTTTTTAAAGTATTTGCGTCAGATATTGAATAAGTAAAAGTTGTATACTAAAAAATACATCTTTAGCGATCCTACATGTTGTTATCTGACCTCAAGCATATTCCCAACTACTACGAATGGATGTACAGGCATGGAAAACATGGACTTGATTAATCCATTCAGTGCAGTGTCTGGATTCTCTGCAGAAATGGCACAAATTGAATTGGTTTAATTCAAGCTTCATTAGCGATGGTTTTCCCAAAATCCCTTAATTTCATTTGAAGAATTAAGGCATCAAATATGGAGGAAACAAAAAAAAATAAATCTATTTTGTATTTTACCAGTCTTTTTTAAATTGTTGATAAGTGAGGAGAAATTAAGAGCAGATTTTAAATTAAAATTTAATGATACTGCACCATCACACTTCTCACATTCTTGAAATGTTTTACATGAATTGGATGGGAAAGGCAAGTGTTAAGGTTAAATTTAAAATGTATATAATTTTCACAAGTAGAAAAATCCAAAACATTTTATCCAGCTATCTGTAACAAAATGTCTGATAAATGTCTGACTAATGACTGACAATTGAATTTGGGTACAAAAGTATGAGAAAGGAATTTCCCATTTCCTTTTGCATGTACCATAAGTGGAACATGTCCCACGAGTCTTGTACTTATGAATGTTTAATAATAATCAGTGATAATTTTCTGCAAAATACCAAACTCAAAAAGAAAACATGATTGTAAGGAAATTAGTTTGGAAACTTACATTTCAAACAATTTTCAAGTTGATAACCATAGATGTTAACTTTAAACTATCCACTTCAAGTATTCTGGAATTCCTCATCCAATTCTCTGAGGTATTTTTTTATTATTTTTTATTTTTAGACACCACATCGTTCATTCTTGACCAAAAGGCATTGTTACCAAGATGATTTTGTTCCCATTGAAATTTAGAGAGTATAGAAATGTCAATTCAGGAGACTGAGAAAAAAAGTGAAACACTAGCCTGAATCTTCCATTAGGAAACTGGGCATATACTGGATAGACTATTTCTCTCCAGAGTTGCTGCCTGTCCGCTGAGTTACTTCAGCATTTTGTGTCTATCTCTGCATTTGATTTTCCTTCCTACACACTCCTGGGCATATATTGGATTCAGTTGCCCTTTTCTTCATGGCAAATGTTCTACAGCGCATTGCTAGTGTTGAAAAAGAAAGCTTTACTTTAATACATTCAAATTTCCCTGTGCAGATTATCACTGGTAGCATGAAGGAAAGGGATTTTAAAGAGACACAAAATAGTTGCATCTAAAATTATCCGAACCAGGGAAAAGCACATCTATTTCAGTACAATTCATTGTGCACTCCAACAATAATGAAATAATTTAGCATAAAATGTTCCTCGTAGAAAAGTCTAAAATAAGATAATTCATCAATGCATAACTGAGAAGTTTTGATGTTATCCATACAACACAAAGTCTTACTCTGTGCTAAATAGCCAGTGATTTTCCACCTCAAAAACCAATGGTTGGTAAATTGTGATCTAGTAAGCACAAAAAAATCTAACCAATGTGTATCAGATCCTACATTCATTTTGCTGCCTTATTCATAAACAGATCACATTATGGAGCATTAAAATCATGATTATAGTGGCACACCCATTACACCTAACCACCTTTCCTCAATAGTCCACTCTTTTAAACAAGACTCAATGTGTCTTTTGTTCATTGATGCAGCCTGCACAACCAATACATTCCACAGTCTACCATATCACCCACGAAATCTGGTACATAATAAAACTTCTGTAACAGAAAACAAAACTTCAATGTTGTTTACCCTGACAAATGTAGGTAAAAACAACAATGTGGTGGAATTCAATTGCTTAATATCATGCTGGAAAAAAAGCCTTAGAAAAAATCAGCCTTAAGAGCTCTTTTTTTTTCTGTTAGATTGAAATTGAAAAACATGGTCTTCAATTTTAACACATGCTTTCAAAATGGAAATCAACCACCAATCTCTTACCTCTACATTATAAAATACAATCTGTAAAATGTAATTATAAAGTTGAAATACAGTAAAAATTCTATGGGAGTAAAATTAAAACTGTAATCGTCCTTATTTTAACTTAAGTTTATAATCAATATGTACATTTCTGTTAAACTGCAAGTAGTACTTTTCCTTTTTTCCCCTGATGCTTCAATGGATGCTATATAGACTCTGAAGAAATGTAATACCACAAAATACTAACACCATGAACTAATCGGAACGCAGAAAGTAATGAATACGGGTATTTTCTTTTTTTTAAAACAGGAAAATGGTTGATAAAATTACTTGCATTTTTCAAAAATAATGGGAGTACCAGCGAAATTCTTATGGACATCTGTCGTAAGATGAACAGTGACCCTTATTAACAATTTACAGAATGAACGTTAAAAGTAAAACATTGGGTATCAAAAACAAACTAAATGAGATGTATCTGCTGAATACAAACCTCTCACCTAACAGGCTGATATTATGTGGAGAAAATATTCACATTAATTTGAACACATTGAAAAATTAAACATTTTAGGTGTACATTGGTCAGCATTTAATTCAAAAATTATTTTCAACATCTTAAAGAAATAAAGATGCTAAAAATTCCACTTGTATTGACATGTTTATCTATGCTATATGATACCAGAAGTTGCCCAAAGAGAAACAAAAAACAGAATTTATGAGTGTGCCCATAAAACGACGATATTAAAATATTTTTCAAAAGGCTGACAATATAAACAATAGAAATGACGTGCAAACAATCACGTAAAAAATGAATTAAAATATTGATGAAGTGACAAAAATGAGTGAGAAATCAAATAAGGCAGGAAGGAAAAGAAAATTGGGAAAATTGATCTAAATAATGTTTTTCAAAATACAGGGACAGCATTCCGAAACATGGCAAAGCAATCTTTCTTTTCAGCAATAGAACTTGCTTAGGATTGTCAGGTTAAGTGAGTTGTGTACTTTAGATGTATTTCTAATTATAACTACAAACCCTACCATTCAGGCTTTTATTGGCTGACCATTATAATGAGGAGAAGTGCATTATTATTTGAATGGCTTAATTTCTCCACTGTTAATGTCCAAATTATTTTAACCAAAGAATTTATTTATTTTTAAACAGTTGTATGCAATCTGTCACAGGAAAAGTCGTGACCTGTGCCCTCCAGAAATGCCTCCTCCAAGTGGCCAAAGGGCTACTCCCTGTTGTCACAATCTGGATTCTGTCCATCAAGAGCAGCAGTGGGCATGATCTTCACTCTTCAAAGAGTTCCCTTTTCAAAGAAAATGCAGACAGAAAGCCTTGAACCCTATTCATCATGGGGCACTGTGGAGAATCCTTCTCATACTTGGCAGTCCTCAAAATATTCTCCATTCTATGCCTGTTACATGAAGGTTGCCAAAGGAAATAGTACAATAACAACATTTAAGACATTTGGACGGGTGTATGGATCGGAAAGGTTTAGAGGGTATGGGCCTATCGCAGATAAATGGGACAAACTCAGATGGGCCATCTTGGTCTGCATGATCAAGATGGGCTGAAGGGCCTGCTTCCATGCTATATGACTCGATAACCATCTACCATAGAACTATTTGTAGTGCAGTCTGGGGTCAAGCAAAATTGCATCATACTATAATGGTCTTCTCAATCTTTCTCACTGCGATGTTGCACCTCATTAGAACAAGCTTCCTATTGGAGTACATACAATTAACACGATGTATGAGAAGCTGTTCAACCCATGCTATCTCCACACTGGAATCATGGTGGCTCCAACTTCTGGCATCAGGTTGCAATATACAGATAATGCTTGCACATGTCAACACTCAGAGACCATGCTCCAAGTCATTCAAATAAAAATTCCCCCCCCCCCCAATCATCTCACTGCTAAATATTGCCCACTATCCCGAGCAATAAAAGTTTGATAACAAGGCCCAAGAACAGGTGACCACTTCCCAATATGTTGAAAGCAGACATGATGATTAAATGCACCACAACATCCAATACATGAGCACAGACTCTGGCCATCCTCAAACTCAGCACAAAGTTCATGCTCCACTGGACAGCAGTGTTTCCTTCCCCCCCCCCCGGTATGCCCAAGATTTGGATTTACAAGGCTGCTTAAAACACTTGAACGATGCCACCAATGCTGTCTTCATACAAACCACTGAACCCATTGGCAGCATAAATGAACTCATTAGCAGCTTGCTGACCAACATACCCCAGAATCAAGATTCTAATTTTACTCTGCCAGCTCCAACAGGTGAGCCACACTGCATTCACGTTTGGCACCAAACCTCTGAAACAAGAATTTTATTCCTAACTCCTTCAAGTGAGCAAGGAAACACTTCTAGCATATTTCCAAAGCTTTGAATCCCTAGCTTAGTGAAGAAACATATAGATGCACATTGAGAACTTCATGTCTCCTTGTTCAGATCACACATAAACCCACCAAAAAAAAAACAATTACCTAATCTATTAAGCACCTTCTATCCCACACATGGATGAATCTGTGCATTCCACATAGACCTCATGGGCCATCTCAGAACCCAAAGAGAATGGATACAAGTAGGTGATCCTTGATTGCAAAGGACTGCTTATGGTAGTGAAATCTTGAAAGAGCTTGATCATTACTTGCTAATATCCCGCAATATATTTGTGAATTAGATATTGGCAATACTGTAATATCGCAGAAATGACGGTTCTCAGGAGCAAAATTGAGGATACTATAGATAAAAATACAACAGTTCTGATAAGGGGTCTCAGACCTTCAATATTACCTGTTTGTCTTTCCACAAATGCTGCATAACTTGGCGCGTGATATTGTTTTTATTTCAGATTTCCAGAATCTGCACTTTTTTGATAGTCATAGACAAAAAGACAGTCTCCAGGTAAAAAAAATGGAATCATAAAAAGCACATACCCAGACCTACAGAAGTTGTCTATTTAAAACGAGAGTAGTATACATTGAGGAAAGGTAACAAATAAAGGAAGATGAGGAAGGTGGATAAACCATAACATATTCTTGTATATTTAAATGAGTTTTAAAATGGTGCAGTCACTATTCTTTCATATAAAACAAAATTTGCTTTCCTCTATAAATAGCAATTGGACATCTAGATGAATAAAATACGGTGGTGCTGATCATCAGATGTTACTTGGAGATCAATATTGGGGAAGAAACTTGCTCAAGGCAAATAAAAACCAGAAGAGTCGTGTCACATTTAACAGAATATTAGGATTTCTCTGTCCAGAGATGAATTTAAATTGGTTGAATTACTTTATTTATCATTAATTATCTAATGAGAGGATAATGTTTACAATGTTGCCTGCCATGAGAAATATTAAAGAATGATATGCCTCAGACTATTCACAATCACCCTTCAAGGTCATGGACCATTATTGGTATGGTCTGGTAGCAGGAACCTCCCATGTACTAAATGGTGTGCACTGCAGGGGTCCAATGGGTTATATAAACAATAACAACAATTTTATAGAACACAATACCATGTAGTCTATTGTTATATTTCATGAAAATAAATATGTTATTGAATCAACTGAGCTTTCATTTTTTTAGATGCACAATGAAGAACCATTCCAGCAGTTCTGTACATATTTTCAATTGCATGTTAGAAAGTTCAATATTCATTTGCATAGAGGTCAAAAATGAAAATTATGTATTTCTTTCGAAACCATTGAGAAGAGAGTTTAGAAACAAATGGACATAGCTTACTTGGTATAAAAACCTTTGGTTGAAATGTTGCATAGCTCCTTGCAATTGATTTCTTTGGGACTGCCATTGCTCAAAGTTTCGAACAGATTCAGCTGTCGGACGCTGCCATGTAGTTGTCCTCGTGTTATGGTCCACATAGTAAAATCTGCCACGTTGATCTACTCGCTTTTCCCAACTTTAAAAAAAATATCAAGAATGAGAACAAAATTGCAATTCTAAATGTTTGCTTTCAGTTAAATACCTCAATATTTTACTTCACAAACTTGGGCTCCCTTCTCCACATGAAATTGCTAAAATGGCGAATCATGGTAAAATACCAAGCAGATCTGTTGCAAAGAAAATTCAATGCAATGGATCTCATGGACCTTGGCCAGCGGTACCTTTAATTTGCTGCTGCTTTTTGAAGCAGGCAACGTTTGCAGTGATTGCCTGGGGAATTATAGATTGACACATTAATGTTTGTAACATTAGCAGATCTTATCAGAAGAATGGAACAAAAAATAATCCTGGATACCTGTAACCAGCTGGGCTCCATAGCCTGTTGCAGGGGTAAAGACTACAAAAGGAGTGCTCATTATTGCATCAACTGAGATGGCAAGAAAGACTACAACGAGAACTAATTGGAGTATTGTATTGAAAAAGATTACCGTCCCTCCAATTCTTTCTTGAGAATCACTGAATTGCTCCCTCACTGATGGCTGTACCTTCAGCTGCCAAAGATTTCACATCAGTTACTGCTAATTCATTTTTCTCCTCCGCTCTTCCTCTCTCTCCAGCTTTAAAACTACTTCGACAAAACAACACTCTCTCACTCATCCCTTTCCACCCAGCCCAACCCCTCCCCAGGCACCGTCTCCTGCAACCGCAAGAATTGTAACACTAAAGGGCTTGTTCCACTGCACGAGGTAATTCAAGAGTTCTCCCGAGTTCTCCTCTGATTCGAGCTCATGTAATGTACGTAGCGGGTACGTAGGGGCTCGTACGAGTAAAAAGTAACAATTTTTTTTAATCACGAGTATTTTTTTACTTGTGGACATTTTTCACAGTGTTGAAAAAAAGGCACGAGTTTACCGGATTTCCCGGGTACCTACCGTTACTCGTAAGAGCCGCTACGTGACATCCACGAGCTCCTACGTACCTGCTACGTACATTACACGAGCTCAAATCAGGGGAGAACTCGGGAGAACTCTTGAATTACCTCGTACAGTGGGACAGGCCCATTACCCCTACACCTTCTCTTTCACTTACATTCATGGACTCCAACCTTTCCACGTGAGACATAGAACAACATACACCTCCTCTAACCTCAGCTACACGTGTGGGTATAAACTAAATCGTGGGGTGGAGGGATTGACAAATTGGGAGTATAAAGATGGTTGAAGGGGAAGTGAGTACAGGAAAAATTAAAAAAGATTCTCAAATTAATGGGAAGGAAAACTTGAGAAGGGATAAAAGAGTGCGGTCAGGGCCAATTGTGAGGGGGGGCGTGAATACGGAGGTCAAAGTGTTGTATATGAATGTGCGAAGTATAAGAAATAAAGTGGACGAGCTTGAGGCTCAGCTGTATGGAATTACAGAGACATGGCTGCAAGAGGGCCAGGGCTGGGAACTGAATATCCAAGGGTATACCTCCTATCGAAAAGACAGACAGGTGGGCAGAGTTGGCAGGGTAGCTCTGTTGGTGAAAAAATTAATTTTTTTGCAAGTCCCTTGCAAGGGTTGACATTGAAACAGGAGATGTGGAGTTAGTATGGATAGAACTAAGGAATTATAAGGGTAAAAATACCCTAATGGGACTTATCTACAGGCCCCCAAACAGTAGCCTGGACATAGGGCGCAAGTTGAATCAGGAGTTAAAATTGGTATGTAGCAAAGGTAATGCTGTGGTTGTTATGGGAGATTTCAACATGCAGGTAGACTGGGAAAATCAGGTTGGTACTGGACCCCAAGAAAGGGACTTTGTAGAGTGTCTTTGTGATGGATTCTTAGAGCAGCTTGTATTGGAGTCTACCAGGGAGAAGGCAATTCTGGATTTAGTGTTATGTAATGAACCGGATTAGATAAAGGAACTTGAGGCTAATGTGCCATTAGGAGGTAGTGACCATAATACGGTCAGGTTTAATCTACAATTGGAGAGGAAGAAGGGTAGATCAGAGGTGTAAGTGTTACAGTTAAATAAAGGGGAGTAAGGGGTGGACCGTGGCTGACAAGGGACGTCAGGGACTATATAAAAATAAAAGAGAAGTACAACGTAGCAAAGATGAGCGGGAAGCAAGAGGATAGGGTAATGTTTAAAGAACAACAGAAGATAACTAAAAATACAATACGGGGAGAAAAGATGAGGCACGAAGGTAAGCTAGCCAAGAATATAAAGGAGGATAGTAAAAGCTTCTTTAAGTATGTGAAGAGGAAAAAAATAGTTAAGACCAAAGTTGGACCCTTGAAGACCGAAGAAGGTGAATGGGGAACAAGGAAATGGCAGATGAGTTGATCAGGTACTTTGGATCCATCTTCACTAAGGAGGTCACAAACAATCTTCTGATATAGTAGTGGCCAGAGGATCTGGGGTGACAGAGGAACTGAAGGAAATCCACATTAGGCAGGAAATGGTGTTGGGTAGACTGATGGAACTGAAAGCTGATAAATCCCCAGGACCTGATGGTCTGTATCCCAGGGTACTTAAGGAAGTGGCTCTAGAAATGGAGGATGCATTGGTGATAATTTTCCAATGTTCTATAGACTCACGATCAGTTCCTGTGGATTGGAGGGTAGCTAATGTTATCCCACCTTTTAAGAAAGACGGGAGAGAGAAACAGGGAATTATAGACCAGTTATCCTGACATCAGAGGTGGGGAAGATGCTGGAGTCAATTATAAAAGATAAAATAGCCGCACAGTTGGATAAAGTAGCAGGATTGGTCCACTGGAATTTTTTGAGGATGTAACTAGGAAAATGGACAAAGACGAGCCAGTGAATGGACTTTCAGAAAGCATTTGATAAGGCCCCACTAAGGAGATTAGTGGGCACAATAAAGGGCACATGGTATTGGGGGTAGAGTGCTGACATGGATAGAAAATTGGTTGGCAGACAGAAAACAAAGAATAGGGATTAACGGGTCCCTTTCAGAATGGCAGACAGTGACTAGTGGGGTACCGCAAGGCTCGGTGCTGGGACCGCAGCTATTTACAATATACATCAATGATTTGGATGAAGGGATTCAAAGTAACATTCGCAAATTTGCAGATGACACAAAGCTGGGTGGCAGTGTGAACTGTGAGGAGGATGCTATGAAAATGCAGGGTGACTTGGACAGGTTGGGGGAGTGGGCAGATGCATGACAGATGAAGTTTAATGTGGATAAATATGAGGTTATCCACTTTGGTATCAAACACAGGAAGGCAGATAATAATAATAATAATAATAATAATAATAATAATAATAATAATAATAATAATAACTTTATTACAGACTCAAGGTCCAGACAATGGGTAACATTACATAAAAAACATCATAATTTCTATATTTAAAAAAAACCAAACCACAATACTTAAGTTAAAAATCCAGAGTAAAAAATGATCAATGTCGCACAACGAGACAACGATACCAGTGTCTCCACAACTGGGATTCGTAGCGTGTGGTGCTAACCCTTATGTTTGTCAAGGCCACAATAAGCACATTTTTAGAGTCATTTATCCTGCAAATTAATTTATACATGTGGTGTCTTAGAATAGCTTCTAAAGTACTGACTCCTGCAGCCACAAACATATTACTGGCACTACACCATCTTGGTTGCCTTAGCAGTGTTCTCATGGCATCGTTATATGCCACCTTTAGTCTCTGCATACTTGTCTTTAAATAGTTCGACCACAGGTGCACAGTGTAGAGGGGTGTGCAGTATGCTCTAAATAGCGACATCTTCACCACATCTGTACACGCACCAAATTTACGCAAGAGGATATTCGCCAGTATATACAGCATGCGTCGTTGCCTATAAATATCCTCATCATCTGTCATTTGTTCTGTAATAATATGCCCTAGATATTTTATCTTATTACAGACACTAAGATTGTTGTCACACAATTTAAAATCAGGATATTTTAGGCTTTTATCCTCTTTGGTTCTACAGACCATAACAGCACTCTTACTAGCATTATAATTAATGTCATGTTCCAAACCATACACAGAACATGTAGTAAGGTGCTGCTGGAGACCAGCGTTAGATGGACTAAAGACCACAAGATCATCTGCATACATAATATGGTTCACTAGAATATTACCAATCACGCACCCAGTGTTACAGGCTTTCAATTGTTTGGACAGATCATCAATATATAGATTAAAAAGGACTGGGGACAAAATTCCCCCTTGTCTAACACCATTGCTAACCCCAAATGGGGCTGAGACCCTATTGCCCCATTTTATTTGCATAGTCTGGTGGGCATACCAGTAGGCCAGTATTCTCACAATGTATTTAGGCACCCCTCTTTGACACATTTTACCAAACAGCTTTCTGTGATTAACACGGTCAAAGGCTTTGGAAGCATCAATAAAGCAGATAAGGATTGAAAAGTTTTTGCCTCTATATGTGTTTACAATCTCCTTTAGGGCATATATGCGTAAGTCAGTGCCATGTTTAGCTTTAAAGCCAAACTGGTTATCTGTGGAGTTAACAAACTCATTTATTCTATCCAGCAGAACTCTTTCTAAGACTTTTGACAATATGCTGTCTAATGGTGTCAAATTGAGAAAAGGGGAAGTACAACGGGATCTGGGGTTCCTTGTTCATCTGTCTATGAAAGTAAGCATGTAGGTACAGCAGGCAGTGAAGAAAGCGAATGGCATGTTGGCCTTTATAACAAGAGGAGTCGAGTATAGGAGCAAAGAGGTCCTTCTGCAGTTGTACAGGGTCCTAGTGAGACCACACCTGGAGTATTGTGTGCAGTTTTGGTCCCCTAATTTGAAGAAGGACATTCTTGCTATTGAGGGAGTGCAGCATAGGTTTACAAGGTTAATTCTGGGGATGGCGGGACTGTCATATGCTGAGAGAATGGAGCGGCTGGGCTTGTATACCAGAGACTTTAGAAGGATGAGAGGGGATCTTATTGAAACATATAAGATTGTTCAGAGTTTGGACGTGCAGGAAACATGTTCCCGATGTTGGGGGAGTCCAGAACCAGGGGTCACAGTTTAAGAATAAGGGGTAAGCCATTTAGAACGGAGACGACAAAATACTTTTTCTCACAGAGTTGTGAGTTTGTAGAATTCTCTGCCTCAGAGGGCAGTGGAGGCAGGTTCTCTGGATGCTTTCAAGAGTGAGATAAATAGCGGAGTCAGGGGATATGGGGATAAGGCAGGAACGGGGTACTGATTGGGGATGATCAGCCATGATCACATAGAATGGCGGTGCTGGCTCGAAGGGCCGAATGGCCTACTCCTGCACCTATTGTCTATTACTGCTTCTGGTGCTCCTTGACATCTGTGAGACCAAGCGTAGACTAGGCCACCGTTTCACGAACCCTTGTGTTCTGTCCGGCAATGCCTGCTGGAGCTCCGAGTTGCTGACCATTTTAACTTCCTTTCCCATGCTGACCTTTATGTCCTTGGCCTCCTCCGTTGCCAGAGTGATGCCACACTCAAATTGGGAGAACAGCACCTCATAATCCATTAGTGTAGTTTACAACCCAACCATATGAACATTGAATTTTTCAAATTCAAGTAAACCCCCCCTCCCCTTTCCCCTTTCCCCACCCCACACTGATGCATACACATTCTCTCACTATCTCCCAACATCCTAGCCACCCTCCTCCTTTCCTCACCTCTGTATGCTCATCCCCATCCCCTGAGCTCCACATTTTCCTTTTATAACCCCTTTTTCCTTCCCCTTCCTCTTCCACCCATCCTTACCTCTGGTTCTACACTTCATTTGACTTCATCTTTCCATATTTGACACAATTTTGTCTCCTTTTCCACTACCCTTTGTCACTTTCTCCACTTGTCAGCTAATCACCCCCCCCTTACTTGTTTCTACTTATCGCTTGCCATGTATTGCCCCAACCAATCTTTATTTTCCACTCCCCCCCCCATCCCATCAGTCTGAAGAAGGACCCTAACACAAAATGAGAGTAATGGGGGATGGCTGTTTGTCAGGTTGGAAGCCGGTGACCAGTGGGGTTCCTCAGGGATCTGTGTTGGGTCCACTGTTGTTTGTCATGTACATCAATGATCTGGATGATGGGGTGGAAAATTGGATAAGTAAGTATGCAGATGATACTAAGATAGGTGGTGTTGTGGATAATGAAGTAGATTTTCAAAGTCTACAGAGAGATTTGGGTCATTTGGAAGAGTGGGCTGAAAGATGGCAGATGGTGTTTAATGCTGATAAGTGTGAGGTGCTACATCTTGGCAGGACAAATCAAAATAGGACGTACATGGTAAATGGTAGGGAATTGAGGAATGCTGTGGAACAGAGGGATCTAGGAATAACTGTGCATAGTTCCCTGAAGGTGGAATCGCATGTAGATAGGGTGGTAAAGAAAGCTTTTGGTGTGCTGGCCTTTATAAATCAGAGCATTGAATATAGGAGTTGGGAAGTAATGTTAAAATTGTACAAGGCATTGGTGAGACCAATTCTGGAGTATGGTGTACAATTTTGGTCGCCTAATTATAGGAAGGATGTCAACAAAATAGAGAGAGTACAGAGTAGATTTACTAGAATGTTGCCTGGGTTCCAGCAACTAAGTTACAGAGAAAGGTTGAACAAGTTAGGTCTTTATTCTTTGGAGCGCAGAAGATTAAGGGGGGACTTGATTGAGGCCTTTAAAATGATGAAAGGGATAGACAGAGTTGACATGGATAAGCTTTTCCCATTGAGGTTAGGGAAGATTCAAACAAGAGGGCATGACATGAGAATAAAGGGACAGAAGTTTAGGGGTAACATGAGGGGGAACTTCTTTACTCAGAGAGTGGTGGCTGTGTGGAATGAGCTTCCAGCAGAAGTGGTGGAGGCAGGATCGATTTTAACATTTAAAAGTAAAGTGGATAGGTATATGGACGGGAAGGGAATGGAGGGGTATGGTCTGAGTGCAGGTAGATGGGACTAGGGGAAAATAAATGTTCGGCACGGACTGGAAGGGCTGAGAGGGCCTGTTTCCGTGCTGTAATTGTTATATATGGTTAAAATGTCGTTAGTCCATTCCCTTCACCAATGGCGCCTGATCTAATAAGTTCCTCCAGCACTTTATTTTTTGCTCAAGATTCCAGCATCTGCATTTTCTTAGTGTCTCACACTCCTTAATATCTCCAAATGTGGCCCAGTGTTGACTTTGGTGATAATGCTCATTAAGTGCCTTGGGATATTGTGTGACATTAACTTTATTGTAAATATGCAAGTTGATATTTGTGGTTCTTTTGACATAAAAATAGGCAGCCTATCAATTGGTAAACATTTAAAGATGATGCAGGAAAGAGATCGGACCTGATAATTAGAAACTGCAGATGGAAATCTACAAAAATAGAAAATGTTGGAAACACTCTAGAAAACAGGCAGCTTCTGCAGTTAAAGAAATAGAAAAGGATTCCAACCTGAAACCTAATTGTTTCTCCAACCAAAATACCAAATATGTAATAACACATTTTAAACTTAATTAGTATATTGTAATTGAAGAACAGGGTTTTTACTTTTGCTTTTTACGATATGACATTATCAGGATGCACAAGTGCTGGTAGCTTGAGATACCAGTGAAATCTATTTTACTTTATGCTAAAAAAGGTATTTGGATGAAAGAACAGAATTCCTTGTAATTCCAGATATAATTATAATTTGCTTTAAAATTCTGTGTATTTCAATGCTTTATTTTACCCAAAATTTTCAAAGCCACTGCAGTGAAGTTTTACTAGTCAAGTCCATGTTCGCTTCTTGTTCGAGCTTTCTCAATGGGCATGGTGAGCAAATTACTGCATGCAGTGAAAGCAAAATTACTGCGCTCGAATCACACTCAATCTCAATCGTCATTGCGAAAATGTGCAGGTAATTGAAGCCC
Source organism: Okamejei kenojei (assembly GCA_035221665.1). Taxonomy (NCBI): domain Eukaryota; kingdom Metazoa; phylum Chordata; class Chondrichthyes; order Rajiformes; family Rajidae; genus Okamejei; species Okamejei kenojei. The sequence goes on from CM069147.1 coordinate 46,679,452, forward strand.
AGCTGGTAACAGCTATCCAGAATTATTTTCTGTTCATTCCGCGGATAAGATCAGCTAATATCATAAAACCCAATGTCCCAATTCAAAGCACCCCAAGCAAAGCTTGGCAGCTGAAAAAAAGTAGCAAATGTTTCTAATACCAAACACAGCATGGGGTGGCAAACCAAATTGCCCTGCAACTTTGAAATGATGATAAAAAGAGAATGCAGTAATAAGTTTATGTTGCATTTAACATGTGATTCATTTAAACAAAATGCTAGCATCTAAACAAGGACTCAGTTTATGTTTTTTTTAAATTCAGCATGGCCTGTGGCGGAAACTGAAAACAATTTAATTGGAGGCCAAGCAAGCTGGTTTTAGTATTCCTCATTGTGGCTGTTTTCGCCATCGTTGTAAAAGGGGATATGGGGAGAACAGGATGGGAAGAACTCTTAGTTCTGGCATGTAGAGTGAATATGTGGTGCATTAGCCATACTTCCAGTACAGTGTGTGACTGTGAGCGGACTGAATTTCTGATAAAGAAAGCACCGACACATAAATGTGTTAGACCAAAGATCAGCAACGTACTTGAAGGTGGGAAGGGTGCAGGAAGATCCTCAATTTGCCTTTTAATTTGATAATTGTTTTATAAAACATGGATATGTTGAGGGACTCATGATCCCACTTTAATTCATGGAATGATTTTGCAGCAGGATTTCAGTGGTAAGACAATTTCAAAAGTGTGCACTACTTCAAACAAAAGATATGTTGAAATTAAACTCCTTTTGGCTAGATGACCAGAACATACCCTGGAGGCAGAGGTCTCTCCCATGTGGTAGTTTTGGTGTTGTGGTCCACATAGTATACTCTTCCAGAAGGAAGCACTCGCTGTTCCCATCTGTAAAAAGAGCCAGAGGTTACAAATGTTGCAATATTAAATGGTCTTCAATATTTCTGATAATTAATCTGCATTGTTGCTACAAAGGTAGACACTAAAATCTGGAGTAACTCAGCGGCATAAGGCAGGTTAATGGCCCATTGTCCCAAATAACAGGAGTAAGGTATTGAAGCATAATATTTCACTGCTGGTGAAAACAACTGGCATGCCATACGCAAGAAGAAGAAGACACATATCTTCTGTAAAACCTAGTAGCAAATTAAATCCAGTTCTGAAAAGAAGACAAGGTAAATATTGGAATGATAGAATCATACAGGTTGAAATCAGGTTATTCAGCCCAACTTATCCATGCTGACCGGACGGCAATCTTCTGCATTAATCACTTTACCCAGCACTTAGTCCTTTGCGCTCTATACCTAAGAAATGCAAGTGCTTGTCTGGGCAGTTCTTAAATGGGTCATCAGTACTATAAATATTGATGACCTATCATCATTTACTCGTTTAGGCATTGCATTCTAGGTACCGACTGCAATCTGGCTGAAGAAAATCCCCGAGCCCATACAATCTCTTCCTCCTCACCCTGAACCTAGGTCCTCTCGACTCCATAACCACTGAGGTGAGGACATTGTTCTTGAAATCTTAATTTAACTCCCTCCAAACACCACCACAGATGAACAAGATCAATATTTACTGTGCTAAGCTCTATCTATCTCTTTAAAAATAATTAATGGACTTCACTTCAACATTGGATTAGAGAAAATATTTTCAGTTATCTTTTGGGAATCTTTTCTTTCTCTAACATCCACATCAATTCCATTTCAATATGTTTGAAACCATGCCAATGAAACTACAGGGAGCACCATCGACTGCCTTATATGGTATTTTCTGACCTAGCAAGAGACTTCAATTCTGTCGGATTAAAGGAAAAGGGGAGAATTTGGATGTACTCAGAAAATCATTTCCTTTGAACATTTGCTAAATTATGGCATACAAACTTTAACTAATGATTCACCAATCCCAGTGCAGAGTGCAGAAGCAAGACTATGTCATCACCACAACCCTTTTCACCACAACACATACCACTCAAATCCTACAACTTCCTGTTGAATATGAGTTAATCCTCAGGATGAATGGAGTCTGTTCAATCACTATTCCCTCCATGACAGAACCAAGATCATTCCAATCTCATCCAACAAGTTACACAGCATCATCATGGCAAGAGATCATCAGGAATACGGAGGAAATATTTCAATTGTGTTCTCAAAGTCGCAAGATGGAAATTTCAGCCCCTTGCCCATCAAAATAAATATCTAAGACCGCACTGAGAACCTCAGATTGACACAAAATGCTGGAGTAACTCAATGGGTCAGGCAGCATCTTTGGAGAAAAGGAATAAGTGACGTTTTGTGTCAAGACCCTTTTTCAGAGAACCTAGGAACCTTAAGCCTCTTATCTGCTCTCTTTTTTAAACATTCATTAAAGATCACAAGGTAGACAAAAATGCTGGAGAAACTCAGCGGGTGAGGCAGCATCTATGGAGCGGAGGAATGGGTGACGTTTCGGGCCGAGACCTCACCTATTCCTTCGCTCCATAGATACTGCCTCACCCGCTGAGTTTCTCCAGCATTTTTGTCTACCTTCGATTTTTCCAGCATCTGCAGTTCTTTCTTAAACATTAAAGATCACAAGGTTTTGTTTTAAGAATAACCAGGGAGTTATGCCTGGTGTCTGTTTTTTTTGTGGCAGTTTGTTTTGCCCTAAATGGCTGCCACAATTCATCAATGTAATACAGACCATAATTCAAAAAATAGTTCATTAGCAATATAGCATTTGGAACGGTGAAAGGCATAATAAAAATGCAGATTCTATTTTTGTCTTATTGCATTCGAGTTTTCACTCTCCTGTTACTGCCCCATAGTTCAATGAAAACAAACACAATGTGTCTTAACATAACTCTTCATAATACTATCACTGAATTGCTGAATAGATTAACTGACTTGTTTTTAAAGCATTAATAATATGAACCACATGTTGATTCACTTTAAGATTTACCACATTTGAGGTCAAAATATATTCCAGACTGAAAATCCTTCACTGAAAAGCTTCTTGCTTGAGGACTAATTTTTCTAACACTAACGGTTTGTAAATGGTACCAAGCATGGAACTGAAAACTTCCTTGTCTGGGTGCATAAAAGGACTACTGTACATCATTCCAAATGTTAAACTTTCCAAACATTGCTTTCTTATATACATTTTTTTCTGAATTTATAATCATCATTCTAAAAGGTTTAAGGCATGCAAATTAATACACGTGCACATGATAATTTTAATTTATTTAAGTTTTTAATAACATTATGTGCCAAATTACAAATATTAAAAAATGTGCTACGTTTACTGAAATGCAGGCAAAAAAAATGCTGTAAATATTCAACTGTGGCAAGAGAAACAAAGAATTATTCTGTCTTTTTGCCTGAAATGTTTACTTTATTTCTTCCTTTACTGATGCTGCCTGAACTACCGAGTATTCCATCTAGAATAAAAGCTGAATCAGTTTTTATTTCAGATTTGAACATCAGTGGTATGTTGCTTTGCTTTGCTGACTATGTTGGTCTGTGAGAGCTTTTAAAATGAGGTTATATTTTCTGAAACCTTGTTGCTGAAAAGTTAGCAGCTTCGGACTATAAGTTACTAGTCTAGGTAATTTGCTCATAAATAAGGATGAGAGCAGTGCTTCATTTCTATATATTCATTCATTCATTCATTCATCTCTATAATACTAAAACTATTCCTATTGTTTGTGTTTGTGCTGACGATGTGTCACTCTGCTTTTCCTATCTTCTTCCCAACGCTAGGCCACAGCCTTCCCATTTTCACATATCCTACTCACATTTTTCCCGTCGTGGCGATAAATATCTTCCCATCGCATTCCCACCTATATTTCCGATGATATTAAAGTTAACATTTTTTAAAACAGTCCCCAAAATACCCATTTCGGAAAAAAAAAACGAGTGAAAAAAACACAATGCACTCACAAGGCAGGACGGGACACTCCAGGAGGGAGGGGCACTCCAGCGCTCGCAATGAACGAGGAGTGGCGGCGGCTTCCAGCGCCCGATGCCCGACACCTGGTGGGGAGGGTGCTGCTGCGGGCCAAGCCCGGGGACTGGGCCTGGGCTGGAGCCGAGCCCGGTGTTCGAGCTGGAGTGAGAGCAGACCCCAGGGCTTGGGATGGGGCCGTGACCAGGGCTGAGAAAGAAGCTGCCGCCGGAACCAAGGACAAGCCTGGGTCCGGGGTCAGGGGCGAGCCCAGGGATGAAGTCAGGGCCTGCACTGGAGCCCAGGCAGTGGCCGAACTGACGGCTGCAGTCTGGAGATGAAGTCGGGGCCTGCACTGGAGCCCAGGCGGCGGCTAAGCTGATGGCTTGGGTCTACAACCAGGGCCGGGCTGAGTACGAGAACCACGCCGAGTTCCAGGCCCTGGCGCTGTTCTATGACTTGGCTCGGTCCTGGGGCATGGAATGGGGGTGAGGGGAGGAGGATGAAGAAAATGAGGAGGAGGGAGATGGTGTAGGGAGTGGGGTGGTAGATGGAGATGGGGGAAGGAGTGGAGGAGGGAGATGGGGGGGTGGTGTAGGAGGGACATGGAGAGGGGTGGAGGAGGGAGATGCTCCCCCCTATCTACCCTCACTCCCACCTTCTCTACCCCCTCTCTCTCTACCCACTCCCTCTCCCGCTCCCTCTCTACCCTCCCTCCCCCCCACTCTACCCCCCTCCCTCCACTCTACCCCCTCCCCTCCACTCTACCCCCTCCCTCTCCCTCTATCCACCTCCCTCCCTCTCTCTCTAGCCCCCCCCCCTCTCTACTCGCTCATCCCTCTCCCTCTACCCCCTCCCCCCCCCCAGGGATTGAAGAGGGACGGTGAAGAGGAGGAGGAGGAGGGAGTGCTGGGGGCTGAGGATAAATGAGCCGTACTTGCGCAGTTGGGGGCTATGTGTGCGTGGTGGAATATTGCGTTCGGGGAACGGGTGAGTGGTGGAACCTTGTGTTGGGGAGCAGATCCAACGGGTGTGCACTTGGTCTAGTATTCATTTAAAGCCCACATTGAACTGCATTTTAATTTGTTAACACAACTCTTAAAAACATCCTTTTGATTAATTGCACTGGCAGTGCTTAAGTCATCACAGAAACCTTTAAGACAAACATCTTAATCTGGTAATGGAATATGCCATTTAACTATCCAGTATTACTGATTGGACTGGAGAAATTAATTAAGTCACACTGAAACTAATGGAATGTGGTATCCAATGGCTGAAAAGGGGATTTGGTTGCATATGGTGCAGCAATGTCAGGATAAAATGGAATAAATCTAATTCACATTTGCTTTTGGTCATAATCAACAACAAATGCATAAACCAGTCATGACTATGAAGGAAACAAATATTTGGGCAAAGGGCAGTAAGAATGACTAATCCATCTGACCATTTGTTCTGCATGACATTAGCTCAGTAAATACACTGGTAAACTGATGAACAATCTAGACTAGTCCAGGAATTAAATTGGCTGGTCATCTTCAATGCAGCCGCCCAGAGCTAGAAATACAGCAAAGTAAGGATGCAAATGCACAGGATTACTGTAGAAGAGCAAAAAAGGATTCAAATATTTCTGCTGAAATCCAGGGAAACTATTTTTTCAAACTTTTAAGTATAAATATAGAGTTATTCTACTAATATCAAAATATAATTCAAAATGTCTTCGTGTCGTCAAATTCTCCTCATTAAACTCTCCAAATCAAATTATCTTTATCGGAATGTTATGGAATCCATCAAAATGTTCAAGTAACTCTCTTGGACATACAAGTTCTTTGTTACATCTATTAATTTCCGCAATCTTACGCAAACATACCTTGTTTGTAGTTATTACTACCCATATGACAGTTAACAAAACCAGTGCACAATAGATCTTTGTCTCTGGTGTGAATGCTTTTAATAAAGCACAATTCTAAATTCAATAATTTAAACTAAGACATTAAAAAAGCTCATTTCACCAGTGTTACCGTTGGTTATTATTGTCACCTTTACTGAGATACAGTGAAAAGCTGTTTGCATGCTATCCAGTCAAATCATACCATACGTGTGCACTATCAAGCCATATATTAGTACAATAGGTAGTGTAAAGAGAAAAATAACAGAGTACAGAATATAGTGTTCCAGCTTTACTGAAAGTGCAGATAAAATAAAAAGTGCACCGGTCGCAATAGAGTAGGCTGGGGGATCGGGGCTACACCCTTAGCTTTTGAGAGGAGAGTTTAGTAGTCTAATAACATCAGGGGAAAAGTTGTTCCTGAATCTGGTGGTACATGCTTTCATACTTTCGCATCTTCTGCCTGACAGGAAAGGGGAGAACAGAGAATAATTGGGATGTAAATGGTCCTTGATTATGTTGTCCGCTTTCCTGAGGCTGCATGACTATAGATGGGGTTTATGGGGAGGGGAAGGTGGTTGTTTGTATGATGGACTGGGTTATATCCACAACTTTTCACAATTTCTTGTGATCTTGGGCAGAGGTGTTGCCAAACTAAGCAACCTATCGGCTGCATGTTGCATGAGTTTTCACTCTCCTGATAAGGAAGGAGAGGTGTTGGTGTGCATTTTTGGATGCAGCTTCATTGGGGTTGGTGATATACCCCCAGGAACTTGAGGCACTTAAACGTTTCGTCCATTCCGTCACCATTGATGCTGACTGGGACGTTTACATCATCTTATTTCCTGAAGTCAATAACTAGCTCCTACATAGAGGGAAAGGTTGCCTTGACACCTTATTGATAAGCTCTCTGCCTTCTTCCCGTACTCTGTCTCATCATTGTTATAGACTCGGCCCACTCCAGTGGTATCAAGTGCAAACTTGTAAATGGGCTTAGAGCAGAATTTGGCTGCACAATTTTGAATATTTTGGGATGTATTGTAAGCGGTTGACAAATCATCCTCGGGAGCTCTGGTATTGATAATTATTGTAAAGGATGTTGTGTCGCCTATCCTTATTGATTGGGTCTATGTATCAGAATGTCAGGAATCCAGTTGCATAGGGAAGTGCAGATTCCTAGGTTCAGGACCTTGGGCATTCATCCTTTTATCCTTGCAGCTTACTTTGATGCAACACATGACTCAAGGACCGGGCATTAAATAAGAAAACAAAAAGTTAGAATATTTATATAGCATCTTTCAGAACCTCAGCAATGTCCAAAGTGCAAAATTACTTTCAGAGCCAATCAAAAATGTCAATATTGCTCCCATTAATTTACATATGCTGCAGATACAAAGAGATTTTATTTTCAATACAATCAGATTAATTCATCATTGGAGGAACAGTATGATGACCTTAGAGAAATGCAACAGCCATACCACTCATATGGATGTGTTGGAAAGAAAGGTCTTTATATAATACCTTTCAATACATCAGAAATTAGATCAACTGTCAACCAATATTTTGAGTTAATATTGCTGGATTGTGTCCAGAACCTTTAGTCTTCTAACTAGGAGACAAGAGTGCTACCATTGATCCATGGACGTACTTGGTAGGCTTCTCTTGTCTGTGAAAATGGTTCCATTTAGTTCCATTATGATATTAATTTTAGTGGTTTGGTGTTACTCAGATCTTCAGAGGTATAGAATTTTTTTATATCTGCCAATAAATTTCACAGCACAAGAACAGGAAATAAAAGATGGCAAATGCACATGTTGGTTTGGAAAGAATATTTCTCTGCCAAAAAGCATAGAAAAGGCACAGGAAAAAGTTCAATTTCTGATTATTTTTTAGATGATTTTAGTGCCTCTGAAGACAGAGACCTACTTATCAAGGTTTAGTTGCTGCTCGTGATCTTGATGCTACTATTAATCCCAAATACTGGTGCAAAATTACTGCTGATAGATTAATTGCAAAATTTAAACAGCAAAGACTTAGATTTCTGCAGTATCTTTGCCGAATGAAAAATGCTTCACATACATGGGTAGTAATTACCATCGAGCCAAAGAATTCAACAATAAGAAAAATAACCAAAACATCTTGCATAAGAAGACCAGCACTCAGCTGCATGTGAGGGATTGAACTGCAGAGAGTTTGTGGAAGGAATTCCAGAGATTATGACCTAAACAACTGTAGCTGTGCTCACCAATGATGGGTTGAATGAAGTGTAATAACATAGAGCTCTTGGAGACATGTTGGAATTAGCGAGGTTACAAAGCAGTGAGGGAGAGAAAAGTGCCTAGGATGATTTAAACACAATATGAATGGAAGGTGGACCAATGTGGGATTTGGTCAGCTGTTGCAAAGGTCATAGTCATAGAGTGATACAGTGTGGAAACAGGCCCTGCGGCTCAACTTGCCGACACTGGCCAACAATGTCCCAGCTACTAGTCCCACTTGCCTGCGCTTGGTCCATATCCCTCCAAACCTGTCCTATCCATGTAAAGGTGATGGATGAACAAAGTTTTGTCTGAGTAATGATAAAGCAGCAAAATGTTGTTATTAAAATTAGTGCATTATTGTGAATAAATATCATTTCAGTCTGAGACATTTGAAACAAGGCAACTTGGATTTTGCATGAACTGCAGAAACCAAAAGGAGGTTCAATGTTAATTTCACAATCCTACAGCAAGTCATATACGAGTTTGGGAAAACAGTTTGAGGCAGAAGGGTTGAAGTTAAAACATAAAACATCAAGGATTACTTGTAGAACTAAAACATGACAATGATGAAGTGTTCATGAGAAAATGCACAAATTAATACCGCCAGGACAAAATCAGAAATGAAAACTGGAAATTTCTGGAAATCAGAAATAAAAACCTAAAATCCTGGAATCAAAAGGTATCCCTGGCAATATACACCAAGGGGGGGGGGGGGGGGGGAAGCCAATAACTCAGGTTTATAATCTTTCACTACACTTGAGAGTATTTAGAGATTAAATACGCTTAAAAATGCAGAAAACATGAGGAACATAGGGGATTTGTAACATGGTGTAAGGCCGGAGAAATTAAGTGTTAACATGGGTGTTGGTATGATGAAATTGAATAAATAACAAAACAAACATAATAATGACCTGAAATCTGAGATGTGGTTCTCCGAGCTTACATTGAGTATTATTGCAGCAACATTGGAGGCCAAGGGTAAAGAGGAAAGTGGGAATGAATCAGATAATTAAAGTGACAGGAGACGTGAAGGTCAGGGTCATCACTGTAAATTAGAAGTGTTCCCACAAGGTAGTCACCCTATAGATGTTTGATCTCTGAGGTCAAAGACTATATTGTGAAAGATGGCTGCATCACTGCTTTGGGACCCAGGAGGGTAGAGAAGGAGGAGGCAAAAGGGCACGTGTTGCAACTGCATAGAAAGTTGTGTCGGAAAAAGTGAGCATCGATGAATATCCCAGAGGGAATTATGCATTCAGAATATTGGGAGTCGAGAGAAAGATGCTTTGGTGATGGTATTATGCTTAAAAAATGCCCAGAATAATTCACTGAATGTTAAGGTTGGTGGAGCAGGAACTTGGGGAAAAAGAGAATCTTATCCTGGTTCTCAAGTGGTGATAAGTAGCAAGAGCAGCAAAAGGGGAAGTGGAACGTTTGAGGGCACTGTTAATTGTGGCAGAGGCCAATAAACAGTTGAGGAAAATAGAGAATATATTGGAAGCACTGATACGGAAGGTGGTATCCTCGGAATATGCTTGATAGTGATGTATGACCCTGAAATAGATATAGAAAAATCGAGGAAGGGAAGAAATTAGGAGCAAAGGTGGTGAATTTTGTATCAGGGTTTCTAATGGTAAAGGGAGCATCAGTGCTTCAGGTAACCAACTAAGGATCCTTCTAATACTAATTGCAGAAATTGAGGTTTGCAGTATCAGACAGGAAGTCGACAACCAGAGAAACAGTAACTCTCACACACATGCATCACATAAAGGAACACTGATTTTTAAACAGCAGTAATGTGTATAAGCTCTGCTCTGGCTTTAGAGTATTGGTTTCATAATAAAATAAACAGCTCAGTGTTATAATAATTTAGAATTTCCTGACAGACAGAAACTACAAGCTACCTTTTGAACTCCACATAACTCGAGCAATACAGAGAATTACTTAAAACCCTTCACTGACACAAATGTCATTTTTAACTCTGTACACAGGAATAGTTGTGCTTTCCTTTTCAAAAAATCTCATTTATTTCCTTTGCAAAAAGAGTTTAAAAAAACATTTAGAATTAAAACCAACCATAAGAATTATGGCTACAACTCTAGTCCACTCTAATAGATGTGCTAGATTTGTCTTAATGGCATTATTGCCAGTATTGGCCCATCAGTGCCTCACCTTTCTTAGAAGATTGCGAAGTTTTGGTATGCCGACGAAAACTCTCTTGAAAATCTACAGGTCCAGTAGAGAGCATACTGACTGGTTGCATCATGGCTTGGTTCAGAAACTCGAACGCCCAGGAACGAAGAAGATTACAAAAAGTGGTGATAACTGCCCAGTCCGTCACTGTAACGTCCAGGTTCAGCAGTAGCTTATTCCCAACAGCCATCAGGTTATTAACTACTACCAACACCAATTAAGTTCTGAACGACGTGGGAGAAATTGATTTTATTGTTTTTGCCTTTGCCTTTGCTATTGCTTGTTTATTTTTTTTTAATCTACTGAGCTATTTTGTTGTTTATTATGGTGTATAGAGAGTACTTTGATTACATACCTGTTGTGCTGCTGCAAGTAAGAAAGCCATTGTTTCATTTTGAGACATATGACAATAAAACACTCTTGACTCTTGAGTTGATTTGACTCTTGATGACAGTACACCTGCAATGTTGCGAGGACGCAAGAATGGGGAGTGGGGATTTAGATCTAGGATTTAGATCCAGCAACAATGAAATTTAGATCCAGCAACTTATTCCCAACCTGGAAGGTGTGAGACTTGAGGGGATCCCACAAGTTTTGGTGGTACCGTGCCCTACTGCACTCGCTCTTCTTGGAGACAATGTTGTGAGTCTGGGAGAAGTTGTTGGAGCTGCTTCAATTATTTTACAGAAGCAACTAATCCAAGTAGACATGGAATCATCTGCTAACATCCCCATTTCTGACCATTTAATGGATAACTGAGTAAGCAGGTGAAGATAGCTGGGTCTAGGACACTGCTCTACAGCATGATGTCCTGGGGTTAGAATGATTCACTGCCAACCACCAAACATTTTTTTGTTGACCTATATATTACAAGAAAGTCAATTTGTCTCATCAGCTCCATGCCTATTCTCAAAAGAGTAATCCCATCACTTCCATTTCCCCCTCCTTTTTGCTCTGTATTCTCTCTCACATACCCATCTACTCCTTGATTCTTTTGCCACCAACATATACTATGGAATAATTTAGAGTAGCCAATTATTCTACCAGCAATCTAGAGCACCTTGCAAAAACCAACACAGTCATGGGGAAACATAGAAACATAGAAAATAGGTGCAGGAGGAGGCCATTCAGCCCTTTGAGCCAGCACCGCCATGGCTGATCGTCCCCAATCAATAACCCGTGCCTGCCTTCTCCCCATATCCCTTGATTCCACTAGCCCCTAGAGCTCTATCTAACTCTCTCTTAAATCTATCCAGTGATTTTGCCTCCACTGCCCTCTGTGGCAGGGAATTCCATAAATTCACAACTCTCTGGGTGAAAAAGTTTTTTCTCACCTCAGTCTTAAATGACCTACCCTTTATTCTAAGACTGTGGCCCCTGGTTCTGGACTCGCCCAACATTGGGAACATTTTTCCTGCATCTAGCTTGTCCAGTCCCTTTATAATTGTATATGTTTCTATAAGATATCCTCTCATCCTTCTGAACTCCAGTGAATACAAGCCTAGTCTTTTCAATCTTTCCTCATATGACAGTCCCGCCGTCCCAAGGATCAATCTCGTGAACCTACGCTGCACTGCCTCAATCACAAGGATGTCCTTCCTCAAATTAGGAGACCAAAACTGTACACAATACTCCAGATGTGGTCTCACCAGAGCCCTATACAACTGCAGAAGAACCTCTTTACTCCTATACTGAAAACGCCTTGTTATGAAGGCCAACATTCCATTAGCTTTCTTCACTGCCTGCTGTAGCTGCACACCAACTTTCAGTGACTGGTGTACAAGGACGCCCAGGTCTCGCTGCACCTTCCCCCTTACCTAACCTAACCCCATTGAGATAATAATCTGTCCCTTTGTTTTTGCCGCCAAAGTGGATAACCTCACATTTATTTTTATTATAGTGCATTTGCCACGCATCTGCCCACTCACTCAACCTGTCCAGATCACCCTGTAACCTCCTAACATCCTCTTCACAGTTCACACTGCCACCAGGCTTTGTGTCATCTGCAAACTTGCTAGTGTTGCTCCTAATTCCCTCTTCCAAATCATTAATATATATGGTAAACAGTTGCGGCCTCAACACCAGCCTTGCGGCACTCCACTTGCCATTGCCTGCCATTCTGAAAAGGACCCGTACACTCCTACTCTTTGCTTCCTGTCTGCCAACCAATTTTTTATCCATATCAACACCCTATCCCCAATACCATGTGCTCTCATTTTAGTCACCAGTCTCCCATGCAGGACCTTATCAAAGACTTTCTAAAAGTCCAGATACACTGCATCCACTGGCACCCCTTCATCCATTTTATGTGTCACATCCTCAGAAAATTCCAGAAGATTAGTCAAGCATGATTTCCCTTTCATAAATCCATGTTGACTTGGACTAATCCTTTTACTGCTATCCAAATGTCCCATTATTACCTCTTTAATAATTGACTACAGCATATTTCCCACCACCGAAGTCAAGCTAACTGGTCTGTAATTCCCCGTTTTCTCTCTTGCTCCTTTCTGGAAAAGTGGGATAACATTAGCTATCCTCCAATCCACAGGAACTGATCCTGAATCTATTGAACATTGGAAAATGATCACCAATGCATCCACTGTTTCTAGAGCCACCTCCCAGAGAACCCTGGGATCCTGACCATCAGGCCAAGGGGATTTATCATCTTTCAGTCCCATTAGCCTACCCAATACTATTTCTCGCGTAATGAAAATTTCTTTCAGTTCCTCTACCCCCTTAGATCCTCTGTCCTCCAGTACATCTGGGAGATTGTTTGTGTCTTCCTTAGTGAAGAGATCCGAAGGGGAGATAGATGCAAAATGCTGGAGTAACTCAGCGGGACAGGCAGCACTTCTGGAGAGAAGGGTGACATTTCGGGTCGAAACCCTTCTTCAGACTGATGTGATCTGAGAATTACCAGGGTCTTTCGATGCTACACTCAGTCAAATGTTGCTTTGATGTCAAGGGGCACTCACTCGCACTTCACCTCTGGAAATTAGATTTTTGGTCCATGTTTGGACTAAGGCTTTTGTTTATAAGAATCATGGAGTCATAGAGCATAGAAACAGGTCCTTCATCTCACCTGTTCATACCAACCAACATGTAACCATCTATACTGATTTTATTTACCTGCTCTTGATCGGTAGCCTGCAATGCCTTGGCAATTCAAGTGCCTGTCAAGCTATATTTTAAACATTGTGAGACTACATTTTAAGGTATGACTTTGAGTATAACAACGTCAGGTTGTTTCTTAACTAATTCATGGGACAGCGCTCTTAATTTAGACACTAATCCACAGATGTTGATCAGGGGTACGTTGCACAGTATTTGAGGCTGGGAAAGATTTGCTATGTCCAGATTGATTAACAAGGTCAAAACCAAATTACCAACCTGGTTTATTCTTTCTCCGTTTTAATTCTGCAGTTTTGGTATACCCGAGTCGTTTGCTAGGCTGTTTCAAAGGGCAGTTAACAGTCAACCACGTCATCATGAATCCAGAGTCACATTTAGACCAGACTAGGGAGATTTCCTCCCCTGATGGTGTCACAGAGTCATACAACATGGAAACAGGCCCCTCGGCCCAACTTGCCCATACCGACCAACATATACCATTTACACTAGTCCCAACTGCCTGCATGTGGCCCATATCCCTCTAAACATGTCCAATCCATGTAGCTGTCTATATGTTTCTTAAATGGTGCATTAGTACCTGCCTCAACTATCTCCTCCGGCAGCTTGTTCCATACACCCACCACCCTTTGTGTAAAAACATTACCGCTCATGTTCCTATTAAATTGTTCCCACTGGTGAAGAATGCATACGGCATTGTTAATTTTCTCAATACGTCATAAATGTTAAAGTCTTCATAAGAAATTCCTTAGCTAATCTTTTTAGATGTGTATTCCTATAATAGTCTTTGGTATATTATTGCAGTGAATCTGTCTTTCCATGCCTTTATATACTTTACGATGGTACGACAAAAGATGGTACAACAATAGAAAAATATTCTACCATTTCAATGCAATGACTTAAATAATATTCAATGCAAGAACTGTATATAAAATCAAACAATTAAAGTAGAGACAATTAGAAATATGGAGAAAAGAACTACAGATGCTGTCTTACAAAAAAAACCCCACAAAGTGCTAGAGTAACTCAGTGGGTTCGGCACCATCCTGAAATGTCACCTATCCATGTTCTCCAGAGATGCTGCCTGACATGCTATATTATGCCAACACTTCGTTTTTTTTAAATTAAAAATATTGTCCATTTCCATAATTACATGCACAACCATTATATCAACTTAAAATTGTAATTTGTAGGCATTACAATACAATTATTAAAAAATCTACTTACAATATTTGATATTGGGTCATAAGATTAAATTTTCACGAGAAATTAAACACCATTTTGCTGAGGCAGAACACGATATATTTAGAATTTTGCTTTAATGTTAAATTGGATAGTCTCATTGTAGTACACAGATGTAAATATAAATAAAAAACAATTGGGTTTGTGACAATGTTGTTGCAGTACAATAATTTGATGAATAATCATACCTCAAAATGGCAGGTAAATCCCACTCTTGATCGCATGATAATCATATACTCATACTTTCAAATTTAAAAAAAATTGTAAGTAGTTTTCATTAAAACACCTTTGATTAAACCTATATGGAAGTTCAATCCTCATCATATTCAAAGTTAATCAAACAATTTTCTGCTAAATCACACAAAAAGGGTGGTGGGTATATGGAACAAGCAACCAGAAGAGGTTATTGAGGCAGGGACTATCCCAACATTTAAGAAACAGTTAGACTGGTATATGGATAGGACAGGTTTGGAGGGATATGGACCAAACTCGGGCAGATGGGATTAGTGAGCCCCCTCCCACGGTAGGGAGCTTTGGCATTTCTCAGCTTGAAATTGTGCAATCTGGTGCATACTGTAGCGAGTCTTTTAACTTACACTTGAATGCAACATTTATGCTTCAAATTGGATTAGGTATGAATAAGGTTAGGCTAAACTTCATTCCTAATTACATTCCACAGTAGAGCCAGGCTCTTATCAACAGGTGCAGCACAAATACCTTAGTATATTCATGTACGGAAATCAGATTATAATTCATGCTGTTACGCATATATAGAAACAAAAACATAGAAACAAGGCAAGAGGAGTCAGACTTCCATCACTGTTCTGCACAAATAAATCAATCAACCTTACCCTTTGACTATAGAAACAAGGCAAAAATAATGCCACATATTCAACCGTATATGGTTCAATGAAATTAAGATATATATGTAAAACATATATATGGAACCAGGCCCTTTAGCCCACAAATTCCACAATGACCAGCAATCTACCATATACCAGTTGTATCCTACACGCCAGGCACAATTTACAGAAGCCAATTAATCTACAAACCTGCACTTCTTTTGGATGTGGGAGAAACCGGAATATCCAGAGAAATTCTCTCCCTCCCCCCCCCCCCCCCCCCCCGGGAATGCGGGCCGGCCCAGGTGCTCTGTGTCCAGTTGGGGTCCGGGGGAGGTGAGGGTCAGTGATCCGGGGGTCCGGGGGAGAGGGGGGGGGGGGTCGGGGGGTGAAGGACAATGACCCGGGAGTTGGGCATCGGAGCGGAGCTATAGCCCGAGATTCACCCCCACGGCTCCGGAGGCGGCATCGACGCCCCCACTCACCCGGTCCGCTCCGGGGTTAAAACTCCATGCGGTGTGGACAGAGCTGACGGACACAGAGCCACCGGAGGTGAGGGTGGGAGGTGTGAGCGGTGCCTCGGGGGGGGGGGGGGGGTGCTGGGTCACATTTATCACATCAACTGCACGGGAATATGAATGCGGGTGAGGCAGCATCTATAGAGCGGTAGACAAAAATGCTGGCGAAATGCTTGAGTCTGATGAAGGGTCAAACTCAGACATAGATGCTGCTTCACCCTATGAGTTTCTCCAGCATTGTTGTCTACATTGCCATTTTAAAGTGTGTGATGGGCTTAAGCCAATTAAATTGCTCGTTCTTTACGGGGAACCCGCTGACAAAAAAACGATTCTCATTGGTGAGTGTGGAGCAGTGTGACTTTATTTATTCATATATTTTTTTAAGTATTTTTTTGAGCGGGAGAACTTCTGTCGTCAGCGTGAGAATTTCCTCAAATACGTTAGTCTCACATTCAATGCGTGAGAGCTGGCAGCCCTGCAGCTGTCCATAAAAAATTGAGAATAATTACAATAATTCTGAACCCCAAGTTCCTACATAAAAGCAAAAGATCCACTGGTTCTGTTACTGTTGTGTAGATTTCTCAAGAAATCCCCTTTCCTGCACCCCATTTAAAATTGCACCATTTTCTCTCTGCATTCTTCCTATGAAAAAGTATGTTCACGATTCCCTGTAATATTTTTACTATGTCATTCCAGTAGCTTCATTAAACTCTCCATAAATTTATTTGTGAATCATGTACAATACTAATGTGGTTTATTCTAAACCACTCACTGAAGCAGCCCTGCAAATCAATCATTTACACCAGACTCCAACACAGGAGCAGTTTAAGAAGATCAGTGCCGGCTGCTTGGAAAAGCTAGATGTATGCTATAAATCTCAGCCTTGCCAGCAAGGTTCACACCATAAGAATCAATTTGGTGTTAGAAGAAAACCAAGTACCTCATCAATAAATATCTCAGCACACTGAGGAATTCAAAATGTAAAATTAGGAGTAGTATTGTTCCGTGGCTGTACAATGGAGTATTCACGGTTTAACTGGCTAAAATTCCTCATATCCTTGGAGTAATACTTTTATCACCCAGTGGCTGGGTAGAACATGACTGCTGACAATTTTCCATTCAGTAACCAAACCTATTAATAGACAGGCTGTTTATTTCCCAGTGAATGGTAGTCTGCAAATGTTTGCTTAATGAAAAAAAACTTTCCAGTTTCCTTACCCAGGAGGTAGCGCTTCCAAGTTTTGGGCTAGTGCCTGAGACAGTTCTGTCAGGGCAGAACCTTCTTCTGACGTCTGTTCCACAGCAGACGAGCTAGTGGTGCCAGTGGTTGAAGAACTGGTGGCTGAGGCTGGGGAAGGTGCTGCAGCAGGTGAATGTGTAATGGCTGGTGGAGCTGCATGACTTGGTGCAGCAGTCCAGTTATCATTGTCACTTTCAGTTGAAGTAATCTCACCATTCACTGAAATGATAATAAAATAAACTTACACTGGATGAATGGATAATTGCTCAAGAAACATTAATTAACATTACCTTAAACAATCAGGTTTATAGTACATTTTGCAAAAGTCAAATGAATTAAAAAGTCATATGAAACTGTAGAAATTAATAATTGAAAGTAAGTTACTTGCAAAGTTTAGAGCTATGTTAAATGCAGTTAACATTTATGAATTACTCCTTCTGAGCACCATTGATATCATACAACAGGCAATTATTACACAAAAGCCAAATCTTAAAATTTTGCCACATTATACTTTATTTTTAACAATGTATTTATGCTGACATTGTGAAACAAAATTAAAATTCAATTAACACACTTTTCAGAAAAAAAATAATTGTATACTAATTATATAAATAATTATATAATAATTCTATACAATGCACATGAATCCTGTGCAACCACTTGCCCCTAAAGCATAATTGTTTACAAAATGAAACTTCTGAATCATTGCTATTTTATTTCCTTGCTTGGCTTTTGTGCTTTAAAAATTAAAATTGAAAAAGGAGCATGAATTGGAAACATTCACCACAACAAATTTACAACTAAAAGGTTTGAGGGGTGATCAAGGAAACTTTTTCTCAAAGTCAAATGGAATTGGAATTTTCTTTTCGAGGAATTGGTTAAATTAAGTTCATTTTTCAGGTCAGGGGAAAATCCTTCAGTATAACAAAATTCATAAAAATGAACAAATATATTT
Organism: Okamejei kenojei; assembly: GCA_035221665.1. Taxonomy (NCBI): domain Eukaryota; kingdom Metazoa; phylum Chordata; class Chondrichthyes; order Rajiformes; family Rajidae; genus Okamejei; species Okamejei kenojei. Next base: position 46,697,630 of record CM069147.1, read on the forward strand.
TGTAAAGACAATTAACTTACAAATAATTGTCATTAAACATTTGTCCATTGGAAAAATATAAACATTTATCTACAAGTAAACTGTTTGATTATCCAGAAAGAACAATGTTGGGGAAGCAGTCATTAATCAGTCTTTATTAAATAACAAAAAATATTTAATGTTATTACAAGCAACTGGAGAATTTATCAGCACAGCCTACATGAGACTAGAAAAGACTTTGAATCAACAATACTCGCCTATTCGGTTTTGAGTTGTAGCATGTGAAGGTATCCTGGATACATGATTTTGTTTATTATCAGCATTATTATCTGCCCCATTCACTGTGTTCTCCACAATTACCACAGTCCCTTGCACAGGATTCTGTCTGCAAGCCCTAAAAGGAGAAAGAAAACAGATCAAAATGTCATAAGTACTTAAAAATTACCCGTCTCAAGTACTTCAAAAGTCTTACTTTAAAATTTCCTCAGACCTGTGCTGCTGAGCCCAGAGACAAGATTCCAAGCAGAATATTCCTTTCCTTTCCTTAGTAACAAAGGATTTTACCCTGAAGTCAAAGTTTCTCCATGTGGTAGCAATGGTCTAAACAGCTGAAAGTGAAGGGATGGAAGAAAGAAGGGCTAATTGTGTCAAACCATATTCATCCAGGACATGAAAGAGACAATTCTGCTCCCTGAACATCAGTAAGGGATCCAAAATGCTGGAGTAATTCAGCAGGACAGGCAGCATCTCTGGATAGAAGGAATGGCTGACGTTTCGGGTCGAGGCCTTTCTGAAGATGGGACTTGACCCGAAACATCACCCATTCCTTCTATCCAGAGATGCTGCCTGTCCCGCTGAGTCCCTCCAGCATCTTGTGTCTATCTTCGTGGTAAACCAGCATCTACAGTTTCTTCCTACTCATCAGTAAGGGACAGTATGCTTAGGACATTCTCACTGAAATCTGCCACCTGAGACCATCACAAATGCAGACCAGGAGGCTGAGGACAACATTGCCGATGCTACAAAGATGTCTGCGGCCATTAACTCTTCAGGGCTAGAATTACAGATCTTCCTTAACTTGCCACAGGATGATAAGAAAGATCACTAATGGTCTGTTTGGAGAGAGCTGATTACATTTCATTCTCTCTTAGCAAAAAAAACAGCATGAAGAAGCAGAGGACTTTGCTAGGAGTGAATGCTTCACCCTTGAACAGAGTGCCACCGACTGCACACAAAAAGCCTCATAAGCATAGCATCCAAAAGCATCCTTCAATGGCCAGGCGCTAGGTATCCACTGGTAATGAAATAGTCAGCTCAACACCTAGTTTCTGGAAAGCGTAATGATGCCTACCACGTGGACAAGTTGGTCCTATCCATTATCTAAAAACTAATGCCCCAAATTTTGCAATACTCCAACACTGGGAAACCTCCTCTCTGCATTTATCCAGCACAGCCCCCTCATCGGGTGAGGGGATTGAAGAAATGCTATCGTTCTGTCTGCCGAATGGTATTTCTTTGCATCCCCCTCACCTGATGAGATCAAGAAATGAAGGAAAACACAACGTGTTGCATTAGTGGCGGCGCTGCGTGGCAGCTGCGGCTCACCTGCAGTCCGTCTGTTTTTTTCGTTTTTTTCGTCCTTTTGTGTCTGTTTTTAGTTAGAATTTTGGTTTATTAGGCTGTGTTTGTGTGGGGGGGGGGGGGGAGGGTGGGAGAAACAAGGTTTTAGTCTCTCCCTTCGGGGGGATGCGACCTTTTCTTGTCGTGTCCCCCGTCACCGTCTCCGTCTGTGCTGAGGCCTAATGGCGGAGCTGGTGGCCTCGGAGCTGTGGCGAGCGTTCAGAGCTCCAGTGTTCCAGCGGCGGCGGCGGCGGCCCGGCTTCGGGGCTTCGGGGCTTCGGCGCTCCAGCAGTTGCTCCAGCGGTGCTCCAGCAGCGGCCCGGCATTGGCGCTCCGGCGGCTCTCCAGCGGTGCTTCAGCAGCGGCCCGGCTTCGGCGCTTCGGCGCTCCGGCGGCTCTCCAGCGGGTGTCCAGCGGGTGCTCCAGCGGCGGCCCGGCTTCGGCGCTCCGGCGGCTCTCCAGCAGGTGCTCCAGCAGCGGCCCGGCTTCGGAGCTCCGGCGGCTCCAGCAGTTGCTCCAGCGGTGCGCCAGCAGCGGCCCGGCTTCGGGGCTTCGGCGCTCCAGCGGCTCTCCAGCGGTGCTCCAGCGGCGGCCCGGCTTCAGAGCTCCGGCGGCTCCAGCGTTCCCGTGGTCGATCCTGGCTGGGTGCTGTGGTGGTGTTCCGGCGTTCCGGCGGCGGCGGCGGTGGTGGCCTGGCTTCCGAGGCTCGGCCGCGGGCCTGGTGGACGATGACATCGAAGGCCTGGATTGCCTCAGTACAGAGGGGGAACAAGTAGGGGAAAATGACAAAGACTTTAAGACTTTTGCCTTCCACCACAGTGAGGAGGTGCTTGGTGAACTCACTGTGGTGGATGTTAAATTATGTGTTTATTGTGTGTTTTGTTTTAATTTATTACATGTTATGACTGCAAGGTAACAAATTTCGTTCAGACCGAAAGGTCTGAATGACAATAAAGGAATCTGAATCTGAATCTGAATCTGAATTAGGCATGAAAATACTCATCCACCTTTACAGCCACATTGCTGACCAGAGCCTCAATAATTGCTGCCCTATCATCACCCTCTTCATGGGGTAAGACATGCTGCATGTTTTGAATTATTATTTTTTATGGATTGTCTATGAGAAAAAATTATTTTACAAAAATTTCTGATGAAAGTTATCCCACTTTCTTCCTTTGAAATACAGCAGGCTTAAGTGGAAAGAAATGAATAAAATCCTCATGTCTTTCGATGTCTCATTTTTATACCTTACCCTTCCTTGGCTCTGTGGCTCTCTCTGCCCTGACTCTCAGTCTGAAGAAGAGTCTCGGCCTGAAACGTTGGCCATTCCTTCTATCCAGAAATGCTGCCTGTCCCGCTGAATTACTCCAGCATTTAATGTCTATCTTCGGTGTAAACCAGCATCTGCAGTACTTTTCTACACAACCATTCTTTCCCGTTACGAGAGTTAATCATGAAATACCATGCAGAATGACTTCATATTTAGAGTTTAAATTAAGATATTTCACAATTCAGATAATTATATAAGAATCATGTTGGCTATATTCCATTCAGCAATGTGCAACTCCATGGTAAAAATGATTTTGTATTGTAGTATTCAGAAATATTCATGTTCATAATTGTAATTTCACTGTTCCAATTCAAAAAATATAGAAATTACCATTGAAGAATTGCTCAATTCATTGCATGCTTTCTCTCAAAACTGACTGGGATAATGGGCTCCTTCTGCACTGTATCAATCTGATTTTGTTTTATTTCTTGATTTTACCTAATCCTTTTATTTCATCCCTCGGTAGATATTCTCCCGTCCATGCTTTAAAGAGTTACTAGGTGTTATGTCCTTAGCCTTCTGCCACCAGATGGAGTTTCAATAACAGTGCACTCAGGGTTTAATTTTAAGATCAACCTATAATTTAAATTTATTTTTAAGCAAACTATAAAGCAACCCTTATTCCACCTTGCTGTGGTGTAATTATTTTGCTAAATAGGCACTTTGCATCATGCTGATAATTTGTGGTTCTCTTTATACTGACAGATGCAGTTCAACCACATTTCTCCCAGTCAAGAAAGGTTATTTTTGATGCTTAATTTCTGAACAACTCTCCATCCTACCAAAGAGATCCATTTTATACCTAGATATTCTGTTCAGCTATGTGATTGACTGTGTATATTTCAAAATGGTTAAAATATACCACATGAAATAATATTTGATATTCTATAAATAGTGTGAGCAATGCTACAGTACATCATTATTTTGTTCAATGTTAGTGGTAACAACATTGATTTGAACCAGTTTATAGCCTGATGTGAATCCAAGAATGTCATATATGTCATTATGATTCACCATCCTACCAGAGAAGGAACAGCACAGGACATAATATTGTAAAGAAGTGAAAACAAGGGAGGCCATTCAGGAGTCTAAAACATGAAAGGATTTGAAAATACAATTAGGGGGGCAAAGAAGATGATGGATTATAGAAAAGCCTAAAGCATTTTATTTATTTTAAGTCAAAAGGGTAGCCAAGGACAGCCTATTAAAAACCAAGCAAGGATTTTTTGCACAGTAGCATGAATACATCTCATCTGCATTGACTGAGGAGAAGGACATTGTCGTTGGAGACCATCAGAGAGAGAGAGAGAGAGAGAGAGAACACACACACACGGGGGCCAGGGAAAGTGGGGGAGCGCAGTCTGAAATGCACACGGTCCAATACCCGCAATGAACAGGAAGGTAAGATGGTTGGCACAGTGTTTTTCAAAAGAGCGGGGAGGGGAGAAGGGGGAGAACGGGATAGAAGGGGGGAAAGGGAGTGGACACTTAAGAAGGCAGACAACTTTTAATAAAGTTTTGCGGGGATTTCACATTACCGGTCGGTGTTCCTTGGTTCTGAAAACTCATGCTTACGTTTTTTTTCCCCCCATGAGCCAATTAAAATGCAAAGGAGATTGCCTACGGCTACCTATAACTACATGGCAACCCCACTACCACTGTATTACGAGTTCAAAAGAACCATGCCGACCAATTTTTACTCACGGAAATTTTTCAGCATGTTGAAAATTTTGCCTCGACCAAACTGAGGCCGCGAGTATGCGGGAACTTCTCTCGAGCATGAAGGAGAGTCACAGTGACCTCCTAGGATCACGTGTCGACCATGCTGCAAGTTTGTGGCGAGCGCAAACTCTTCTAAACTCGCAAATTAGGTCGCCATAGTGGGACAGGCCCTTTACTTTGTTTCAAGAAGGGTACCAGAGATAAGCAAAGTAATTACAGGCCGTTTTGTCTAACATCAGTGGTCAATAAATTTTAGGAAAAATTCTAAGGAACAGAATTAATCTACATTTGGAACGGTAGGGATGAGTTAGATAGTCAGTGTTGATTTGTTAAGAATATATTCTAACTGACCAATTTGATTGCACTCTTTAGAAGAAGTGACAAAATGTATATACGAGGGAAGTACATTTGACAGCATCTACAAGGCTATTGACAAGGTCTTACATGGGAAACTGGCCCAGAAGGTTAGAACCACAGATGTCAGCTATAGATCGATCAATAATCCACAACAAAATCAATATGCAACAACTATTCAAAGAGGGAACCTAACATTTTGTGTTAAATAATCTTGTCCGTAATAAATTGTTGATAGCAGGAAAAGTTAGTGCATCTTACTTAAACTTGATTTTACATTTTTAAACTATTGCGCTATAATCCATCACAAATAACTACATAATTTTAAAATACTTAATCCATACCCAACCAGAACTACTGAAAATCAAAAGTGCCATATCAAACAAAAAAAATAATTTCACGAGAAAATCACACAAAATATATTTGCCATATGTTGATTAACAAATAAAAACTCTACAAGTGTTACCAATTATTGTAATTGTGAGAAAGTAGGATTATCACTTCAGAAAGCAGTAGAATATATGCTTCAGCATTCAGGCAACTACTTCCAAGAGGATGAGTGGAATTACTACGCAATAGAATTGCCTCCTATAGTAATCTTCTTCACTAACTCTGCAATTATTTGTAGTCTTGTTATCAAACACTTTTAACACTAGCAATTAAGTTTAAACAGTGAAGTTTAAGTTAATGTTAAAAAATGTGAAGATGTTCCACATTGTAATTTGATATGTCAATACAATATGACTCAACATCATATAAGAGTCTGAAGAAGGGTTTCGGCCCGAAACGTTGCATATCTCCTTCGCTCCTAAGATGCTGCTGCACCCGCTGAGTTTCTCCAGCTTTTTGTGTACCCTCGATTTTCCAGCATCTGCAGTTCCTTCTTTAACATCATATATTCAGTACTATTTGTTTAAATAAAGTAAGTCATTAGAATGTAACATGACATTATTGACATGGTTATGATCTTTTCAAAGACTCTGGCAAGCAGGTTTTCCCTGAAGTCTGATTATTCAGCTGGTAAGCATGAAAAAAATATTTAAAAGACGAAAGGGCACTCTAACATGCCGTTGAGTGGATTAGACAGGATGCAATATTATTGGTATGCAGGGCCATGCCACCCTGTAGCCTGATGGCTAGACAGTGGATCGGTGGAGAACCACTAAGTGGTGAATGTGGGCAGGGTAGTGTGCATTGCTGACTTCCTCGCAGTTAGACCATGCAGTCAGTTAGATCACTCCACCTTTCACTAAACTCAAAAGGGTACAGCCCAGTCTGTTCAACCTTGCTTCAATAGGCAATCTTTTCGTAACTAGGATCATCATAATCAATCTTCTCTGACCTACTTTGTCCTCAAAGGGGACCAAGACTGCACAGAATATCTATGATATGGTGTCACTGATGCGTTACACAGTTGTAATAAGACTTTCCTACTTTTATACTTCAACCCCCTTCAATAAAAAACATAAGATTAGGAGTCCACTGGTCCATCTGGTATTCTGCTCCACCACAGAGTACAGGGGCAGATCTCAGTCATGCAGAATTTAAGGGCCAGATGCACTTTGTGCTAACTGCCTGGCATTCATATACACCCCATTTATTTGAGTGGTTTTAATAACCTGGTATAAAAAGGTGAGAATGAAAAAAAGTTTAATTAATTGCTGAATGCGTTTTGCCATTCTGGTATCCAAATACATAATAATTAATGATTATCTGGAATGCATACCTGACACATTAATGGGCCTGTCCCATTTAGACAACTTTTTAGGCGACTATAGGAGACTATGCGTTCGCCACATGGTCGCCACATGGTCGCGGGTGGTTGCCGGCGAGTCGCCTTCATGATTGTGAGTAGTTCCTGCATTCTCGGAACTAGTCTCGGCTTCATTCTGGTCGCTGCTAATTTTTCAACATGTTGAAATGTTGAAAAATTAGCGGCAACCAGAATGAAGCCGCCATGAAGAGTAGTGAGAACTCTCGTGCCGTAGGTGTGGAATTAGTGGGTCGCCAGGAGGTCGTAGGTTTTTGTAGGTTCTCTTAGGTTGTTGCCGGTGCTGACCAGTGAATTTCATTGGCTCATTGGGGAAGAAAAACATAAACAGTAGTTTTCAGAACCAAGGATAACCGACTGGCAATGTTAAATGTCCGCCGAGCTTCACAGCGTGTATCTCTGGCTTCTTAAAATTTGTCTCCACTCCTTCTCCCCACCCCGTCTCCCCTTTCTACCGTCTTAATTACAGCGGGAACCTTCCTGTTCATCGTGGTGTGTGTCTGTATCACATTGGCTTTGCACCGTGTGAATTTCACTCAGACAGTGCTCCACCTCATGCCCTGTCCCCCGCCTGCATAACTGGCTGGTGAAGGAAGCGATGTGTGCGTGTGTTCCACTCTGACAGTCGCCGTTCCAGTTGCTGGTTTTTCAGCGACCTGCTACGACTTGACAGTCGCCGACAGTCGCCTGAAAAATCGCCTGTGGGACAGGCCCATTATGATTCAACATATTCAATTTATCTACATCTGTATCACCATATCTCCATCCACAGAATAGACATATGGTGATGAATAGTCTACTCTTATCCCATATTTTGATATTAATAAATAAATATGCAACAACTATTCAAAGAGGGAACCTAAAATTTAGTGTGAAATAATCTTGTTAAATGTGAGGAATATAAATAGAGAACATGGTAAGAAAAGTCCTTGTATATTTGGCAGCTAGAAGACAGCTATGAACTGATGTCTGAATTTTCAAGAGTCAACTAAGGACATATATTGCATGTGTTTAAGAGGCCAGAACATTTCAGGTAAAATGGGAAATAACGTCCAATTCAATGACACAAACCTTGAAAGAAAAGCCTGTTTACAGACAACCTGTCCAAGTTTAAGATAAATAGAAACCAGCCGGAGGTTGTTAAATTCCACACCACATGGAGCAAAAAGGGTCTTTGTTGAACATGTTTTTCTATTTTACAGATATATTTTCAGCACCTTCATTTATAAGCCTTAGTCTTCAATCTTTCCATGCAGCACAAGTGACACAGTATTAGTTCCAAGGATTTTGCAGCTCCACACACATTCATGCTCAAACTTTAATTTGTACTTGAAATGAAAAGTCATTAATGATAAGTCAAAGGATTTGCCTGTCCAATAGATGCCTGTTTTAATATATGAAAATAAGTTTGCATATTCTTATCCCAAGTTTCAAACTTACGAGATCAATATAAATTTTGTTTTTGATTATTTTACACATCATATTTACATAAAAATTATAAATTGTTGATGTGAAAGGCAAAATGTAGTGATCAAATTTTATTAAGCATTTTGAGAGAAAGAACATTCATCAATGTTAGTAGCTCATTTAAAAATGAGTTTAAACATAATTTCACCATCATAATTCAGTTTTCGAAGCCAGCTACCATAATTCCATTTCCTAAGACAATTACTGAAAACATCTTTATTTTTCTTTTTAAACCGATCCTTGATCCTCCTCTCTTTAAAGTATTAGTTATTTGTGAGCATGCAATCCATGATGGCAAACATCTTTGCTATCTACTGTTGGCATAAAAACAGACAAAATAATAGGAGTATTTTATATGAGCCCTCTATTATTAAACAGGATCATTTTTTGGTCTTCTATTTTAAAATCCTCTGCTACTCTGTTTCCACATTTCGTGATTTTCATTATAAACTAATTACTAACTTGCACATATTAAACATCTGTGCAATTACAGCCCTCCAGGCTGGAAAAATTCAAAGATTCACAATCCTCTGAATGAAAGAATTCCTCTTTATCTCAACCCAAAGTGGTCAACCATCAATATTCCCACAGCTCTACTTAAGAAATGGGGACACCATTGCCTACTCCAAGTGATCTTTCACCTCACTACTCCATTTTGCACTAATCAAATATCCCAAGTTAACCACAATTAACAAAAAGTCCATTAATCTTTGCCTTCAATATACTCAGCGATTGAGCCTCCATCATTCCCTTGAGTAATAAGCTTTAAAGGTTCACCATCCTCTGGATGAAAAATTACTCCTCATAATTGTCCTGAATAATCTAACTTTAATTTTGAAGACGCAATCCCTGTCTGGATACTGCAGCCAAAGGAAATATCAATGCCATGTGTAACTCTAAGAAGTCATGCAAGAATATTGTACATTTAAATACAATCAAGCTCATTCTTCTAAACTCAAGACAGTGCTGGCCTAGTTTATTTAATTTTAGATTTTTTTTTAATAGAAAACCCAAATCTGGTGGATATACTCAGCAGGTCGGCCAGTATATTTGGAGACTGAAGCAGAATTGACGTTCCAAGTCGCAGCCGATCATCAAAACTGACCTGAAAAGATAGATGTTTCTCTACTTTGAGACTGTTTGCCCAGGTGAATAGTTCCATTTTCTATGTTCTTTATGTCAGATTTTCAGCACCCGTAGCAATTTCCTATTGTTTTCCCTGTAACTTCTGACCTATCCAAACGGACATTGCAAATTACTAATTTTGAAGTCCGTAAGAGAGTGGTAATCCGCCGTTCTAATGGAACAAATATCATGTCTGACCTCAAACCTGATCTCGCGCGCCAGATAATGAAGCATGGCTGATTATTTTTTTACTCTATCGAAATTTATGTTAATTTACAGTACTGAAATAAACTATTTTGTCCAATGCATATATGCCCAACTTGAGCCTTTTTCCATTCTTTTTCTTTGAATTCAGTACATAATAAACAGAGTTAAGAGATCTCAGAACCAGTGGTTCAGATAAAATCTCTGCAAACGTGCCATATCCGTCGTGAATTGTGGGGATCAATCCCTATTCTCAATCGCAGTAATATCAAGCATGTGAATGCTAATGAAAATGTTGAAACCATCCAAATTGATCTCCAAATTCTTGGACCTGGGAGACAGCATCTCCCTCTGACTCTGGATCCTTGATTTTCTGTCCACAAAATCACAATCAGTGAGGACTGAAGACAAAACAGTCTCCATGATAACTCAAGAGTCTACCCTGGTAGTGATAACGACCAGAACACTCCTTTTTAAATATCTCTGGCGTTCACAGACATGTAAAAACTATTTAAATGATTGTAAGTTTAGAAAATCAATAAGTTAATTTAAAAAACACCTCAACACAAAACATTACAAACATTAAACTAAAGTTAAAACTATTTACGATAACTTAACTTCCCCATTCCAAGATCCCTCATGGAGATGGCAAGGATATTCAATCCTTTGTCTCAGCTGATCTGTGGTGGAATTGGAAAGGCATAATGCTGGAGAATCCCAGCTATATCATGTTCTGATGCTCGTTCCTTGGGAAGTCGAGCAGAGTGAGAGATGCAACTGTATCACACAGTAGTTGTGGGCAGCTCTGGCATTTACTTTAGTTTGAATGGCTGAAGACCGGCCGTTCCTTTCAGAAGTGTTGGCCACAGTCATAAATGTTTATTGCGATCTTTTCAGATAATATTCAGGCTGAATTTACAGTCTTGTTTGAACAACTCATTTGAACCGCAAAACAAGGTAGGGCAATTTTCAAAGATATTTTGCACAAAAGTTTCCTTTTGCAGAAACATTGATATTTCTGAAATTATGAAGTAAACTTATTTTATTGGTTATTTTAACGTTCTATTATTATTAATTAGTGTCTGCAGAAAACAGCCTCAAACCAGATACAGAAGTCAGCTGGAGAGCAAACTTCAAGATTAAAGAGCAATCTTCTTCACATAATCCTACATTTTAGTAATTGGTTTTTACTCTCTTGTGCTCTTTAAATTGATTATAACTTTTATTACAAATTTGAAACAAAATTGTATAATTTTTAGGTTAGAGTTTTATTTATTCGATCTGTTATTCAAATTATTATGTGTTCTCCATAAATTGGAATATAAATCCCAAAATTTAAGATAATCATAAGTATGTTTATATTTAAAACTTGAAAGTGGACTTTTCTCCAAATTTGTTTTGAGGACATGTATATTTCAGAGCTCAATACTGTAGCTTTCAAACACAACTGGCCAGGTCAGTAATTCAAACCACATTACACAAATGTGTTAAAGTCAAAGCTTTCAATTATTACATGGCTGAGAAATTTCATGCTCGACACCAAGAATTTGCTCTCTTCAGTAAAATGCCACAGAGTGGATTCAATACACAGACAGCTTATAACAGCATTGGCAACGAAAGGGTAACGAGGTTGCATCTTCAGGTGAACAAATACAGACTGCTGTTTGAATTGAAAGAAACCATTATCATGTTCCAAAAAATATTTAAATTATGCCTTGAGATTGGCCAAGTCAAGGATATATTTTCTGAACCAGCACAGTGCAGTCCATAATTAGTCACAAATAAGAACATTTACAACACATAATGAGGCAATTCATGTCATATTTTCTGTGCAAGTTGAAATAGAACTATCCATCAATCAACGATACAATACGATGGAACTTTATTTATCCCAGGAGTGAAATTGCCAACCGTCATAAAAAACACAAAATACATGAAACATGAAATTAAAGTGATGAGTGGAAAAGCTTGGGGATGTGCAAAGATTGGGGAGGAGCGGGGGGAAGGGGAGTCAGTCTCAGTCTACCCCATGACAGAAGGAGGAGGAGTTGTAAAGTTTGATAGCCACAGGGAAGAAGGATCACCTATGGCGTTCTGTCTTTCCGGGACCAGAATCATAACCTTCTGAACAGAACTCACCCTAACATCCACTGGGGGAAAAAATATTTCTTCCTCTCAAATACTTTTTCCAAATATTTTAAATATGTGTCTTCTGTATTTTGACTCCTCTGCTTTTGGAAATAAGTCCTGGTTCTTACTCTTATCTATTAAACTTCCATTCAAGATCCTCTGTAACAAAGAAAACAATTTGAACCTTTACAAGCTTTTCTCTCAGCTACAATTTTCCACTCCTTGCAATATCTTCATAAATCCCCATTTTATCATCTCCAAGACAATCACATCTTCCTTGTAATGTGGTGTTCAGAATTGTCTGCAGTACTCAATATACAGCCTAACCACTGTTATGTGCCATTCTTTCGCAACATCCTGGGCCTCAGCTAACAAAGAAAACCGATCTTCGTATCTTTTTAACCTTAAAGACCAGTAGACATACATACAAAGGACCCTCTCTGTTTCTCCACACAATGCATTTATTGATCGCTAGACGTTTGGCCCCGTTCCCCACAATATTCCACCACTCACCCATAGCCCCCAACTGTGCAGGAGCAGCTGAGGGGTTCCCATTGTGATGCCAGAGATCCCCGTTGTGACATGATTCAGGGCAACCCTCCCCCAACTGCCCCTCGCCATCCCTCTTCCTACCCCTATCCTCCTCCATTCCCCTCATCCTCCAGCATTCCCTCTTCTTTCCCCTACTCGCTCCTCCTCCCCCCCATTCCCTCCCTCACCTCTCACTCTCTCTCATTTCCCCTGCCCTCAGTCACTCCTTCCCTCCCTCCATAACCCCTTTCCCCTCCCTACCCCCTCCTCTCCCTCTATCTCCCCGCTCCCCCACTCCTCACCTCCCCCACTGCCCTCCTCCCCCTCTATCCCCTAATCCCTACCTCCCCCACTACCCCTCCTCTACTTCTATCCCCCCTCCTCCCCCACTCTCCCTCTGCACCTCCCCCACTTTCCCCTACCCTCCTCCTCTCCCTGTCCCACTGCTCCCCCACTCCTCACCTCCCCCGTATCCCAACCACCACGATGAAAATTGCGATGTATTTTTTTAAATGAAACCCCCCCCCCCCCCATCCCACGCCCCCACTATGAAAATCACTATAAAATCACTATTTTTTTTTGAAAATCCCGATTTTTTACGTAAATGAGATTCGGGATCCCATTGTGATGACATTGTGACGTCGAACGTTGATGATGGGCAGCGCAAGTGGAAAAGCAGTTTGAAAAGTGAGTTTAAAATGTCAATAACTTGTAAAATATAACATCAATCTGAACTAAACTTGTTTCATTTACATCCCGGGACAATGGTGAATAAGGTGGGCCAAAAATTGTAGCGCTATCATGTACAATTTTGGTGGGGTTTTTCGATCTCACGCACACGCAAGCATAAAAAAAACAAACAAGATGAGAGTTATAGTAATATATACATACATAGATTTCGCTCCCTTGTTGCCCTTTGAATCATCACCTCACACTACTCTTGCTTCAATTGACATTTTTGAGAATAACAAGTTAATTTTTCTTCTTCACAAGAACAAGGAGAAATTTCATATAATCTTGCTTATTTCATTATTCATGACTTCTAGATTTAGATCTCAATCATGAATGTATATTGGGAGAGGGAAGGGGCTGAGTACTGAGGCTTGTCGAAGCACATTGTAAACAGCCCTCCAGTTACAAGCATATCCATCAACCATTACCTTTTGCGTACGAAGGAACTGCAGTAATTTTTTCACGCAAAGGCTGGCAGGTATATGGAACGAGCTGCCAGAGGTGGTGTTTGGACAGGTACTATTGCAATGTTTAATAAACATTTAGACAGGTACATGGATGGGACATGTAGGCCAGTGTGGGCAGGTTGGGCCAAAGTTTTCACGTGGTAAGACTCTATAAGTCTGCTGGTTTACACCAAAGATAGACACAAGGAGTAACTCAGCGGGTCAGGCAGTATCTCTGTAGTGATTACCCATTACCCTTTGTTTCTTGTCACTGAGCCAATCTTGCATCCAATTTACAACTCTCTTTTGGATCACCTGGTCTTTCTTTTTTTTAATAATATGCCACCTGGGAACTTGTCAAAAGCCGTACTTAAATCCACGTAAGCTACGGCAAATCCACTGCCACCAGTGATCCTCCCTGTTACCATTTCAAAGAATTCCAACATATAGCCCACCACTGAAGTAAATCTAATGGTATTTTTTACAATGATACAATATTAGCACTCTTCACAGCCAGGTTATATTTAAGACAAACCTGGTGATTTATCAAGGCCTTCTCTTTTTCCACGCTTATCCCATCTAATGCTTCACATTTCTTTACCTTATCCAAATCATTGGCATCATCTCTCTTTGATCCCATTTCAATTACAGGCCGTCCCGGTTACAAACACCCGACCTAAAAACACTTGTACATACAAATAAGCTCCAGTAAAATTATTCATTTGACATGTCTGACGTTCCTACGATAGGCAGAACTAGTTTCCCTCCTCTGTCTCCACTTTTAGTCATTATTCCTTCTTCTCAGTCTTATGTGCTTTTGATGCAATTCATTACAATACTGTAGAGAAAAACACAGAGTGCTGGAGGAACTCAGCAGATCAGGCAGCACCTGAGGAGGGAATGGATAGACAATGTTCTGGGCTGGGACCCTTCTTCAGAGGTACACGATAAGATTATCATGTCAAGTGATTTTTGTATATTTTCTGACATCAACAAAATCAACTTATGGACCTCAGAAAAATCAGAATGTTCATAACACAGGGATGGCCTGTATATGAAAAATTATGAAGATAAGAAGTAAATTATACACTGGAATTCCATATCATGAACGTCATCATGAGACGAGCGTATACATACGTCCACTTTTGTTATTTTGACTCACATCTACTTTTATTTTTCACTTGCCTAGGTCATTCATCTCCTGCTGCTCCACACATTGATGACCACTCTGGTTTCTGATGGGCACTATTTCCTCTTTAGTTACCCTTTTTTCCTTAATGCACATAAAATCTCTTTGGATTCTCCTTAATTTTGTCTGCCAGAGCTATTTCCTCCCCTCATTTTGCCGTCCTAATTTTCCTCTCACTTATGTTCCTCAGCCCCCTAAACTCCTCCAGCTGTCGATACCTGACCCACGCCTTCTTCCTTTTCCTGCTCAGAGATTCAATTTCACTCTTCATTTAGGCTTGCTTATGCCCCACTGCCTTGCCCTTCACTCTAACAGGAACATGCATGCCTTGAACTCTCTCCATCACTCTTTTAAACTTTCCGAACATCCCATGCCCGCAAACAACCTACTCCAATCAATTTTTATCAAGTTCCTGTTTAATTCCATCATAGTTATCCTTACCCCAATTCAAAACTTTAACTTGTGGGCCTTTCTTGTCCTTATCTATAACCAGTTTAAAGCTAATAGAACGGTGTTCACTGGTGCAAAAAGCTCGTCCAACAACACCAGTCACAGCCCTTCCCAATTTCCTAAGCTTTGCCCTCTCCCTTGTAGGGTCCTCTACACCATAACCTAAGAAAATACACTCCAAACTAGGTGATCATCCCCATTTCATACCCCCAAAAGTCAAAATTATAATGTCCTCTACAACTGAAATTTAGTTCCAACATTGAAATTTGCCACCTCAGTCACTTCTTTCAAACCTTTGTCTTCGAATCCCTTTTGCCCTTTACAAAACCCTAATTCACCCAAAGCTCACGGTCAGGGAGTAAGTTAATAAGTAGCAATAGAGTAGGGTTGATGGCAAGAGCCCAAAGCAACTTCAACCTTCCCGAAATCCAGCTGACGGAAATTTTGACTCATTGCAGACATAATATTAGTCAGGGAGTCTGACAACATAGAGGAAGTTATGGGAAGTGATACAGAAATAGCTATATGAATTATCCATATGGAAAGTCTTTAAGAAGACATTGTAATACATATTTTCTCTCTGCGGTCATAGATCCCAGACAAAAGACATGTCCAGTGTTAAGGTTCACTTCTCCAGGTTAATACTCTAAATTTAATGGACTTTAATGGACAAAAATATTCCAAATGCAGCCTCTCCGGAGTCCTGCACAACTGTAACATAACGTCTTAACCTTTACACTCAATTCCCTGATTGATGACGGCCAACGTGCCAAAAGTCTTCTTCACCACCCTGTCCACCTGGAACGCTGCTTGCAGTACACTTGTACTCCTTGATGCCTCTGCTCTATTACACTCCCAGGCTACTTTCATTCACTGTGAAAGCCTAGCCCTAGTTTGAGTTCCCGAAATGTCATACTTCTCACTTATCTGAATCAAACTCCATTAGCCATTCATTGGCCCACTTTCCCAGCTGATCAAGATCCCAATGTAATTCTTTATGATTATCATCACTGGTCATGCCAACCAAGATGCCTTTCTAAGCATATCCCTTTTGTAGGTATGTAACAAAAATTACCTTTAGCGGCGCTGCAGTTCTGTCACTGCCCGTGTGCGCGACTTTGAGAGGGTGGCAGGTTTAAAATGCCGTTTACTCCAGACCATTCAAATCGATTAATCTCAGGGGATTTAGTTGCTGAAGAGAAATCGCTCTGACATTTGTTTTATGGAGGTATTTTTAAACTGCGCTGAATAATTAAATTGCTAGAGTGAATTAAAAATTATCTTCTAAAGCCGTGAACGCCGACAACGGGACGGACCTTACGTAGGAGACAAAAGAAGGGACACAGTTTATTTTTACATAAAAACGTGCCTCTTAGGAAGCCTTTAATCAAAATTTCATGTTGCGAAAAGGCGACTTAAAAAATATACGAACCGGCAGTATTTTTCCTTCCGACTGGGGGTTAAATTCACCGCAAACCGCAATCCTTCGCGTTCCACAAAAACACACTCGCAAGTTGATTTAAATGGCCATTAATTTACACTAAATTCCTTCAATTTGGCCTATAAATTCATGACAATGAGATTTAAAAATCGTGCTATATTGTCAATTCTTGTGTGAATGTTACTTGGACACTTAGGCTTTTTAAAAATGTTAACTTTTCTTAAGAAATGGATAGATGTTTAGATCAAGTAATTGCATTTTGTAATTAGCTACAATTAGGTAACTAACTAATTATGTGCTTTAATTTCAGGTCATCCAAGTAAGATTGTTTCATATTTGTTTCAGAATGCTTCAATCTATAATAACTGAAAATTTCATTCTGTTCTCTTAATTTTTAAGAAAGTTATGGGCTTTTGACTGTCCTTGATCACAGCTTTTGTGTTAAGTCAATGGAAAAGCAATAGGGAACAAGATGCTAATTTCTGGATATGAAAATAACTTTTTTAATACTGAAGATATGAAAGTGAATTAGGTGTCAAATTAAACTTCTTTTTATGCTTTATCTGATGGGATAAATTGCAGACTTGATATTTTAAATCTCAAAATGTTGTAACATTGCTACCTTTTGTCTGCGTTGGCCTATTTCTTCGTCCAAGTGTTTTTAAACTTTGCAATTGTACCTATTTGAACCTTTCTCCATCACTTCCTCTGGCAGCTAGTTCCATATACCACCATCCTCTCTAAGAAAAACTACCTTTCCCCTCTCACCTTAAACCAATGACCTTTAATTTTACACCCATCTGTCCTGGGTAAAAGGCTGTGACTATCTCTCGTTTGTTCGCGGCCCCCAGTAATTTTATAAACATTCATAAGATCACCCCTCATCATCCATCTTGCCAGAGAAAAAAGGCTCATCCTATCCAATCTCACTTTATAACTCAAGCTCTCCAGCCCAAGCAACATTCTTGTGAGTCGTTTCTGCACCCTCTCTGGCTAATTCACATCCTTTCATGCAGCATGGCGACCAAAACAGTCGTCCAAGCAATGCTTTGTAACATGATATCCCAGCTCTTGTACTCAATGCCACGGCCAATGAAGGCAAGCAAGGCATATGCCTTCTTCACCACCCTGTCCATCAGGGTTGCAATTTTCAGAAAACAATGTATTTACACCCCAGAGACTCGCTGTTTAACAACTTTCCGCAATGCCATGCCATTCAATGTGTATCTCCTACCCTGGTTTAACTTCCGAAAATTCATCACTTTGTACTTGCCAAAGTTAAATTCTAACTGCCATTCCTTCACCCACTTTCCTAGTTAATCAATAACCTGTGCAATCTTACACAACCTTATTCCCTGGCCAATTTTGATGCAAACTACAAAAGTTTACAATGGAACATTATAAAGCAAAATGTTGTAATGAACATTTGTAAACAAAAACAGAAATACTCAGCAGATCTGGCAACATCTACAGAGAAAAAAAGATTCCATGTTTCAGGTCGACGACTTTGTGTTTTAACCATAAGATTAAAAAATATGCTCTCAAGTTTATTACAGGAATGAAGAGCTGATGTATCCGTATACTTTGTATCATTACATGTAAAAAGTCAAATGTATAGATCCCAATACTTTATAAACAGATGCATGGCGTACAAACTTTGTAAGGCAAACTACTTCAGCCCTGGCTGGAGGTTTGAAATCCATTTTGGGGATTTCATTTTGAAAGAGACGAAGATTTTACAGGCATTACCAAATAATTTACTGGAATAATTACAGTTACTTGGATATAGTCTAATGAAGCTGGATTGATTCAAAAGAGCTAAAGCAGCTAACAGATGTTGTGATAGATGTGTTTAAAACTACAACGGGTTTAGGTAAGTTGAAACATCTCTAATGGATAAAGAGTCAATAGCTAGAGAAACAAATTTAAGGTGATAAGCAAAATAACCAGATGTGACATAAGGAAGTATTATCTTTTAAAACCACGATCAAATCTGCACTGCATGATGAATTGATCAAATCAGATTCAATAGTAGCCTTCAAAAGGAAAGTTTCACAACTCTGAAGGGATATGAGGAATAAAATGGAGAAATGGAAAATTGTTATTTAAAAAAAATCATCTCATATTTAGTAGCCCAAATATCCTCCCTTCAGTCACATTATTCTGTGATCCTATTGATGGCTTGCAGATTATCTGACTTCTTGATACCTGAACAATATTGTTGAAATTCTGTGTGCTGAAGTCATTGTGCACAAGAAATTAAAGGGCCTGTCCCACTTGGGCCGTCAATTATGTGACAGGCCGGTAGTGACTGACGCGCGACATTCCCGCAAGAGTCGCGCGCGTCATCATGCGTCCGCACAGCTGTCTAGGGCGCGTGACGTCATTTGAAGATAGACACAAAATGCAGGAGTAACTCACCGGGACCCGGCAGCATCTCTGGAGAGAAGGAATGGATGATGTTTCGGGTAGAGACCCTTCTTCAGTCTGAAAGAAAGGTCGTGACCCGAAACATCACCCATAGCTTCTCTACAGAGAGGCTGCCAGTCCCGCTGAGTTACTCCAGCATTTTGTGTCTATCTTCAATCTTCTTGGCCACGCTCTGGGAGTAGGAGTGGGGGCGGATCCGGATCTGCAACGGCCGTGAGCCCCAGGCCGAGTTTGACGATCGCTTGCCTGCTACTGCTACTGTTGGAGGTGAGACGTTGCGCCGCGCCAGGGTCTTGGGTGTGTCCCACTTTGGCCGTCAGTTACGCGACAGGCCGGTGGCGCGCGAAGATTTTTCACACCACTCCATGCGCCCGTGCCGCGCTACCCATGCGCTACCCACACGCTAGCATGTCGCGTAAATGGCGCGCGAAGGACAGCCAAGTGGGACAGGCCCTTAAGGCTTCTGTAAATCAGAACTACTTTACAGAAAAGGACTTGATTGTGTAACATCAACAGCTTCTTGCTGAAGCAGATCAAGTTAATTGAACTATTTTTTTCAACTTGTAAACATCCTGTAACACCTTAATAATCCTGGCTCTCACTTAAATAAGTGATAATCTTGGATTCGAACTTCACGGCCAGTATTATCATCAATTTTGTCTTGTAAACTTAAATTGCTTTAAATAAAATGCTGTAAGTACACAGCAGGTCATGCCGCAGTTGATAGAGAAACAGTTTACCATTTTCAGGACAATTCATCAACACCTTTCATCTGTTTTGATTGAAGTTCAACAATCTGAAATATTAATTCAATTTCTTTCTCTATAGATGCCATTCAATATGCTCAGTATTTCTTGTTTTCAGTTTTTAAGACTTGCAGCATCTGTAGTCTTTTGATTTCAAAAAATTGTTTTCAAATTTGGCCAATTGTACTCATTTTCCGTCCTATTCAACACAGAAAGATAAGAAAACAGGAGAAGTAGACCATTCTGCTCTTCAAGCTCATTCAAAAGCATCATGGCTGCTCAGACCTCATTTCCTGTCATCGGCCTCAATTCCTCGTTCTTTTTAAAATGTATCTACATCTTTGCTAAATGCCAACGGTGATCTGTTCTCCACACACTCTGGGATAGTGAATCCCAGAGATTCATCACCCTCTGTGAAAAGAGGTTCTTATGCACCTCAATTTTAAATGTTCAACCTCTAACCTTGTAACTTATCTATGCTCCCTGCTTCGAAATTCTCCTGTTGGTGAAAACATCTTGACACCTGTCATGTTCTTTTTTATAAGTCTTAATAAGATCATCCTCATTCTTTTTAATTAAAAAAAATATTGGTTCAATTTCTAAAGTCACCTGATAGGAGAACCCTCATCCCAGGAATTAGCCAAGAGAATCTCTCTTTTGAACTGCCTTCCATGTCAATAGTTCTTCAATAAGGGGATATCCATTTTTTAATCCCCTAATTGAAGAACTATTGAAGTACTCCGAGTTTGGCCACCTCAGTACGCTGTACAATTGTAATACTTTCCTATTTCTAAACTCCAGTCTTGTGAAATGAAGGCCAAAGTGCCAGTTATCTGCACGCCCACTAACCTTTCAAAATGTGTGCAGAATAGCTGCAGAAAAACGCCCTTCTGGGCTTCACGATATTTATCCATTTAAATAATAGTCTGCCTTTAGATTCCTCTTACCAAAGTGCATGACCTGCAGTTTCCCATGTTAAACTTAATTTGCCTACTCATTCAGCCTATTCCAGTCCAAATATCCTCATTGCAGCATGTCTTCCCATCTATTTTTGTGACATCAGCAACTTGGATGCCTTACACTCAGTCCCTTCCTCTTGGTTATCAATATAAATTGTAAATTATTGAGGGCTAAGTAATGATCATTGGGGCATTCCAATAGTTACATCCTTTCGACATTAAAAATGATCCATTCATTCCAAATAGCCAATCATGAATCCATGCCAAGGCAGATGCTCTCGTCTTTTATGTGGCACCTTCTCAAATGCCTTCTGAAAATCCAAATATAGTACCTCTACAGGTTCTCTTCCATAAACCCTGCTTGTTCCATCCTCAAAGAACTCTCGTAAATTTGTCAAACATTATTTATCTTTCATAAAACTGTTAACTTGGTTTGATTACATTAACCTTGTCCAAATAACTGCCTATTCCTTTCATAATTCTAACCTCCAGCATCTTGTCGAAAAGGCAAATAGACCTATTGCTATTGTTTTTAGTCTTCCTTTTGGAAGTCACATTTACAGTTTTGCTATTGCCTGGCCCCTACCCAAAACACACAGAATTTTCAAAACATCAACCAACAGCATTATCCTTGTAATTACTTCCTGTAAAACCACTGGGTACAGACTATTGGGACCTGGCAAATTGTCTGCCTTTAGAACAAATAATATTTCTAATACCTTGTTCTTTGTGACTGTGATTGCTACAAGCTCGTTAATACTGTTTGAAACAAGCCCATCAGATATAATTTGGATTTTTGCACTGATCTACACTATAAAGACTGATGCAATGTACTGCACTGGTTTAATTTCTCTGGCATTTCTTTGATTCTTTGAATCCCATTATTATTCTTGGTCTCAGTTTCTACATTTCCCATATTTACTCCAGCTACCCTCTTTTTTCATATCCATAGAACCCCCACCCGCTGTTTTTCTAGATATTCCTTGCCAGTATTTTCTCATAATCATTGCTTTCCCTCCTTATAGTTTTCCTTCCTTCTACTTTCTTGCTTTGGTTCTTACAAAATTACCAGCACCTGGTCTACCCCTGGCCCTACCCACTTTGTGTGCTCTTGTTGTATGATTTAACATTTTCTCTGATTATTTTTGTTAATAAAGATTGGTTCATCTTTTTCTTGGGATCCCTCTTTTGGGCAGAATGAACCATTTCAATATTTGCCACCGTTCATCCACTGACCTCTCTCATCATCGAGAAATTCCTATGATTTGAAATGCTTAAACTTGCACACTGATTGAAACAATCTGAATAACTATTGTTTTCTGTATTCATGCTAGTTTACTTGATGATGTCCACCCTTTTTAGTCATTGAGCAAACAGGCTGGCTAACCCATGTCAAAAGCAAAAAAAAACTGCTGGAAATCCATGTCGCCAGCATGTGAAACCCATCTCCAACTTTTGTTTTCATCTTGAGTTGCATTTTTACTGGCGTTGCAGGATATTATGGTTTTATTTCCATCTACACTTCACGCTGCCTCAGCAAGGCCACCAGCATAATAAAAGATGAGTTTCAGCCCAGATAGTTTCTTCCCAGCTGTTATCAGGCAACTGAACTATCCTATGTTGCTATTGAGGGAGTGCAGCGTAGGTTCACCAGGTTAATTCCTGGGATGGCGGGACTGACATATGATGAAATAATGGGTCGACTGGGCTGGTATTCACTGGGATTTAGAAGGATGAGGGGATCTTATAGAAACATATACAATTCTTAAGGGATTGCACAGGCTAGATGCAGGAAAAATGTTCACCATGTTGTGGGAGTCCAGAACCAGGTATTAAGAATAAGGGGTAGGCCATTTAGGACTGAGATAAGGAAAACCTTTTTCACCCAGAGAGTTGTGAGTCTGTGGAATCCACTGGATGTTTTCAAGAGAGATTTAGATTTAGCTCTTAGGGCTAAAGGAATCAAAGAATGTGGGAAATAAGCAGGAATGGGTTACTGATTTTAGATGATCAGCCATGATCACATTAAAGGGCTGAATGGCCTACTCCTGCACCTATTTTCTATGTTTCTATCTTTATCACCAACTAGAGTGCAGTCCTGTGCTACCATGTACCTCATTGGAGACTCTCAGACTATCTTTAATCAGACTTTACTGGACATTATCTTGCACTAAACGCTATTCCCTTTTTTCTGTATCTTACACTGTGGATCGCTTCATTGTAATCATGTAAAATCTCTTTGCTGACTGGACAAGCATTCAACAAAAAAGCTTTTCATTGTTCCTTGGTACACGTGACTATAATAAACTAAACTAAACCAAACTGAACTGACCCATTTAATCCATTTGCTGAATTAATGGCAAATGTTCTCATTCAATGATGTAGCGCATAAGGTATTATTGCAGCTTTAAATAGCAATTTGGATAAATAAACATACAATGCACATATTCATTACAATTAGTTTCTCAACATTTATCTCTAATAATTCATTGGCTAGTCATTGGTGAAAATGACCTTAGCACACATTTGCAATTATTTGCATCAGTATACAATTATACATTACCATTCTTCCATAATTTTAAATCTGTAAATTAAAGTTAGGAGCAGGGCAAAAAGGAGTGTGATGAGATAAAAATGTTTTTTTTTAACTTTTCAGTTCATGTTGCTCAATGAATCTTCACCACAGTTACAATACCGCAAGCTCTCCAAAGCTGGTTTGAATCAATGTTTAACAACATAATCACTGTAGTCGTATATATTTGCTTTTCAGTAAAATTCATGAACTGTTGCAATGTAATTGCTACCCAAACAATGAGGTATTTGTTAATACTGGAGTGTGTAACAGTGTCTGAACAGTCACACAAACCCTTCAAAATTACTTCAAAAGTAACTGAGTGCATCATTAGCAAAACATTTTATGCAAAGGATAAATAAATAATATTTGAGGCAAAATTAAAAGGCAACAGGTTTGCCACCAATATTTCAATAAATCTGCAAGAATTAGTTGCCACCAACTCCCACTGACATATATTATGAGCTGAAGAAGCCACAGAACAAATACACAATTTTGCCAGCAGTCTATTCAAAATAATTAATACGTCTATTGCATAACTGAGTGTGTCAAAAAAGTCAGATGTGTAAATGAGCTCAACAGGGTTTAAAACATAAAATTAATATTCGGCAAGAAAAGACTTAACATAACTTAAATTCTTATCGGCTAGTACATCGATATCCTACAGTTCTAATAGGGGGTGAAAAAAAAGAGAAAACACCTATCTCTGTATCACACTTCTCACCGTAATACCAAAATGTTTTTCAGCTAACTAAACAACAATTTTGTGGGGAAACACAGCAATCAATTTCTTCCCTACTAGGCCATATGTAGAAATGAAATGGATGACCAAATAATTATTTTTAGTGCTAGCTGAGAAATAAATGCTGATCAGAATCTGAAATCTCCACCGTTCCTCTCTGAACATGGCGCAGAACATTTAATAGAGTTAAGGGCCTGTCCCATTTGGCGATTTTTTTTCGGCGACTGCCGGCGTCATTGACTGACGTATCAGGGTCGCCAAAAGATTTTGAACATTTCAAAATCCAATGGCGACAAAAAAATTGTTGCGACACTTGAGGAAATACCGCGCGTCAATACGTCTTCACGCCGCGACTTTTTCTCATCATTTGTACTCACAACAAAAAATGACACAAGGTATATGGATCCACATAACTCCCTTTTTAAATGGTTGGGTTCAGATGTTTTGAGGTCAACAAGGGAAGCAGGACAGAAAGAGAACCAGTCAACTAAAATATTTAATTTTGCATATTACACAATATTACAATTTCTAATCAAAACTAAGTTTTATGCAAGAAGATTATTTTGCAAGAATACACATGGCAAACACAACAACTGTTACAGTGCAGCACTAAAATTACTGGACCACCAGCCAATATACTGGAACATTGTTCCAGAGACATGTTTGAATCCCACCATGACATCTGGAGAAATTAAATTCAAATAATTAAAGAAAAAACAAGTCTCTACAAAGGCAACTACAGGATTGTTCTTAAATAAATGGTTCATTAAAGCTCTTCAAGGAAGGAAATCTGCCATCCTTATCAATATGGCCTTTGAGACTCCAAATCCACCAATATAATGAGCTTTGTATTGCCTCAGCTTCGGGGCAATTGAGGATGAGCATCAAATGCTGGCATTGTCAGCAACATCTACTTCCCAAGAGCAAATGCAAAACATATTTTGTAAAGATATAAAACTTATTGTTATATCCCCAAATTAATAACCAATTGATATCAATGTTTTTCTTGACAGAAACCAATACACAAGAAAATACAACGCAAGCTGTTTCAGGAAAATCTGCAAAGATTTGTGGTGATTTTAACAGTTCCGCCTGGGAACCTTTGCCTTTTGTCTCATATCACCGCGCTGATGAAGATTACAGCTCTCTGTCTGGACCTGGAATACAGAGTTTCCTCACTTTCCTTTTTGAAAACATTACAGAAACTAACAAATATTCAGACAGAACACGTCATGGTCTTAAAAAAATCAGCTTTTCTTGGCTAGTGAGCACTCTTGCAACCGTTCACTAAATTGAAGAGTTACAACCTCAAAAAAACCATACTGATCAAACTTTGTAACAAATTGAGAGTAAATAAAGACACCAGCAGCGATATTTCATCCAAATTCTATAATGCTGTATCCATTTTTATTCTGATCTAGTGAATAGCTGCACTTTTTTCCTTTATTGTAGGCTGAATCATTCACAAGCACATCAGATTTGCTGATTCACAGCTACTTGTTACAATGAAGATTCTCCACACCTCCATACCATTGCAATAATACCATTAATGTTACTGAGTTTCAGTTATATTTTACAGTTTTGTCTGATTGTTCCCTTGTCAGAAGGTTCAGGGCTCATCCTACTTCAGAGACTAAAGCATAAAAACCTAGCTGACACTCCATGTATAGTGCTAAGAGAGCCACCTCTCACCTAATATGGACATGATCACCCACAGTGTGCCAATACAGCAATCGGCTAGCTGAAAGAGATGTGCGTGAAAATCAAGAACACGAATCAGACACATAACACATGGTCTACTGTGCAGCAGAGATCCATGTCCTCTGAAATACTTCTGAGAACTGATCTATTTCTAGCAAGCTTCTCAAGGCATTGGGGAGATACTACCACCATAAAATACTCGAGAGAAACCAGCAGGATAAGCAAACCAACATTAGTATCCTCTCCCAGCACAACCCCCAAGCATTGAGGCTCTAATTACTGTCAGTCAGCTCCAATTGTCAGGCCATGTCCGATCTATATCCAATACCAGACTCCCAAAATAGCCATACCATCATGAGCACTGTTATGGGAAGAGCTAATTAAGTGAGCAGCGAAAAGGTTTTAATTACAATCTTAAAATCTCCTTGAAAAATAGTGCCTACATTCAAGGTGGCTTTGTAAATCTCGATAAAACATTATGGTCTAATAGCAAATGACATGAAAAATCATAGGCCAAAGCTTATTGACCCGAGCCTGGTACTCATGGTTTCCCAACACACTCAATTACTGTCTGAAGAAGGGTCTCGAACCGAAACGTCACCCATTCCTTCTCTACAGAGATGTTGCCTGTCCCACTGAGTTACTCCAACCTTGTGTGTCCATCTTTGGTTTAAACCAGCATATGCAGTTCCTTCCTATACACTCAATTAATTGGTCTCAATGCAAAGGGCCTAACTCAAAATCACTCCAATGTCGTGGGTTGACGGCCATAAGACCTCCAAGTAAGAAATGAGGAAAATCCACATCCGAAACACCATTGAAAGCTCTGACAGCTGGCAAACACCATACCCAGCTTTGCCAGTTTTAAAAGCTGAGGAATCGTTTATATCTTTTATATGTCTTTGGCATTCAGAGATACTTAAAAACTAAAGTCAATTATTTAAAAAATATGAAAATTACTTAAAAATAACGATCATAAAACACAAGAAATTAAAACCTGAGATAAAGCATAATTAAAATCCTTTAAAACAAAAATAAATTTACTAATCCCTTTCCTTATTATTTGCAGCCACTTAATCCCCTTTTGAAATCAATGAAGATTGATGGTAGGGGTGGGTATTCAGATCCCTGTAACCTGATATAGATTCTCAGAGACAATTCCCAGCATAAATGCCAGAGAACCACAGACCAGACACAGCTCCATCAAAATGTTTAAATTCGCTGACTATATGGGGAAACAACACTGGAATAAGTGAAAAGCTTCAACTTCCTGGCTATACATATGTCTGAAGATCTGTCCTGGACATAGCACATTGATGCTATCACAAGGATATCTCATTAACCATCACTACTTACTTAGAAGATTGAGGAGATTCCATGTGTCGATGAATATTCTTATGGATGTCTACAGGTCTATGGTCGAAACAATATTAACTAGTTGCATCATGACCTGGTTCGGCAACTCTACCACACAGAACGAAGGAGATTTCAGATAGTGATACTGCCCGGTCCATCACATGTACTGACCTCCCCACCATCGAAGGGATCTACAGGTGGTCTTGCCTCAAAAAGACAGATATCATCAAAGGCACACATCACCCAGGCTATGCTCTCATTTCTCTACTACCAACAAGAAGGTACAGTAGCCCAAAAACCATGAGCATCAAGTTCAAGAACAACTTCTCAGCAGCCTTCAGGCTCCAGAAAACTACACAAACCTCACACACTATGATCTTACATGGACTGTGTTTGTTGGCACGACAAACTTTAGTTTTTGCACTAGTTATGTTTATCATAATATTAATTTACTGTTTTTTTAAATATTTGATATTATTTGTGTGTTATTGCATTTATAGGCCTGGTAAGCTGCTACTGGTAAGAATTTCAATGTTCTGTTGTGAGTGCATATGATAATTCAACACTCTTGACTATCTTGATTCTTGAGATGGAACTCACAGTAGCTCAGTTTTTGCTTTTGATTGCTTTTAATGTTCTGGTTTGCTTCAATTCAAATGATTAAATACCGACAGTTCCATTCAGAACTATTAGTGTTTACTAAACCAAAGCCTGACCTATACAATTGTGCCTTTCCTCCGGTTATTTTCTGTAATGAATGCATCAAGAGAACCTGTTTGTTTAGTTAAGAATTGAATGTGTTCTATGTTTATGTGTCTATTTAGTTGTTAGAGATGTGTCTTCATACACCTCTCCAATTTATCCCCTTCCCTCCCTTAAATGCACTGACTTACTTTCATTAAACATCCAGTAACATATAGTCCCTCAAACGTATACCAGATTGATTCCTGAAACAATGGGTTTGCCATAAAGGAGAGATTAACAAATTAGACAAGTACTCTCCAGTTGAGATGAACAAGAGATACTAAATTCTTAAGGGGCTTAAGTAGGTAGATGCAAAGTTGATGCATTCTCGCTTGGGTGCCTCGAACCAAGGGACAGACATTCAGGACAGAGATGACAGAACAGTTTTACCCAGAATTACTCAAGAGGGCCTAGTTACTGAGAACACTCAAGACAGAGATCGAGAAATTTTACATATTGGAAGAATCCAAGGATGTGAATCAGCACAGGAACATGTAACTAAGGTAAAAAAAAAACTGAATAGTAGACCAGGCACAAAGGGCAGAATGGCATATTTCTATTTCTTATATTCTAGTATTTATAGAGCAATTAATTATATATGACACACAAAAAGCCATCAAATACTACTTGAGGAGTACCACAGCTAAGTCATTCTCTGCAACCAAAGCTTTTATTTGCAACAGAACTATTAAATTGCTATCAAAAGCAGTGGTTCCGTTTAATTTAGCCTTCCAAGTACCAAAAACCAGAGCCAAATGGAGAACCAGCCCTGTTATACAGCCCTTTTATAACACAAGGGATTTCCATTTACTGCTAATTAGCACATCATTTGAAATATAGCTGCAGTTTGTCAGTAAATCCGATGCAGCAGAGGCCAATGATAGAACTTAAAATTTTACTGAAACTTGTAGTTTAGGCAATTTATAATCATCTTCCCACAGATGTAAATTTTACAGCTAAAATGTCAGATCAATTGAGCAAGTGACTGCTATAAACCATACTGTTCAATGACATGAATACAGTCACAAATGCCTTATGAAACAATTGTGTCTCATGCACAATCTTAAACCAACTGATATCAGTTGCTTTTACAAAATTAACTCTCATGAAAAATGTATCATTATTTTTGCAGATGGCAAATTACATAAATGTTAGCCTCACACATTTATTAGAGGCAAATCAGAATATAAAATATTATATAGATAAGTAAATATACTTTAGAAAAAATATTGCTTCATTTCCATTTTCCTAAACATTCTGAAAAAATTAATATCAAACCAACGTAAAAAGATGGGAAATAGAAGTGAAAATTTACTTTGAAATTCCATTACAAATTTTTTTTTCAAAATCTGGAATAAACAACACAGCTCATCTAGCATATTATGTTATGCGTGGGTTTTTGGTATTCTCTGTCAAAGCAGAACTATATCCTCTATCTGTAATTTATACCTGCAATTCCTAAATAGCTGCATACATAGATCCTGTAAAATCCCCCTTAAACAAATACTTATTCCATTCTATTTGAATTACCAACTCTGTGTACATATTTGACCGACCAGACACAACATATATGCTAAAATATTTAATTTTAATAGATTATCAGCTGGAGAAGCTCTGCAAAGAGGAAAAAAGCATCACTTTTAACTTGCTTACCGCACTCTACCGGGAGAATCACTGGCACATGGCGGCAAAGACTTTGAATCATCGTCTTCACTTGTGCTCTGATGAATTCTACCATTTTGCTGGAATTCTGCAGAATAAATATCAATAAATTAAAATATCAAGCAGACACAATAGGCTGTTGATCATAATGTTGGCAAAGAGTATGTCTTCTCAGTTCAAAGCCACACCTTGAAATAAAGTAAAACCTCCAACTGGCTCTGGACTGATTCGGATGAATATAGTTCAATGCATGCAAACATTTTCAACTTTTTAAATCATTAAAACTGCCTGTATGCAACAAAAATCAGACTCTTTTGCCTCAGTGCAAATGGTACCTAAGACCACACTAACTTATACTCTCGGGGGGACTGTATAAAAACATACCAGTTCAGTGTAAAGTTTACTCATAATCTACTGAACAAGCATACACACCAGGTTTACTACATCAAACATCATTGATGGAGCCCATAAATATAACCTACTGTTTAATTTGTTATGGGGTTGACAAATTTCACAAGTCACCACAGTCAAAGCAAGGAGTTAAATGTAATTAAAGACATTTTCCGTTGGAAAAGTTTCTCATGCTACGTTGGTGTCCTAATGGTGTATTAAAAAAAATCACATTTATTTTTCATTTCACAAAGTATTAATCTAAATAAACTAATGCTACTACCAACTATTTCAATACTTTACAAATTATACAACTTAAGAAATGTAAAATAAATGCAACATAACCTAAGGTCCAAGTGAATAAGAACAATATTAGTGCAAGTAAAGACATGAACATTTAAAATAACTTTGTTTCATATAAAATATTCATGACAATATTTTTTACTTGTGAGCAATTAGAAAACATAAATTCCACCCCAGACTTGAATTATTCTTGAAGTACAACTTAATTGCTGAGTACACATACTTTCAATAACTAATAACATACTACTTTTTAAAAAATCCATGATTTGCCTTTGTGAGAATATATTTTCTTAATATCAGCACCTAATGAAGAGGTTCCAATTAGCAATACTTTCACAGTTCTGAGTACATAATGACTTGGATAAAATAATACAAATACTTGCAATGCCAGTATTTTGGCTAATCTTGGAAATCAACTTCAAACTATATTCATTAAATGGCTCTAGGTTCCCTTCAGTAAAAACATGTTTATGCTCCACCAGAGGAGACCAAGCTGAGAATGACAGAATGAAGTCACCTTAATTCCAGTTTTTCACTTATTTCTTCCAAAATAAAACATTAAAATATATTAGGATGTAAATCTTGGCAAATAAATTCTTTATATTTCTTCACAGAATAGGCTGCTACTGCCAACAGTTTTGGAAACAAGGATTGCATGATTGTGCTTTATAAGAAACTTGGAGGCAGTTTTCTCTGGTTCCGTCACTGTCTCTCAACACAAGAAAATTCTCCCAACAAAGGAGTACTGCTCTTCCTCTACAATACAAGTTCGTTCGTAGAAACAATCTTTTTTTTTCAAGAATGCAAAATTTATTTTCTCTAGATATAGGAAATAAATTCTTCAAAGGGACTGCAAAAACATAACAACTAATTTGCTGGAAGTCTGAAATAAAGGTGGAAAATGCTTGATAGATCATACAGTATCAGTGAAGAAAGAAAACGATTATCTTTTAGATCAATAACCTATCATTGGGTTTTGATGCTCTATTATTTTTGGAAGCTTCAAACAAAAATGATGTAGAAACTGCTTATTTCTGTGTTTTCAATCTCTAAACCCCTGATGATTGAAAACACAGCCTTGTTTAATCACAACTAACATTTATATACCGTATATCTTTCCAAATTTTAAC
Source organism: Okamejei kenojei (assembly GCA_035221665.1). Classification (NCBI taxonomy): domain Eukaryota; kingdom Metazoa; phylum Chordata; class Chondrichthyes; order Rajiformes; family Rajidae; genus Okamejei; species Okamejei kenojei. Next base: position 46,728,856 of record CM069147.1, read on the forward strand.
TAATTTTCATGCCTGTGGTTGTTGATATAATTGTACTAAATTTTACTAAATTGACTATCATCAGCATAGACAAATCTGAAAAACTTAATTTAATTTTAAATTAGTTTAGTTTACCTTAGCGATACAGCGTGGAAACAGGCCCTTCGGCCCACCAAGTCCATGCCGACCAGCGATCCCTGCACATTAACACTATCCTACATACACTAGGGACAATTTACGCTTACACCAAGCCAATTAACCTACATACCTATACGTCATAAGTTGGGGTCCAATGTTTTTCTCAGTCTTCAAGTTAGAATCTTACTGTGTCATTAAACTGTGATGAAAAGAAATAAACTAAAACTGACAAAAATGTATCACTTCAAAATTTGGCTTCTTTTATGATAATGGTCAATAACCATTAAAAAATATAGAACTTTCACATCTGAACAAACATATAAGCTCTCATATGGCTTAACACTTGCACCCACCCATCCGCTCCTCCTTCCCTCCACCCCCCTCTCCCTCTGTCTCTTGCCCTTCTGTCTCTGCCCCTCTCTCTCTCTCTGTCTCGCCACTCTCTCTCTGCCCTCACTCTCTAACCCCCGATCCCCCCCCAGACGCGCCTGCGAGTTGGGGGCTATGCGTCAGTGGATAGGGCGGTTATGGGGTAAAAGGAGCAAATTAATAATATTAATATAATATCAAGGGGAGTAGTTAGCGTGTGTGCGGGGTGGTAGTTAGTGTGTGTGACGCCACATGTTGCCCCCCCCCCCCCCCCCCCACCCGCACGTTGGGGAAACAGACCCAACGGGTCTGCACTTGGTCTGGTAACCATTAAAAAAAATAGAACTTTCACATCTTACCAAACATATAAGCTCTCATATGGCTTAACACTTGCACGTCTGGAAGTTTATAAGTTCCAGGAGCTGAATTAGGCTATTCGGCCCATTAAATCTACTGTCATTCAATTGTGGCTGATCTATCTTTCCCTCTCAACCCTATTCTTCTTCCTTCACCCCATAACCCCCGACACCCTAACTAAACAAGAATCTGTCAATCTCCGCCTGAAAAATGTCCATTTACTTGACCTCCACAATCGTATGTGACAATGAATTCCACAGATTCTCCAACCTCTGACCAAAAAAAATACTCCTTTCCTTTCTAAAGGCACGTTGTTTTATTTTGAGGCTATGATCTCTACTTCTAGACTCTGCCACAAATGGAAATACCCTCTCCACATTCACTCTATCCAGGCTTTTCACTATCTGGTAAGTTTCAATGGGGTTCCCCCTCATCCTTCTACTCCAGCGAGTACAGGTCCAGTGCCATCAAACGCTCATCATATGTTCACCCAAGTATTCCAGGGATCATTCTCGTAAACCTCCTCTGGACCCTCCCATGCCAGCACATCCTTTCTCAGATATGGGGCCCAAAACTGCCCACAATATTCCAAATGCGGTCGGACCAGATCCTTATAAAGCCTCAGCATCACATCCCGGTGTTTTTATTGTAGACCTCTCGAAATAAATGCTAGCATTGCATTCGCCTTCCTTACTACCACTTCAACTTGCAAATTAACTGCACCAGCACTCCCAAGTCCCTTTGCACCTCTGATCTTCTGAATTCTCTCCCCATTTAGAAAATAGTCTACGGCTGTATTCCTACTACCAAAATGCATGATTCCACACTTTTTAAAGCTGTATTTCATCTGCCATTTCTCAGCCCAGTCTCCCAACCTGTCCAAATCCTTCTGCAGAGTCCCTGCTTTCCCTCCACTCCACCTATCTTTGTATCATCTGCAAACCTGGCCACAAAGCCTTCAATTCCCTTATCCAAATCATTGATATACAACATGAAGAGTAGTGGCCCCAGCACCGACCCATGCGGAACATCGCTAGTAACTGACAGCCAACCAGAAAAACCCCCTTATTGCCACTCTTTGCCTTCTGCCATCCAGTCAACCTGCTTGTATCTTTCCTCTGATACATAGGCTTGCATCTTCTTTTGCAGCCTCACATGAGGCACCTTATCAAGGCCTTTTAAAAATCCAGGTAAACCACATCCACTGACTCTCCTTTGCCTATCCTGCTATTTACCTCCTCAAAGAATTCTAACAGGTTCGTCAGGCAAGATCTCCCTTTCACAAAACCATGCTAATTTCAGCCTATTTTATCGTTTGCTTCTGAGTGCTCAGAAACCTCGTCTTTTATCATGGAATCTTACCAACCTCTGAAATCAGCTTAACCGGCCTATAGTTTCCACTCTTCTGCCTCACTCCTTTCTTGCACAGCGGAGTAATATTTGCAATTTTCCAATCATCCGGAACCACCTCTGACTCTAGTGATTCTGGAAAGATCACAACTAATGCCTCCACAATTTCTTTCAGAACCCTGGGGTGCAGTCCACCCGGTCCAGGTGACTTATCCACCATCAGACATTTCCGTTTCCCAAGCACCTTCTCTTTAGTGATAGTCACTCCACTAACTTCCACTCTATAAATCTCTTAGATTTCATCTCATACTCCAGTTAGTATCTTTCTTCCTTTTTGGAAAGAAAAGATCCTGCATCTTCCGAATTGTTAGAAGAATTCCTGCCATTGCTGTTCTACCCTCATTCCTGTTGGGGCCCCTTTCCAATCAACTTTAGCAAGCTCCTCCCTCTTGCCTCTGTAGTCACCTTTGCTCAACAGACATTTCCAATTTCATTTTCTCCCTCTCAAATTGCAGGTTGAATTTTATCATATTATGGTCACTACCTTCTAGTGGTTCCTTTACCTTTAGGTCTGTAATCAAATCCGTTCATTACACAATAGAAGGTTGTCAGACCTTGGTACACTTTTCAAATCAATATGACTATGAATTTGATGATGGCCATCTGCAGATCTTTAAACTCCTTTAAGAACACATTTTCCCTATTTTGTTGCCATACTCATCAAAATGTGTTGGACACGGTGTTGGAAAAATAAATCATGATTGGGATTCGAACTGCAAACTCATGTTGACGAGCCTCTGCCCCAACTTTATTGATTAGTAACCTATAATTTATATTCATCATCTAAGTTAGTCATTCATATGACCACACAGATTTAAAAGTTCAGCATACATTTTATGATGTATGCTTTCCAAATGAAATCAGTTGTTGTGTAGTGAAGTAATTGCTTACTGATCATACTTCGGTGCATTCCCCATGATGAGCTGTAATGTCTAGATGAAGGATATTTATTACATTTTTCCACTTATTATCCCTGATCTCAGAGGACAGTAAAACTACCATCTTTCCAGAGTTATAAATTGCAAAAAACATCCATAACAAAAAGTGACAATTTTGGTGTCAGCCCTAATCGGGCTCCTGAGTGCAGTAAAACCACGTGTGCCAGACCACTTCCAGCACATTAACTTTAGTGCCATGGAATCTTGTGCATGAACCTTTGCTGGGATGCAAGTTACCTAATATTCAGAGAACACCAAAGGTAGAGTAAGAAAAACACAAAGTGCTGGAGTAACTCAGTGGGTAAGACAGCATCTATGAGGAAATGAATAAACGACATTGCGGTTCAGCATCCTTCTTCAGTGATTGTGGTGAGGGGGAGGGGGGGGGGTTGAAAGCTGAAAAAGAGTAAGTGATGAAACAGCCTTGCTTTTCAAGCACAGGTCAGTACAACAGTTATCTTGGAATGGTATTAATATAACGTTAGAGACAGATCCACCCTTTAGCCCGACGAGTTGATGCCGACTGTCGAGCCTCCATTTTATTATTTTATTTTATTTTTAATTTATAGTGGTCGATTCACCTACTAGTCTATGTGTTTGGAATAAGGGAGGAACCAGAGCACCTAGGAGATACCCATGTGGTCACTTCACACACACTGCTTCGGAGTTCAGGATAAAGCCCCAGCTCCCTGAAGCTGTGCGGCTGCAGTTCTGCTGGTTGTGCCACCATGCTACACTTGCTGTTCTGTTTACAATGTTCTGTGTGGATGCCTTCAGGGAATACATAAAAATTCAAAATATGTAGAAAAGTGGACATTACATCTCGCTTAATAAAGGTAAAAGAGCTACACTTGAAATTGCGGGCTGACATTTCTTATGAATGGAGTGTTGAGACTATCCCAAAGAAAGGAATGGCTACATGAATTAAATAATATACAGTTATCAAGGGCAATTCATCTTGGTTTTGTTGGGTGGCAATACTGACCACCCAAACATTCTGCTTGCCAAAATTCCAGTACTTTACAGCCATATCCGAGACTGTGGCTGAAGAACCAGATGTATGCTAATTGCCCAAGCTTAGTAAGGCTTTTGACAAGGCCCTACATGGCAGGTTGGTCCGGAAGGGATCCAAGGTTTGCTGGCAAACGGTATGCAATATTAGCTTGATGATAGGAGGATGTTTTTCTGACTTGAAATCCATAATAAATGGTGCACTTAAGGGAATATATTTGGTCCCATGAGTAATTCTGAAAACAATATGAACATCGGCAGAATCGTAGATGCCAAATAAGGCTGCTTAAGGTTACGATGGACATAAATCAGTTGGAAAGTTAAATTCCTACTCTCATTCTTTCCCTCCAGAGATGCTGCCTGTCCCGCTGAGTTACTCCAGCATTTTGTACCTACCTTGGAAAGTTAGATGGATCAGTGGAAGATGGAAATTGATCCAGGCAGGCGTAAAGTAATGCATTTTGAGAAGTCAAATTCTGACCGAACCATTGACATACAATGGGTCCTTTGGATGAAAGTGCTCAACACGCTGAAAGTGGTGACACAGGAAGGTAGGGTATTAAATAAACCATTTTGTATGCTTGCCTCCAGTGGTCGACACATTGTGGGTATAAGAGTTGGGATGTCATGTTTCAGTTGTACTAAATGTTGGTTGGAGCATATTTGGAGTATTGCATATAATTCTGGTTACCATTCTGGTTTCAGGAAGGGTGTGGTATGAATAGAGCGAGCATGATAGAGTTTCACCAGTATATTGAATGGATTGGAGGGCTGTAATAATAAGAGATTGGACAGTCTGGGCTTATTCTCACTGGAATAGAGGAAGCTGAGTGGTGAATTTCAGAGGTTAATAAATTTAAGATGAGTAGAGATAGGGTCAAGAGTCTGAGTCTTCTGCCCAAGACTGGGGAATCTAGAACTAGAGGGCACAGATGGAGAGAAATTTAAAGGAGGTCTGAAAATACTTATGGTAAAAGACAGGACTGGTTCACAAGTTAAAGTTCTAAATTGGGGCAAGGATAGTTTTGATGATATGAGCATTTTTAGAGTAAAAGAGTAACTAAGGAGAGAATAGATTAATGATGTCATATATGTGTGGAGCCACAGTAGATGGACAACGTCTTAACTGAGCATTTCCTGTCTAAAATATCATGTCTTGTGTCATGGAATTCAGGGAGGAAATAGTGATGTCCTGAAACATATTTACATCACAAAAGAGGAGGTGCTGGCAGTCTTAAAACGTGTAAAGGAGGATAAATCACTGGAGGCTAACTAAGTGTATCCTCAGATGTTGTGGGATCCTAGGGTAGAAATTACTGAGGGCTTGGCAGATATATATTTGTACTATTGTTAGCCATGGGTGAAATAGCAGAGGACTGGGGGGTGGCTAATGGTGAGGACAAACCAGGGAACTATAGGTCAATAAGCGTAGCCTCAGTGGTGAGAAGGTTACTGGATGACATTCTAAGAGACAGGATCTACCTGCATTTGTAAAGATAAAGACTCATTAGGGATCGTCGGCATGGCTTTATGTGTGGAAATCGTGTTACACCAACTTGACGACCTAATCAATAGGATTGATGAGGGCTGGACAGTAGACTTGGTGCACATGGACCTCAGTAAGGCCTCTGACAAGGTCTGAATTCTGACAAGGCTGCAACTGAAGTTTAGATCACATGGGATCCACGATGAACTAGCCAATTGGATAAATAAGTTGGCTTGGTGATAGGTGGCAGAGGATAGAAGTGGAGAGTTGGTTTTCAGATTATATGCCTGTGACAAGTGGTGTATCGCAGGGAGCAGTGCTGGGTCCATTGTGTTCATCATCTATATCAATGATACGGATAAAAATATAGGTGGCATGATTGGTAAGTTGGTGAATGACACCTATATTGGTGGAACAGTGAAGAAGGTTATTTAAGATTACAACTGGATCTAGATCAACAGAGAAAGTGGGCCAAAGAATGGCAGATGGAATTTAACTTGGACAAGTGAGAAGCATTGCATCTTGGTAAGTTAAACCAGTGTAGGACTGAAACAGTAAATGGCGGGGCCCTGGCAAGTGTTGTTGAACAGAGACACCTATGGGTACAAGTATGTAGTGCCCTGAAGATGGCAAAGGATCTTGGTGGGCATGGTGGTGAAGAAGTGGTTGATGCACTTGCCTTTGCTGGTCCAGACATTGATTTCAAGAGTTGGGATGCCATATTACAACGTACAGAGGATTGGTTATACCATGTTTGTGGTATTGTATGCAATTCTGGTTGATGAGCTATAGAAAAGATGTCATTAAGCTGGAAAGGATTTAGAAAAAGATTCACAAACCAGTTGATAGAACTGGAGGGTTTGAGTTCTATGAAGACTGCAAAGGCTGGGATACCCCTTGAGTGTTGGAGACTGAGGGGTGACCTTATAGAGCTATATAAAATCATGAGGGGCAAAGATATGGTCCCTGTCTTTTCCACAGGGTAAGGAAGTCTAAAATTAAAGGGCAAAACTTTAAGTTGAAGGAAAACAATTCAATAGGGACCTGAGGGGCAACTTTTTCACACACTGGGTACTGGATATGTACCAGGTGGAACAACCTGCCAGATGTAGTAGTGGAAGCAGGTAGATATACAACGTTTCAAAGGAATTTACATGTACATGGTTAGGAAAAAAAGTTCAAGGATAGGTTTGAGGCAAGTAAAATCAAGGTCTCAAAAAGCATGGTGAAAGATTGTGGAGGATGGTGCACGTTCTAATATATTATTCAGTTTAGGAGGATATTCATAACTGGGTTGGAGAATGATATAACAAATTTATTTAAATATCAAGATGAGAAATTTTCATTGAACTATAAGGCTAGGACAGGAACCAATACATGTTTGCAAGGTGAAAGATTATGAGTGGGAAGAACTTGCTATGGTAATGGGAATCATACAGCTCAGTTAGAATAAGGTGTAGGTTTCAGAGGATTGATGAACAACTGAAGGCCTCCAGTACTGGAGAGCATGTTAATGTTGCAAAACTGGAAGAAGCTTCTATTTGTGATGAAGAGGATACCAAGTTAGAAGCTCATGCTTGGCAGTGAATTATATATAAACCAAATGATTTAGTCCAAAGCAGCAGCAAAGAAACTTGCCACAAACGTTATCAGCTTCACAATGGAAAGCAAAACAATAGCGGTGGTCTCCTAATGTGTTGAGAAAAGTAGGTCTCATCCATTGCAAAGAAACAAAGTGATTTGCCAATCTGTATATATTCAAAATTCTAAAAATCAAAATAAAGAGTAAAAAGTTGAATGGAATGTGGGCTATCACCTCAAAAGGATTAAAATCCAAATGTGAGACACCTTTGCTTAAGTTGTATAGAGAACTAATCAGACCGTACATAGAAAACTGCATTCAGTGCTAGCCAATAAACTTCAGGAGGAATTACTTTGGAAGGGATGCCGTGTATGTGTGAGTTTGGCCACTTCGGATTGAAATTGCTTTTTCCACCCAGAGGGTTATGTAAATATGAAACATGTTCTTTGGAAATATTGATGTGATTGAAATTTTTGTAATAAAGTTAGTTAGCTTTTTGTTAGCAAAGTTATCAAATGCGAGTAAATGGAGGTATAATCTATATGAATAATGGTAGAAGCCCAGCTATCTGAATGGCCTATGCTAATTGAAATATCAGCCCTCCTTAAATGATTATAGCTACAGAATTAAATAAATTATGCAGATTTTATAATGTTTGCTTTCAAACATCCTTTTCTTTCGCTGTGAAATATATACTATACCCGCAACTTCCTGTTATAGAAACATAGAATGTAAGATTATGTTGATTCGTGATTTTTAATTAAATCAACTACACAACCTGGCTTTAAACATTTATGCAAAAAAAACCTACAGCAATCCTCCAAGCTTCAAATAAATACAGGGCATTGGGATTTTTCACAATGTTCAACCTACTTAAGGTTTTCAATAATCAGACTTTTATTTAGAAAGCACTATCAAGATAATTAAAGTTAGGATTTTGATACATGTTGACAAAATAACTAAACATAGACACAAAGCAATTCACAAAACCACCACCTCACTATCGTTTGTTGGTCATTGGAAGAAACGGGCCTTGAGCTCAGGCTCTCATTGAAACATTTTCATAAAAAGTAAACATTCGGCATTTTTAACTTTATTAGTGCTTTTATCGAACAAAACATGAATTCTATTTTTCTCCATTATTTATAATATGTACTTACTTTGATTTCAATAATTTTCTAATTTATAACCACCTCAATGTCCTCTTAATTCAACATCAACGACTTAGTAACTGTTGTTAAATACATTTATATTCCCAACTCAATGATATTGCTATTTTTGTTTTTTAATTGATGAAATATTGGTTGAAATCAAATTTGAGGAGCAATACATCAACAGCTTATTAATATATTGAAAACATTTCACATGGTCTGACTAATCACTACTCATAGATATGTAATCATTGATATGTCATCAATAAAATTAAACTAACTGCATTTTGGAAAGCCTGGGGATAATGAAATGGTATAACTTTTCATTTTGGTAATTATCTTGTGTGTATGATCCAAAGACAGCCTTCAATAATTTGTTATTCAATTAATTAAAGCTGACTGCTAATAAATACTGTTGAAAATTTGATTGCAAATGGAAAATATTAAATCTTAATGTTATTCATAACTCCAGTTCTGCTTAGAGTCCAACAGATTAAAAGTTTTTGTTAACACATTTGAAAATAGGGAATATACTATAAAATATTAAAACTGAGATATTCAATTTCCAAATCTATTTGCTATCAGTAAAGGTTCTCAGCAAATAAACGTTTTGTCAAAGTAGAGCCTCAAGTAGATTCAGTAAGTTTAATTTCATAACCATAGGTGGAAAAACTTACCAGTTTTAATACTACCTTTATAAAAAAAACACATGTTCTCATTGAAGAGTTGCAAATCAATTAAGGCATTAAGTAATTTCTGATGTATGACCCATCACCCTCAATCCGAGAATCAAAATGAACCATGTGTGTGCAGTACTTACTTTCTGACATGATGGTGCCATTAGGCAAATTTCCCAAGTCAACATTAAGGCCATCCAGGCAAACAGTCAATTCACCGCTGCATACAACACTACTTTTGTTCCCCATTTGAAGGTTCAAATTCAGCTGAATATTCTCCACTGTGAGCAAGAAAAAAAGATTAATTGATTAAGTTTGGTATTTCTCTACCATTTGTGAAGACAGAAACTACTGTTGCAGCTTCATGTCACCAAGTTTCAATAATCAAACTCCATTTGCTGAGGTGCATCTGAATGCTAAGTGTATTAAAGTTGGATATATAAAGGCAGATTTTCCTAATGTTGAACACAATGATAAGAAATAATTGTAGAATTACTTTACTATTTATCTACATGATAACTTCATGACAAACATTAAATCAAAGGATGGGCAGATGAACTTTAGAGTTGGCTGTGGTGTGGGCCAGTCACATCTAAAATCCCTCTCACTTTGCTTTAAATAATTCAGAGTTCCCTTGCCTCAAACAGTGACAATGTATTTATCTGAAAGTGGACCACAGCTGAATACAACTCTGACCTTAGTATACAGCTGCACCAAGATGGGTTATGGTGGGACCCAACCAGTATTTCCCACATCAGAAAACCATTCTCATCTTCTCATCCAGCCAACTGAACTTCAGCCAATCAGATATAAGTGAGAACACTGTTGCATTAAAAAGCATGATTTAGTCAAATGTAAAGTAAGATAACTGCTGTGTGATGCTCTACTGATTGCTGTCTAACATTGCTACTGCAAAGCTATGACAGATTAGTGATGGGTGTTGATTCAAACTCAATTATTGTGTCCCCTTCAAAACAAACCCAGCCAACATAGTATCTTGATTTTGAAAAATTAAACTTTGTTGATGGCTCTAACTCAGTGTAAAGGACTGACAACTTTGACCTGCAAATCACCACCAGAAAGTGAAGTGCAAAACATATGAGAAGAGTGGAGGATAGAGAGGAGTTAAAAATGGATTTTGCAAAGGTTGTATGCACTGACGAAAGGAAATAGTTCTCAACTATACTTTTTTCTTAGAATGCATAATTCAATTTTTTTTCTAATTTCAACAGATTGTTCAATTAAACTATTAGAAAAGAAACACGCATCAAATTACATATTTAATACTAGAATAGACCATTTGGTCCAAAAGATCCATGCAAATACTGGCAGAAAATACGAAAAAAGCAAAGAAGGAATTTCATGAATTATCTACCTCACCTCCACCTTCACACAACATCCAAATATGAATTGATTAATTTAGTATACAGATACCTATCTTAAATAACTGAACATCCACAACAGTTTATCAAAGAGCATACTGAATATTAATAACTCTCCAATTAAGTGACTAGTTCCCCTCACCATTGACCTAAATAATTAATCCCATATTCCGAAACTAACACCAAGTACAAGACTTTGCAGCCATGGAAAATATCTTCCCAGTCAAGATTTTAATATATTTCAATGAGATCACCGTGAATGCTTTTGGCTTTAGATGTAGAATGAGTTACTGCATGCTTACATCATTTTATTTGATTCATCAGAACTGCACAAGATGAAGATGTAATGTCGGGAGTTTGTCAAGGTCGTGAGATGCCAAAAAAATTGTTAACTTAGTTACAATGGATACTCCACTGACACTCAATGGAATGGCGCTACAGAATTCAACATTTCAAATGTTTAGGTTAGGTTTATATTGTCATGTCTATCGAGACACAGTGAAAAGCTTTTGTTTGTGTACGATCTAATCAAATCAGATAACACCGTACATGTTACATATCAAGCCAAACACGTACAAAAGAAACAATGAAAAAAGAGATTCCGAGAGCAGAATATAGTTTCTCAGCACCATTGCATAACAGTTCCAGAGGAAAAAGTCTAATGTCCACATTGAGGTCGGTTGGAAAATCGGAACTGTACCCTATCCGATGGAATGACCATTTAGATGTCTGATAACTGAGGGAAGAAACTATTGAAGGTATACACAAAATGCTGGAGTAACTCAGGGGGATAGGCAGCATCTCGGGAGAGAAGGAATGGGTGACGTTTCGGGTCGAGACCCTTCTTCAGACTGAACAAACTATTCCCAAGTCTGGTGGTAAGCGCTTTCAAGCTTCTGTATCTTCTGCCTGATGGGAGCATGGGAGAAGAAGGACTGATTGGGATGGAAAAGAACCTTGATTATGTTGGCTACTTTGCCGAGGGCGTGTGAAGTGTAGATGGAGTTAACAGTGTGAAGTCTGGTCTGTGTGATAGAATGTGGAATTTCTGAGTCTTGGGCAGAGCTGTTCCCAAACCAAGATGTGATGCAACCTGACAGCATGCTTTCCACTGTGCATCTGTAGAAGTTTATAACAGTCCTTAGAGACATGCCAAATTCCCTTGGTCTCCTGAGGAAGTAGAGGCGTTGGTGTGGTTGATTGGCTGTAGCTTCAATGTGATTGGTCCACGACAGATTGTTGGTAATATTTATGCTTAGGAACTTGAAGCTCTCAATCATTACCGCTTCCGCACCATCCATACTGATTGGGGCATATATACTCCACCACACCTCTTGAATGTGATAGCTGGATTCTTTGTCTTACTGACGTTGAAGGAGAGGTCGTTGTCCTAACACTACGGGTTACTAAGCTCTTTATCCCCTTATTGTACTCCATCTCAGCTAATCATAAGACTCACATCATTTAGAAATATATAAATATTTATAATATATTTGACTTTAATTCGATTTGGACCTTCGCTAATAATTAATATCTGAACTGGCGACCTTATGTGGAGAAAAGCAGAAGAATCTTGAATCTACAAGATTAACTGTTTTTCCTTCCACGGAACCTGCCTGACTTGTTCACTTTTTCGCCTATACTTCACATTTCCAGCATCTATATTTGATTGCTTTTCATTCCGTAACAGGAACAATTGAGATAGCTGAGGCAGCTTCACATTGTGATTAACGTACGTTATGATTTGGGTACAGACTTGCAAGTCTGGCAAGAAATGGGAACATCTCCATAATTCATAAAAAACAAGCTTAATTCCCTCAGGGAAAGAAGCCAGCAATCTCCCTTACCACTGACATCGCTAATAAATCTTACAAATCTGTCTAAATTTGGCTTTCTGCAGCTTTTACTTAAAGGTGAGTAAGTCTAACGTGTAAGTTAGCAATATTTTGGATTTGCGTATCATTGGTATTGGCGAGGCCAGTAATTATTGTCCGAACTTAATTCCATTTGAGAAGATGGTGGCAGGCCATCTTCTCGAATTATTGCCATACTCTTCTCATGATATTTCCACAACCCTGTCAGGTAGGAAACCTGGAACCTTTGCTCGACAACCATGAAGCAATGGTGGTAGAATTCCAAGTAATGATGTGTAACTTTGCAAAAGAAAATGCAGGAAGTGACTTTTCCATGCAGTTAACAGCCATTAATGCACTTTTTCTTTTAGTTCAAGTTCAAGTTCACATTTATTGTCACATGCACCAATTAAGGTACAGTGATATTTGAGTTCCCATACAGCCATACAAGTAAAAAAGAACACTATACACAGTAAATTTTACATAAACATCTGCCACTGTAGAATCAACATTCCTCACTGTGATGGAAGGTAATAAAGTTCAGTCATCTTCCTCCTTTGTTCACCCGTAGTGGTCGGGGCTTTTTAACCCTCAGCACTGCCTCGGCCAATGGCCCGCTGTTCATGCCCTCTTGTCGGGATGATGGAAACTCCGGCGTGGGGACGGATCGGAACACTCCGCGGCATGGAGCTCCAGTTGGCCTCTTCTTACCGGAGACTTCCACAGCGATCCCCGGCAAAGGATCGCCCGCTCCGTGATGGTAACTCTGCGCCGCACTTGCGGCTTGAAGCTCTGGGCCGGCCTCCAGGAAAGACCGCACCAATCCAAGTTGTTAAGCCGCAGGGGGGGACGGAGAAAGATCACATCTCCGTCGAGGTAAGTGAATGAAAAAGGTTTCATCCCCCCCACCCCCCATATAAAACATACCGAGAAACATTTAAACATACATTTTAGACACACTAAAAATAACAAAAAGTCGAAATGACACTCAGGCTGCTGGCGAGGCTGCCACCCGCGGGGCCACCCGGTGTAACTGCACTCTGCTTCACAAAGTATACTACTCACCGTGGCAGAGGGAATGAATGGTAGATGGAGTGTTAATTGAGTGGATGGTTTGTTCTAGATTTCATCAAGCTTTCTCGTTGTTAAACTGTTTTCATCTATGCACATGAAGAGTACTCCATCACGTTCATGATTTGTTCAATGTATAAGATGAAAAAGTTTGGTATGTCAGGAATCATCTTCAAATACCCAGCTTCTAAACTGGACGTGTTGCCACACTATTTATTTATCTCATTTAATGATCAATGATAACCACGCAACAGCCTTTTCTGCAATTTTACATTATTATTTAACATTCTGGTCATTGACATTTTGGTAAGTAAAACCCTATCCCTTTTGGAGTAGTAGTGGTCTGGATTATATTATGTTTTTAATATTATGTATAAAAACAAATTGAATGAATTGGAAATTCAACTTGAAGGGAAGATAACTGATGACTCTATAATATTTCTAAGACATGTTTGAAGGATGCAAGACAGTCAGAACTAGAACTAAATATAACATGCTATAAAGTATAATGACAATAATAAACCAATAGCAATACTAATATCAATATCTTTTTTATATTCATTTTAGAGATCAAATCATCACCATCCCTAAATGCCGTTAAAAAAGTAAGGGTGCATCGTTTTCTTGAATTTTATGGTGAAGTTATGCTCTTGGTACTGTTGGGTGACAAATTCTAGGATTTTGACTCTCAGCAATGATAGACCAGTGATACATTTCCAACTCAGTGATACAACAATGCTTCTTGTAAACAATAAAGATCTACATATGGGAAATATGAATAGATGTCATATGAATCTATGACTTAGATTCATTGCTATCTATAAAATAGAAACATAGATAAATAAACTCATCTGTGTAAACTCAAGATTTATTCCTAGTTCAACTTGCTTCCACAACTTCAAATAGAAGCAGCTGTGTTACTTCTTGATAAAGACAATTTCTGTACACCAGTCAGAAATTCAACCTTCACCTTATACCCCAATCTGCCTGCCACATGTGTTAAGACCTTCACCGAAGAAAAGATGGCTCTGATTCAGTTAGTTTAGATAAGAGAATAAATTTCCTTGCATACCCATTTCCTCTATGAAACCTAATGCAGCAGTAAAATTATGAGATCACAATTTACTTCACCGACAGAAGGCAAAAGTAGGCTGTGAGTTATGTAAGTAGGTTATTTACTTGAACTGAATTATTGTAAACAATTTTAAAAGTTAAAATAGCTTTCTCCTCCGATTCTTATACAGCAACATGCAGAAGTCAAATTACAAATAGATATGCTTCAAAACCTGAATTCCTAACATAAATTACTTTAGCATATGGACAACTGTTAAAGTCATCTCTGGAAAATAAAGTCAGGTAGTAAATTTGTGAAATGATATTTCAGACAAGGAAGGATTTAATAACATAGTTTAAAATTGCAACAGTTTATGCAAAAGCACTATCCAATTATGTTTCTTCCCCCCCCCCCCCCCCCCCCCCCCAACTGATGCTGCATGATTTGTTGAATGCTTCCAATAGAAGTTATTAGTCATGCAAGTTCAAAGAACAACTCAACATCCACTTGGTTATGTTGCACCCCTCTGGATTTAATGTTGGGTTTTAAAATTTCACATTTGGAATCCTGACACCGAATCAAGCCTTCCCAAATCAGGGGTAACACAGGGTTAAAATCGTATCTGTACAATATTAATGACAGGGCTCTCGCTTAACTTTATTTCCCTGTTGCCAGCCGGGCAACCTTGGCAGCTTTTTAGTTTGCCAAATGACAGTTTAGGTGGTCAATTAAGATGGCTTGCATGACGCATGCGATAATGTGCTCGGACGAAGTGCGTAGTTACCAGTCGGAATTATACTCAATGAAGCATTCACATATTATTTCTGCTTCAAATAAAGTCACAAACTAAACATATTCACCAATTAATATTCACCAATTAAGACATGATATATCCCACAATGACATGCAGCAAAATTATAAGACAGTATCTCAACTCTTTTTACACATTGCAATGAATGCAATTTCTATTAGTTCTTTCCACTTCCAAAGAAAAATGTGGTTGGATTATTCAGCGTATGATCAACCTGTGTCAATAAATACTGGACCATGGTAACATATATGTGTACGTATAGTTGTGAATGTTGCTCATTAAATAACTACAGTACTGATACTCCATATTAAGAGCATTGATTTGCCGTTAAAATGAATTCTGTAATAATACGGCAGCAGTGACAATCGAACACTGCGGTTTTAATGTTTCACGTGTTCTCAATTTAATTAATCCATCTTTAGGGATTAAAACAAATAATAACATTGGGAATTAAAATACATTTGATTGCATTCCGTTATCAAACATAGTCAATGTTCGCTCTGAAGACATTTCCAGCACAATAGGGTCAGGGAGGGGTGTGTGTGTGTGAATCAGTGCGGGGTGGATAGATGGGGGGGGGTTAGACGGCAGTCGGTGCAGAATGGATGGATTGAGGCAGGTGAATTAGCACGTGTTGGTTGGAGTAGGTAAAATTGTGAGGGGAGAGCACCGGGGATGTCAGTGCTGTTGAATGGGGGGGTTCAGTACGGGGGTAGACAAAAGTGCTGGAGAAACTCAGCGGGTGAGGCAGCATCTTATAGAAATCTTATAGAAACTTACTTATTTCTTAAGGGGTTGGACAGACTAGATGCAGGAAGATTGTTCTCGATGTTGGGGAAGTCCAGAACAAGGGGTCACAATTTAAAGATAAGAGGGAAGTCTTTTAGGACCGAGATGAGAAAAACAATTTTCACACAGAGAGTGGTGAATCTCTGGAATTCTCTGCCACAGCAGGTAGTTGAGGCCAGTTCATTGGCTATATTTAAGAGGGGCCCTTGTGACTAAGGGGATCAGAGGATATGGAGATAAGGCAGGTATGGGATACTGAGTTGGATGATCAATCATGATCATATTGAATGGCCGTGCAGGCTCGAAGGGCCGAATGGCCTACTCCTGCACCTATTTTCTATGTATCTATGGAGCGAAGGAAATAGGCAACGTTTCGGGTCAAGATCCTTCTTCAGACTGTTCCCCCCATTCTTCTTGAATGGGAGGATCAGTACAGGATGGATGGGGGGGGGGGGGGGGGAGAGGAGGTCAGCACAGGATGAATGGGAGGGGGTCAGTACAGTGTGGATCAGAGGGTCTGTGCAGGATGAATGGAGGATCACTACAGAATGAATGAGACGAAGGGGGGAAGGTGCAGGGTAAATGGAGTGTGGGTCAGAACGGGATGGATGCGTGGATTAGTACAGGATGGATGGGGGATCAGTACAGGATGGATGGAGGAGAAGTGCAGGATGGATGGGAAAGGGGTAAGTACACGGTGAATTGGGGAACCAGTGTAGGATGGATGGGGGGGGGGGGGGGGTGTGGCAGGAGAATCAATACGATGTGGATAGGTTGATCAGCGCAGGATGAATAGATGGGGGGGGGGGGGGGGGTAGATGGGAATGACGGGCTTCGCACAGCAGCAGCAGCAGCAGCGGTAGCGGCCGTGATAGCAGCTCCATCTCCTCCTCCTCCCGCCTGCCCTGATAAGTAAACTGAGACCAGAAGGAAGGAGGGAGGGGGAGGCCTCGGAGTGCGGGAGGGTTTGTTTTGAAAGCGCCATTAGCGGATTTACAAGCAGAGGCCCTTATCAGGGCGAGCGGGGTGCAGGAGGAGGAGGAGGAGGAGATGGAGCCGCTATTGCGGCCCCTGCTGCCGCTGTTCGGGGCCCGTCATTCACTCCGACCTTTCCTCACCCCGCACCTAGTATCTTTGCCCCGCACAGCCGTCGCTGACACGAAACATTGCGTTCCTTTTCTCCAGAGACGCTGCCTGACCAGCGGAGTTACTCCTGTTTTTTGTGTCTATCTTCGGTACAAACCAGTATCTGGTTGCCAAGCCGGGCAAAATGACTCGGTGTTTAGGTTGCCCGGCGGCGCTTTGAGTGGTCAGTGGCAACCGGGCAACCGTTATTTTCGAACCCTGAATGAACTTGATTATTAACATAGAACAAAGAATAGTACAGCACAAGAACAGGCCCTTTGGCCCACAATGTCTGTGTTGAACAAGATGCCAAATTCAACTAATCCCTTCTGCTGGCAATTGCTCCATATCACTCCATTCCCTGCATATTCAAGTGCCTATCTAAAAACCTCTTAAAACCACTATCGTATGTGGCCAGCATATTCCAAGCACCTATCACGCTGAGTAAAAACTTGCCTCACTCATCTCATTTGAACTTTCCCACTGACCTCAAAGCTATGCCCTCCAATACTACATTTTGATCCTAGGAAAAAAAGATTCAGATTGTCTACTAACTCCAGCTTTCATCTATCTATATATTATTAAAAGTCTCAACTTGATTGTCTGTCTATCTGTGATCTCAGGAGCACACCAAAACGGTACACAATAGCGCTAATTATCTTTGCAGAATCTTATTCAGCTTTTTCCCGTGGTCGTTCGTATCAAGTTTCTTCATATTTGATGTTGTATTTCAAAAGTTATTGATATTTAAAGTTTAAAAAACGCCTTGACAATAATAACTGACTGAGGGAGACTTTTCTAGCAGCTTTCTAGTGAAGATGTCACAATGGCATCTCACACTCCTCCAATCACAATGGGATCTCAGCCAAATGCTGCCGTGAACATTCCGACAACCGAAAATAACATCACAATGCTGCCAAGACACAAGCTATGAAAGTTGACGGAATGGGGGATGGGAGGAGAAGAAATGTTATTTAAACATTGTCTTTAGTGGGGGAATGCGAAAGGGGAGAGGTGAGGGAGGGCGTGATTGCGGGTAGGGAAAAGGAGAGGGAGGGAGAGGTCACAGAGAGACAATGGGATCAGCAGCTTCAAGGGGAGTAAGGAGAGAGTGAGATCACCCCCCACCATGTGGGAAGGATTGATTGATTGGAGCACAGACGCCGACCCAAAGGACGAGTCCATTCATTGGCTCCGGGAATCGCCTACTGACACCCTCCCCCCACGTGGGATTGATTGTCTCAAGGGAGCAACGACGCCGACCCAGAAGTCGAGTCCATTCATTTGCTCTGGGAAGAGCCGACTGCCCCCCTCCACCATGTGGGAAGGATTGATTGCGTTGCGGGAACGGGTTGCGTTGGGGGAACGGGTGAGTGGTGGAAAATGGTTGCGTTGGGGAAACGGGTGAGTGGTGGAATATTGCGTTGGGGAAACAGGGCCCAATGGATCAGCGGGGTAGGGAGGGCAGAGGGGTTATGGAGGGTGGGAGGGAGCGACTGAGGGTAGGGAGTGACTGAGAATAGAGGAAAGGAGAGGGAGAGGTGAAGGAGGGAGTGGAGGAGGTGAGGTACGAGAAGAGGGAGGGTGAAGGGGAGGGGAGGGAGTGTTGGGGGATGAGGGGAAATAAGCCTCGCCTGCGCAGTTGGGGGCTATGGGTGAGTGGTGGAATATTGCGTTGGGTGAACGGGTTACGTTGGGGGAACGAGTGATGGGGCGATTGGCTCCGGTGCCCCGTTCGGGGACCAGCCCTCCCGTATAATGTCGCCAGTCTCTAAATGCATGGAGCACAATCAGTTGAAGATATTTTGCGGATGTACAGAATTTCGGTTAAGCCTTATGAAGTCCTAGATTAGTTCTGATTAGTTTTGACTTTGGAAAGATGTGATAGTAACTTCAAAATATAAAATTTGAGGTAATTATAGTTAAAGGATTCCATCTGGTGGGGCATCCATGTGAAGGGTGGATGAAGCATCATCATGTTAGCATTTTGATAAAAAAGTGAAAAATCTTGTAAACAATTTATCAATGATCTATCACTTGAACACAGCTCCATACTTTATTTTTTTACCAAAGGTATTATAATCAATTATAAACTAACAATACAAATTGTTTGTGATCCTGAATAGATCAGGCAGCATCTATGAGGAGAAAAATGTTTCTGGGCAATGGCACTTGATCAGAACCATGAGAGGTAGATGGAGTTGGGATATAGATCAGCCATTATTGTTTGGAGAAACACGAGGGAATTAATAACCTAAACATGTTCTCATGTACTAATTTCACTCTTTCCTGCATAAGAAAATAAACAATCAAATTTTCCATTAAAAGTGAGAATATTAATTTTATTTTACACAAATGGTTTTATGAATGTTTCCTCAAAATATTCCCTTAGAAACACAAACTCAGCAAAGTGGAAAAGTTAAGTATCAATCATTTCAGGCATCATTGTAAAAATCAAATAAAACATCTACCTAAGAAGCAGGTCACATATTTTTTTGATCTGAAAAATGTCCAGCATGTTAAGAAGAAAAAGTTTGATAAAAATGAAATTATAAAAACCAAGTTGAAAAGCCAAAAATCTTTCCATTTTGACAAATGGCAGTAATTGTGATCAGTTTGCTGATTCTGTGTTCTAACATGAACCTGCTGCCTCTGATGGAGTATCAGGGGTTAAAATACTTTTTAAGCAATATCCAATTTATTTAAAAGTTCAAATGCACTAAATGTTTTTAACTAATTTCAAAGGATTATATTTGATGCTATGTAAGGTCATGCAATTGTGAACTGTAACATGTACATCTGTGCCTATTTCACCACTGCCATTGAAGAAAAATATGACTCCCGTTTGAAGGTAAACTCTTCTGGATTTCTTTTCCACAAAGTCTTGCTGTTACAACACAAAACTTCACTGAAACCACAGGCATTGTTCTGAATGTCTTTATCTCAGAACTGAGCCATGGTTAACCAGAAGCTAATGTAAAACAGAAAGTATATATGAATTGCCAGCAAGATCAGGGAAGGCAAAAAGCCATCAAAAATAGACTTCTTTGGTCATTCAAAGCAAAATCAAGACTGTTTAATTGTCATATGTATCGACAAAGGAAGAAAATTTAAAAACTCTGTCATCACTGGTCCTTGGTGCAGGAATCCATCTGAGCCTGCACCACATTAAAATCAGTTTGCATCTTCCTTGGATTTAACACTATCCTTGATTTCCCTCGTTAGCCACGGCTGAGCCGCCTTACCCGTTTTATTTTTCGCCAGGGATGAACAATTTTTGGAGTTCAAAATTGCACACATTCAAAAAATTCCAGAAGATGCGGTCTTTAAATCTCCTTCATGCAACTAAACACAAAAGTAAATGTATAATGATGAATAATACAATAAATTAATAACCTATGCTAGGTAACTATAATATTGCAAAAGCAAAGTCCACAGTACGACCAAAAGTAGTCCATAGAAGATTGTAGTTACTGAGGCAGTGGCTAGTGTTAGTGTTCAAGAGCTTTACGGTTGAGTGGAAGAAACTGTTCTTGAGTCAAGTGGACACGACTAAAAGGCTCCTGCACCTTCTTCCTGGTGGTAGTTGTGAAATGAGAGCGTGGTTTGGATAGTGTGGATATCTGATATTAGTGAGGCAGCTTCTCCTATAGATCCCTTCGATACTGATGAGATCAGTACCTCAGATAGATCAGACAACGTCTACCACTCTCTGTAGCCTCCTTCATTCCTAGGCATTCGAGTTAATGAACGAGGCTGTGTTGCAACCAGTCAATATGTTCTCTACCATATACCTATAGATGTTCGACAGAGTATTCGGCGACATACCGAAGCTCCTCATACTGCTAAGGAATTAGAGTAATTAATGAGATCTTTTTGTGAATGCATCAATGTGCTGGGTACGTGACAGATCTTCGGCAATATGCATGTCCAGGAACTTGAAGCTGTTGACCCTCTCCACTACTGTCCTGTCAATGAAGACGGGTTACTGTATCCCTGGCTTTCCCTTCCCTTCCTGAAATCAACAATCCACTCCTTGGAAATCAACAATCAACCCCCCATACCTATATCCATCTATCACTTGCCAGGCATTGCCCCACACCTCGCTCTCTTCCACTTTCTCCCGCCCACTACAATCAGTCCAGAAACAAATGTCACCTGTACATGTTCCCCAGAAATGCTGCCTCACCTATTGAGTCACTCAGAACACTTGTGTCTTTTTTTTTGCAATCCAGCATTTGCAGTTCCTTGTGTTTACAAATTAAAACAAAGTGGAAAGGTCTAAAAAAAATAATGGGTTTTAAAATACAGATTCATTTCCCCTCCATAGTCAAGGGATGACATTGTATGAAATGTTCAATTTTTATCATTGACAAGAAACAAAGCCTTGAAATGGTGGCTCTCAATTGAGCAAAATGTAAAGTGTTGGAGGAACCAGCAAGTCAGGCAGCATCTGTGGAGGGATTGGGTAGATGCCACCCAATTATGAGTTGTGCAAAATTATATGTTGTGCAAAAATCTCAAACTACTTTCTTGGGACAGTAAAGTTCACTCCCAGATCCTTCTCATAGTTAAAATTGTGAATATATTAAATATTATTATACTTGCAGCACGGTGGCGCAGCGGTGGAGTTGCTGCCTTACACGGGTTCAATCCTGACTACAGGTGTTATCTGTACGGAGTTTGTACGTTCTCCCTGTGACTGCATGGGTTTTCATCAAGTGCTCCAGTTTCCTCCCACATCCCACAGGTGTACAGGTTTATAGGTTAATTGGCTTTGATAAAATTGTAAATTGTCCCTAGTGTGTAGGATAGTGTTAGTGTACGGGGGTGATCGATGGTCAGCGCGGACTTGGTGGGCCGAAGAGACTGTTTCAGCGCTGCCCACTGCCACAGATTAATGGTCTCAGTATCTAAAAGTGGGCAAGCTAAAGAATCTTTCTTGATTCATAAATACTCAAAAATAATTTAGGTACAGTGGTGCAGCAGTCGAATCGATGCCTCACAGCGTGAGACCCGGGTTCTATATTGACTATGGGCACTGTCCCTCATTCCAAAGGCGTACAGGTTTGTAGGTTAATTTGTTTCTGTAAATTGCGCCTAGTGTGTAAGACATAGAACTAGTGAATGGGTGATCGGTGATGAGCGTGGACTCGTGTGGGCCGAAGGCCCTGCTTCAATATTGAACCTCTAAACTAGAGGGTGGGCGGCCCGACTCTCGTCGCAGCGGCCTCTGCAGTCCGTCTGTCTTTTTAAATTTTTTGTCTCGTTTGAGTGTAATTAGTGTTTTTTTTAGCTGGATATGTGTGTGTGTGTGTGTGTGTGTGTGTGTGTGGGGTGGGGTGACACTTTTAAAATCTTTTCCCTGTATGGAGGACCCGACCTTTCCTCTGTCGGGTCTCCGTTGCCGTTGGGGCTTAGCACCGCGAAGCGGCCTCCAACCGGACCTGGGGCTCCAGTCGCAGAGCCTGCGGACTACTCACCGTCGTGGAGCTGGCCGAGTTAGGAACGGGAGGAGCTGTGGTGGCATGCTGCTGCTGCCCGACCCCGGAGATTCGGAGGCTCCAGCTGCAGGCCGGTGGACGGTAACACCAGGATCTCGCAGGTCCCCAGTGGGAGACCGCTTTTCGGAGCTCCTGCGGCGGCAATTTCTCCCGCCCGAGTTACGGGGTTGAAAATGACCTGGAGCGGGGCCTTATATCGCCTAACGCGGCTTTAATGGCCGTGGCAGTTGCTAGCGCCTGCCAGGGGCTCCAACATCAAGACCCGGAATGCGTCCTTGCATCGCCCGGCGCGGCCTGAATGGCCACGGGAATTATTTACCTTCGCCCGCCGGGGGCTTTGACTCTGACATCGGGAGGAGAATGGGGAGTGCAGGGGAGAGATAAGACTTTGTCTTCCATCACAGTGAGGAGGAGATTCACTGTGATGGATGATTGTGTAAATTGCGTTGTGTCTTGGTTCTTTTCTTGTTTGTATGACTGCAGAAACTAAATTTCGTTTGAACCTTAA
Source organism: Okamejei kenojei (assembly GCA_035221665.1). Taxonomy (NCBI): domain Eukaryota; kingdom Metazoa; phylum Chordata; class Chondrichthyes; order Rajiformes; family Rajidae; genus Okamejei; species Okamejei kenojei. Next base: position 46,752,051 of record CM069147.1, read on the forward strand.
TGAGGTTCAAATGACAATAAACGGTATTGTTGCTGTTGTATAGTTATTAAACAAGAACGTAAAACGGCTTTTCAGGATCAAGCCATTCAGTCCCTTCTGCTTGCACCCCCATTCAATAAGACTTTGGCTGATCTTCTACCTCACTGTCACTGTTCTCTACCAATCACACTTAGTGATACCATTACTACCTAAAAATCCTATCAGTCCCCAAATATATACAGTGACGGAACTGCCATCTCATGTTGAACAAGATTCACCACCTACTGAGAAATAAATTTCTTGCACCTCAGTCCTGAGAGGCCAACGCCTTATTCTGAGACTGTAACTCTTGGTTCTCGGATCCCTGCATCTCCCCTACCAATCCTCCCAAGAATTATTTATGTTTCCATGAGATCACTTCCCAGGGACTTAAACCCTCCGTTTCTTCCTCGAGCGCAGAACCAGCCAATTTCCATCTACCGATACTCCCCTTCTCCTTCGACTCGTCCCACTTCCTCCAAATCCAAGGTGTAGCTATAGACACTCGCATGGGCCCCAGCTATGCCTGCCTCTTCGTAGGGTGCGTTGAACAATCCCTGTTCCAGACGTACACTGGCCCTATCCCCGAACTCTACCTCCGCTACATGACTGCATCGGTGCTACCGCCTGCATCCATGCAGATTTCATCAACTTCACAACTAATTTCCATCCTGCACTCAAATTTACTTGGAACATCTCCGACACCTCCCTACCATTTCTAAATCTCACCGTCTCCATCACAGGAAACAAACTATTGGCGGACATCTACTAAAACCAACAAACTCCCATCGCTATCTTGACTACACTTCTTCCCACCCTGCTTCTTGCAAAGACTCTATCCCTAACCACCAATTCCTCCATCCGCGCCCTGGATAAGGTGTTCCATACCAGGGCATCGGAGATGTCCTCATTCTTTTGGAAATGGGGATTCCCCCCTTACATTATAGATGAGGCTCTCACGCTTTCCCCAGTGACTGTTCCCTCCAAAACACCCAGGTCAACTCGTCCCTTCCCAACCAAACCACCCCCTCCCCAGGTACTTTCCCCTGCAACCGCAGGAGATGCAACACCTGTCCTTTTACCTCCCACATCAACTCCATCCAAGGACCCAAACAGTCCTTCCAGGTGAGGCAGAGATTCACTTGCACCTCCTCAAACCTCATCTACTGTATCCGCTGTTCCAGGTGTCAACTTCTCTACATCGGTGAGACCAAACGCCAGCTCAGCGATCATTTCGCTGAACACCTCCGCTCAGTCCATCGTAACCTACCTGACCTCCCGGTGGCTCAGCATTTCAACTCCCCCTCCCATTCCCGATCTGACCTTTCTGTCCTGGGCCTCCTCCATTGTCAGAGTGCGGCCCAGTGCAAATTGGAGGAACAGCACCTCATATTTCGCTTTGGTAGTTTACACCCCAGTGGCATGAACATTGACTTCTCTAACGTCAGATAGGCCTTGCTTTCTCTCTCCATCCCCTCCCCCTTCCCAGTTCTCCCACTAGTCTTACTGTCTCCAACGACATTCTATCTTTGTCCTGCCCCCTTCCCTGACATCAGTCTGAAGGGGGGTCTCGACCTGAAACGTCACCCATCCCTTCCCTCCAGAGATGCTGCCTGTCCCACTGAGTTACTCCACCATTTTGTGTCTACCTTCGATTTAAACCAGCATCTGCAGTTTTTTTCCTAAACACCTCCCAGTCCTCTAAACGGAAAAGCCCGGCATCCCAGGAATCAATCTGTCAGTTAACAGTACAGCCTTATACATTTCTAATTTATTTTCAAAGAGCTAAATTGTAAAGAAGGAAGACCTTTCAATGCTTCATAAAAAAATATTGAATCCTGTATCATGTTGTCACAAACTCCAAGACATCAGGCAGATTATTTCAGCTGCCAACACAAATATCATTAATGCTCAGATTTCCTCTTCAAGTAACAATCTTATCAAGTACGTATCAGCAGGTCCTGCACTGTAATTGGGCCTTCGAGGCCTATATAGTCAATGCCAAACTATAGAGCAAACTACATTATTTCCAATTTTTCCAGATATTCAGAATATAAAATAAATTCCTAGTTTTCTTCACTGGTTAGTGCAAATAGTAATAAAGTGCCATGGCCATTTGTGCCTTTTGTTGAGTGTTTTTTTCCTAAACTCAAATATGAGATCTGGGCAATGTTGGCAGCATTTATTGCCCATTCCTTAAATGTCCTCAAAATGTTAATAAACTGCTCACACAATGGTTACATAAATGTAATCACCTTTGTACTCAACAAAAATGTACACAAAGAAAAACTCACACTTTCCATTGTTCTTCTTTAAAATGTCACTGACATCGATCGAAACATTGCCAAATAGTTCATTATTTAAGGTATGACTATTCCACACTTTCAGCTCCAATTGGCTTTGTGGTGTTACATTCCTGGAATAAAACAAATGTGATTTTGAAAATCTGAAGAATTTTAAGCAGATGTATTTAAGAAAATATAAAAAAACAACAGGAAATTCCAAAATAAGATTTTAAAACCTAATTATATCTTTTACATTTACTTTCTACCAAGTTTACAATGCAAATTACTGAGGGAAACTACTCCAGAATAGATCTCAGCCCCATAATCCAATTTTTTAAATTTGCCATATAAACATAGGCGTTGTGGAAGAGGGTATTTCCTTCTCCAAAAGTAGGGGGAGAAACACGAAGTCCCGTGGATTCATCTTGCTCTATCTCATATTGCCAAAGGCTCCAACTGAAATATTAACATTTCTTTTCCTCTTTAAAAAATGCTGGATGAACTACTGTGAATTTTCAGCAAATTTGTCTCAAATTTCCAACATTTGGATTTTATTTTAAATCGTCCCAAATGACAGCATCCACGTTGTCACCCGAATCCAGCTACCACATCCACCTTAGAGAATTCCATTTCTCAATCTCTCCCATTGGCAAAAAATACTTGACTGTTTGTAGCGTAGGTTGTTGTCATTCAACTCTAAAACAATACTCAGGCACATACTCTTTCCCCATTGTGCTGTCACTATTCTTGCTTCAAATATTTTGACAAGTTTGTTAATACTTTTGGTTGTTTGGATTCAGAATTCGCTTACTCATAGAAGACAGGGTTATGGTGGTAGAGTGTTATTCTGGCTGGAGATCTGTGACCAGTGGAGTTTCACAGTTGTTAACTCTGTTGGGACTGCTGTTGTCTGTGATGTGTATATAAATGGACACAAGTGTAGATGGGTTGGTTTAGTAAGTTTTCAAACAACACCAAATTGATGGAGATATGAACAGTGAAGATGGTTGTCAAAGTATGCAGTGGGACATAGATCAGCGACAGAATTGGTAGAGAAAAGGCAGATGGAGTTTAATCCAAGCAAGTGTTAGGTGTTGCACGTTGGGAGGTCGAATGCAAGGGGAAATAATTCAGTTTACAGCAAGACTTTTAACAATATTGATGTACAGAGGGATCTTGGGGTCCATGTCCATTGCTTTGTGAAAGTGGCAAAACAAAGAGTGGTAAAGGAAGCATATTATACGTTTGACTTCACAGGCTAGGGCATTAAGTTTTAGTCAGGATGTCATGTGGCAGCTTTATAGGACTTTGGTTAGGCTGCATTTGGAGTATTGGAGTGTGAAGTTCTGGATCACAGGACGGATGCGGAGAGTTTGAAGAAGACGCAGAAGAGGTTTACCAGAATGCTGTCTGGCTTAGAGGATATTAGCTACATGAGACCCGACTATAAAATTATGAGAGAGCAGACACTTAATCCCACGTGGAAATGTCTTTTTATGGAAAGTATTCGATGCTTGGAACATGCTGCCAGAGGTGGTTATGAAGGCAGATATGAATGGTATTTTAGAGGCTTTCTGATAGGCATGCGGTTATGCAGGGAATGGAGAAAAATTTATCACGCACAGGCAGAGGAGATTAGTATAACATGGCATAATGTATAGCAAAGAAAACTGTGGGTCGAAGATCCTGTTCCTGTGCCGTACTTTTCTACATTCAAATTGAATCCCTTTAAATTCTTTGCTCCGCAGCACAGCAACTAATTTTATACAAAAAATCCTTTCATAATAGTGCTCCAAAATAGCCATGCCTATACTAAACTTAATGGATGTATGTATAACTTTATGGATGGCTTCCAAATCCCTTTGTCACGTGGCAAGGTCAGCCACAGAATGCCTGTGGCTATCTGGAGACAAGGATCGGGGAGGAATCCCACCTTATGTAAAAGTCTGTGAGACTTGGCAAGTTTTTAAAACAGAGACATTTGAAAGCTACCAAAATTAATTTTAGTAATTTTTTTTTAATGAAAAATGAGTGAAGTACATATTGAAATACCAATGAACGATTAAAAACGCTGAATCAAATAAATAGCAGATTTTATATTTTTCTTCCTAATCTTCAGAGTGGATATATCCATCCATATAAATTGAGAATCCCAATCTAGAAGGATTTGGTAATATCACCACAAATTTATTTTCTCCATTATTATTGGTTAATCTGTTGGGCAATTACTACACCTTGGTCCTATGTTTTGCAGCTTTTACAAGTCCCTTTGATTATTTCCCCTCATTATATTACCTAACTATCAACTTCTCGAATGGCTCATCACTGTGGCAAACCTGGACTTACCCTGTCAGAAATAATTCTGTGAGTTATCCACTCCTCCCTACCCTCGCTGCAACTTAAAATACTTGTTTTCTCATTTCTCCAATCCTGATATAGAATCTTCAACTTGAAATGTTAACACCGTTTTTCCTTCCACAGATGCTACCTGCCCTGCTGAATGTTTCTAGCATTTTGTTTTATTTCAGATTTCTGGCACCTACTTTCTAATCCTTTGCTAGGTCTGGCTCAAGTTGGATCACAGATCCCTAATGTGACACGATCATGCTCCACAAATGTCCAAAATGGCATGATCATGCTCCACCAACGGATGTAATGGGTAGAGATAACAGATGTGCCAGCATTCTTCACTCAGCTCATCCCAGACTAATGCCGACTGTGCAAATCCAGGACATATTTACTTGCAAATGGCTGATCAACAAAGCTTTACTTTCAGACGGCCAACCCTCCAGCCAGCACAATTTGACCATCACATCTATCTGTAATCTCGCTCAGATATAAAAACCTAACATATTAAACATTTTAAATGTTTTTAATGATCTGAAGAAGGGTCTTCACCCAAAATGTCACCCATTCCTTCGCTCCATAGATGCTGCCTCACCCACTGAGTTTCTCCAGCTTCTTGTCTACCTTCAATTTTTCCAGCATCTGCAGTTCTTTCTTAAATATTAAACACTTTAAATGAACACAGATTAATAAAAATGGGAATTTTCTTACAAGGTCAGTGTCTCATTCCACTGTGGATGGAGGTTTCCATTCCGCTTTCCAGTTTTCTTGGTTTCGTCAGGGAGAGCATCCACTGTCACTTCAATGTAGCAACTAATCCTTGTTGGTTTTGGGACTTTCAATTTGGCTTTTAAAACTGAAACAAAGTTTTTTTTAATGTAAAAAAACTTTCAAAATAATTTGAATGAAGAGCAGCCAGACATTTAAAACAGCTTGCATCACCTGCATTCACTTTTGCAACGTATTCAAAATTAAAAACGAAGTATTCAAATTAAAAAATGAAAACCCAGATTCATTACGCATTAGGGTGCATCTTTACAGATAAAATGTTGTACCAGAATGAGTCATAAAAATAAGTAAATCATTCCAAAGTTGTCAGAAAACATTGGAGATTACCGTTCTTTGTCAGGACAAGGCCAGACAAACTAAAGAGTTACAATGTTGCACGGCATATTAGCGTAATACGCTATAGTCATGGGATATTAGTTCTTAGTCAGTATTCACACAGTGCATTATGATCTCATTCAGGCAATTATAAACTTCAGTTTTAATTTAGCTTAATATACTTGGTGCGTATTTCATGTTGTAGATTATTTTCTGAACTAGGAAGAGCACATATTTTCAAGAAACCTGAAGTTTTTTTATTGTACCACCACAGTGATACACTCAGCAGCGGCCGACAGCCGATTTCCTGTAACAGTGAGTTGGCAGAGGAAGGAGTATAATGTGAGAATTATTGTCCATATAGCAGCCAACAACTATGCTCAGAGTGACACTGCTGGATGTCTCCCCGAATATGTCTTCTGTCTTAGCTATAGGTAGTGCGAATAAAAATGGCTAGAAGAACAAATTAACAATTGTTCTAATAAACTGAAAAATCCTACATCATTACTACAGAAAGCAAGGCTAAATGAAAAAGAAACAAAAAAAGGAACGGCACAATGGTGCACAGACATTACACAAACAAAGTTAGCCGTTCAACATGAGATCACCATTTAAAAATATATTTTGAGTACAATCCATTCCTCTAGTAACAATTTCACTGTCTGGGGTTTAACAACTTTGAGCTCAGTGGATGCCAAATAAAACAAAAGCTGTCGAAAAACAGAGAAAGGGCGAAAATCTTTTATCATGAGGAACGTTCATTTTTTTAAAGGGTTGATATCAACTAAATGTTCAAATTCTGTTAAAGCAACCAGTTTCAATCTATTCATTGTCAGATGTTCTTAAGAAACTATGAATCTTTTGCAATGGAAATAATTACTTGCCAACTTTCAAGTCTGATATAGATCTTCCTTCATTTTTAATTGCAATAGCGACATCTGGTGTTGCATTGGAAAAAAAAAATCACTGCTAAAAATCAGTGGAACGAAATACAATGCCTGCTGAACTACATTAAAGTCTTTGGTGGTGTATTAACTTCAGATGTTTCAGATTTGAAATAAGCTATGCTCCTGCTAATTTCATGTGTTTATAGAATTAATAGCAGATGTATAAAGACTTCTCCTTCTCCTTCATTCTTACTTCTACACTTATGTAAAAGAGCTGTACAGGGCCCTTCCTATTTCTCTTCTATTTGCAGACCCTTGACAACGTCAAAAACAAACACCAAGTTTCATGCGAATGCTACATTTGCCAACTCCACCACACCACCTCTTCTGTAAACACCTTCACATCTGATTTGTTATGCACCTTCATCCTGTACTAAGTAAAGAGAAGATTCCCAGTTAAATATTAAGACAAACGAAGCAATTGCCACGGGTATCCTGGATTGATTTTGTCCCTAGCCACAAACTCTTCAATTTTATCCCATTGTAAGAAGACAGACACAATTTTAATGACACATTTAATTCTAAGTTGAACTGCACCTTAACTGTCACTAAATCCCATCTTGTCTGTGCTCGCTGATCCAGTCGTGCAAAAATCAATGCAAAAATCAATGCATCCAACATGACATTCTGCTTGATCCCACCACCAGTCACATCTCCCCATCCCCACCTCTTTCCATTTTTCATAGAGACACTCTCTCTGCTTCTGCTTTGTTTGCTCATCCTTCCCAGGTACTTTAGAATCATAGAATCATAGAAAATAGGTGCAGGAGTAGGCCATTCGGCCCTTCGAGCCTGCACCGCCATTCAATATGATCATGGCTGATCATCCAACTCAGTATCCTGTACCTGCCTTCTCTCCATACCCCCTGATCCCTTTAGCCAAAGGGCCACATCTAACTCCCTCTTAAATATAGCCAATGAACTGGCCTCAAATACCTTCTAAGGCAGAGAATTCCACAGACTCACCACTCTCTGTGTGAAAAATGATCTTCTCATCTCGGTCCTAAAAGACTTCCCCCTTATCCTTAAACTGTGACCCCTTGTTCTGGAGTTCTCCAACATCGGGTTCAATCTTCCTGCATCTAGCTTGTCCAACCCCTTCTCTAAGCGAGTACATATCCAGTCTTTCTTCATATGGAAGTCCTGCCATCCCAGGAATCAGTCTGGAGAACTTCTCTGTACTCCTCTATGGCAAGAATGTCTTTGATTAGGAGACCAAAACACGCAATACTCACGTGGCCTCACCAAGACCCTGTACAACTTAGAACCTCCCTGCTCTGTACTCAAATCCTTTTGCTATGAATGCCAACATGCTTTCTTCACAGCCTGCTGCACCTGCATGCCTATTTCAATGACTGGTGTACCCACCCAGGTCTCGTTGCATGGCCACCATTCAGATAATAGTCTACCCTCCAAAGTGGTAAATCACATTTGTCCACATTATACTGCATCTGCCATGCATTTGCCCACTCACCCAACCTATCCAAGTCACCTAGCATCCTCCTCACAGCTAACACTGCCCCCCAGCTTTGTGTCATTTGCAAACTTGGAGATGTTGCATTCAATTCCCTCATCCAGATCATTAAGGATGATGACTAGTACCCCACTAGTCACTGCCTGCCATTCTGAAAATGACCCGTTTACTCCTACTCTTTGCAACCGCAGGAGATGTGTACCTATCCTTACACCTCCCCCTTCAAATCCATCATGGGACCTCAGCAGTCCTTCCAGGTGACAGAGGTTCACATCCACATTAGGTGCTCCCGATGTGGTCTCCTTTACATCAGCAAGACCAATTGTAGACTAGGCGACCGTTTCGCTAGACACTTGTACTTGGTCTGGAATAGCCTGCTGGATCTCCTGGTTACTAACAATTTTAGCTCCTTTTCCCATTCCCATATCTTTATGTCATGCACCTTCTCCATTGCCACTTTGAGGCCACACGCAAACTGGAGGAACAGCAGCATATATTCTGCATAGGTAGTTTACAACCCAACAATATGAACATGGAATCCTCCAGTTTTAGTTAGCAACCCAGTCCCCCAGCTGCCCCTTTTCCCCCCTGTCTTCCCTGTGCCACACCAGTATGCACACCCATTTCTCCCACTATCCTGACCCCATTTCTCCTTCCCCCCCCCCCCCCCCCCCTCACCCCGCCCCCCCCCCCCCCCCCCCCCCCCTCCCCCCCCCCCCCCCCCCCCCCCCCCCCCCCCCCCCCCCCCCCCCCTTACTTTTTTTCCCTGTTACCAGCCGGGCAACCTAGGCAACCTTTTAGGTTGCCAAATGACAGTTAAGGTGGTCATTTAAGACGGCTTGCATGACACGTACAATAATGTACTTGGACGAAGTGCGTAGTTACCAGTCGGAATTATGGTCAATGAAGCATTCACATATTATTTCTGCTTCAAATAAAGTCACAAACTAAATCAAGACATGATATATACCACAAGACATGCAGCAAAATTATAATACAGTATCTCAACTCTTTTTATACATTGAAATTAATGCAATTTCTATTATTTCTTTCCACTTCCAAACAAAAATGTGGTTGCATTATTCAGCGTATGATCAACCTGTGTCAATAAATCCTGGATCATGGTAACATATATGCTTAACCATGCACACTACAGATTGATGCAAGCATGTTTTCTGTGAAGGACCGAAAATTATCATGACATGGCCATAGTAAGGGTCATTATTGCTATTGGTACAGAAACACTCTCGCTTCCCACATAATTTATCCATAACAAAATATACAGGTTGCAAGGAAATTTCTAAAGGCATTTTAGGATAATAGCTGTTAAAACTGACTATACCCATCTGACAGGTTAAACATTGCACTAACTAACAAGAGATGGCCAAAGGACATAACTGCAGCAAATGTTCTTTTGGTAATATGTTTAAAGGTGTCACAACCCCACTTTGCCGGACATTCAGATTAGATGTGTATGTTGTGAACAACAATGAAGATACCCAGTTTGGACACACCAGATTTAAAGAAAATTATTGATAAACGTTGTTTTTGTCATTCCCACTTCAGAATTAACATTAAAATTTCAACTGAAATATCTCCTGACCAAATTTGTGATGTATATGACTGACTGTAGAAGTAAAACCTGGATAAATCCAACGTATAGTTGTGAATGTTGCTCATTAAATAACTACAGTACTGATACTCCATATTAAGAGCATTGATTTGCTGTTAAAATGAATTCTGTAATAATGTGTCAACGGTAGCAGTGACAATCGAACACTGCGGTTTTAATGTTTCACGTGTTCACAATTTAATTAATCCATCTTTGTGGATTAAAACAAATAACAACATTGGGAATTAAAACACATTTGAATGCATTCCGTTATCGAACATAATCAATATTCGCTCTGAAGACATTTCCAACACAATAGGGTCGGGGGGGATCAGTGCGGGATGAATAGATGGCGGGGGGGGGGGGGGGGGTTTGAGAAGGCAATCGGTGCAGAATGGATGGATTGAGACAGGGGAATTAGTGTGTGTTGGTTGGAGTAGGTAAAGGTGTGAGGGGAGAGCGCAGGAGATGTCAGTGGGGTTGAATGGGGGGGGCTCAGTACGAGATGAACGGGGGGGAACTGTGCAGGATTGATGGGGGGGGATCAGTACAGGATGAATGGGAGTAGACAAAAGTGCTGGAGAAACTCAGTGGGTGAGGCAACATCTATAGAGTGAAGGAAATAGGCAATGTTTCGGGTCGAGACCCTTCTTCATTCTTCTTGAATGGGGGGGATCAGTACAGGATGAATGGATGGGTGGATCAGTGCAGGATGAATGGGAGGGGATCTGTACAGGATGAATGGGAGGGTTGGTACAGTGTGGATTGGATGGTCCATACAGGATGAATGGAGGGGATCACTACAGGATGAATGGGTCTATCACTACAGGATGGATGGGGGATCATTGCAGGATGAATGGGTGGTTCACGACAGAATGAATGGGAGGTTCACTACAGGATGGATGGGTGATCAGTACTGGATGAATGGGGGGGATCATTAAAAGATGAATGGGGGGTCACCAGGATGGATGGGGAGATCACTACAGGATGGATGAGGGATCAGTACAGGATGAATGGGGGGGGGGGGATCAGTACAGGATGAATGGGGGAGATCACTACAGGATGGATGAGGGGATCAGTACAGGATGAATTAGGGGATCTGTACAGGATGGATGGGGGATCAGCACAGGATGAATGGGGGGGAGCAATACATGATGAATGGGGGGATCTGTACAGGATGGATAGGGGAGCAGTGCAGGGTGGATGGGAAGGGGGGTCAGTACAGGATGAATTAGGAGACCAGTGTAGGATGGATGGGGGGGGGGAGGGGGGTGGCAGAAGAATCAATGCAAGGTGGATAGGGAGATCAGTGCAGGATGAATTGATGGGAGGGGGGTAGATGGGGATGGGAGCACAGGGGATGCCAGTGAGGACTGAATAGAGGCGGGAATGGGGATCAGTGCAGGATTGAGAGGAGGGGTTCCAGGATAAGGGGGGTGGAGGGGGGCGTGAGAGAGAGAGAGGAGGGGAGAGAGAAGGGTGGAGGAGGGGGAGGGGGGAGAGAGAGCGGAAGGGGGAGAGAGAGAGGGGGAGGGGGAGAGAGAGAGGGGGGGAGAGAGGGGGGGAGAGAGGGGGGGGAGAGAGGGGGGGAGAGAGAGAGAGGGGGGGACAGAGAGAGGGGGAGAGAGAGAGAGGGGGAGAGAGAGAGAGGGGGAGAGAGAGAGAGCGGGAGAGAGAGGGGGTGGGGAGGTGGGGAGGAAGGAAGGGCAGCGCTCCTCGGACAACACCGGCATCATCGCCTTAGCCTTAGCTGCCTTAGCCGTCCCTGTCCACCGCCAAGTGCCGCCACCAAAGGGGGAGGCAATTGGGATCTCCTCGCCACCACCTCCCCTCCTCCGCCAGCCAACAGGAAGGTGCGGGGCCGAGCAGTGCAGGTGATATAAGATCTTTGCTTCAGACAGCAGAAGGGGGCCTCCTCCTCCTTCCTCCCTCCCTTCCTCGCCATGCGGGAGTGTTTGTTTTGAAAGTGTTTATCGCTGTTGGCGGATTGGCACACAGCGGCCGCTATCAGGGTGGGCGGGGGAGGTGGAGCCCCTGCCGCTGTGCCGGGCCCCATCAGTCGCTCCGGCCCACCGTCACCCAACACCTAGTATCTTTGCCCACACTACAGTCACCGCCGACACAAAACGTCACGTTCCTTTTCTCCAGAGATGTTGCCTGACCCACTGTGTTACTCCATATATCTTTGGTATAAACCAGTATCTGTAGTGCCAAGCTGGGCAAAATGACTCGGCATTTTAGGTGGCCCGGCGGCATTTTAGGTGGCCATTGGCACCCGGGCAACCGCTAATTTCGAGCCTGAATCTGTATCCCTTCCTCTTCCACTCCTTTTATATCCTTATCTTACACCCTTGGTCTTATGTTCATCTCTGGCCTTTGTCCACCCATCTGCCAATAAAATCCTCTCTCACCTGCATTAACATATCAGTTAATTAACCAGTTGCCAGGCTTTGTCCTGCCCCTACTTCTTTTCTCAGTTTTCTTCCCCCTCAATTCCCTTTGTCTGAAGAAGGGTCCTGACCCAAAACATTGCCTATCCATATCTTCCAGAGATGCCGCTTGACCTGCTGGGGTTCTCCAAAATGTTGCATCTTTCTTTAATAAACCAGCATCTGTCGTTCCTCGTGTCTGCTAATGGAAGCAAGCTACATTGCAAACACGTCCTGTGAGAAGTGGTGACAGTGCAGCAGATTGTAAGCACCGAAATTCATAGTTAAATTAATATAATCCAAAAAACATCAAACACATCTGTCTCAAGAACCGCCATAAATTCTGATTTCCGATTCCAATTAACATTCAACCCAACCTAAGGCAAAGGTCCACCCAGACCCTTCACAATTGGTTATATAATTATAAAAGTTAAATAGAATACAGCTACGTCAAAAGACAAGACAAAATATCAGTCATTATAAACTACAGCCCAGAAAATGTCACATTGCTGAATTATCTAACCTCAACTAAGCCTGAATTTTCACCAAAATACTGCTTACAATTCGACTTTAATTTTCCACTTTTCTCTAAAATCAGCCTATTAATTCCAGAAGCACTGAAGACTCACAACGTCATTTTCTGACTGTCGTTATGAATTTGGACAAGTAGTTGAATATGGACCACGGAGTCAGTAAAGTAGATTGATCCTGCCTCCATGACAAACATCTGCATAATCTCAGCTGAGATCACTAAACAGCTATTGGAAAATAGCCAATTCCCTTTTTCTAATGGTAGAATGCCAAATCCCCACCACTTGTTAGGGTAACATGGATCATGTTTCATTTTTGGACACTGTATCTGGGTTTATTATTTGCTGACTTGATGACGTTCACAGGGATAAAGAGTTTTGAATCCATCAGGCTATTAAACCAGGCTCGGACAAAACTCTGAACATTAATACCCCTCCATCTGTTATTTGCAGTTTATTAATTTATTGATTAATGTGTGTATTCAAGTATATAATTGTAGTCAATGCCTATTATGTTCTGTTGTGCTATGCAAAGAAAGAATTTCATTGTCCTGTCAGGGACACATGACAGTAAACTCTTTTGACTTTGACTTTGACTTTGAATCTTTAAATCACAATGCGTACAGAATTTTAAATTTGGCCACATTTATTCACTTTTAAAATAATTAATTTCATAATATTTTTCGGAAACAACTACTTATATTCTATTATAAATTTTGGCTGTTAAGACGTGGAAATTGTTTCCTCCATTGACCACATTGTGGCATAACAGGATTCCATGGTTTGATCTATAATTGCACCACATATTGCAAAGAAAACCAACGTGCCATATTTCTAGCTAGAATTAAATCAATATTTGATACTAATGCAGGCAGAGCCAATGTGATACTTTTTTTGAATTAAAAAAAAATAATTTCCTTTAAGATTAAAGACTGGCAAGAATCAGGAACACCATATTTCTAAAAATTGTTCACAGTAATAGTTTTAGTAATAGTGCAGACTAACTGCCTGGAGATTTTTTGGACATCTTCAACTTCTCATTACTGAGCTCTGAGGTTCCCTTCTGCATTAAAAGGGCATTAATAATACCAGTGCCCGAGAAGAGTGACATGCCTTAATGACTACTGACTGGTGGCACTAACGTCCATGGTGATTAAGTGCTTTGAGAGGTTGTTCATGGCACATATTAACTCCTACATCAAGAAGAACCTGGAACCACTACAATTTGCCTAGCACCATAGAGGATGCAATCTCACTGGCTTTCCACTCCTGCACTGGACCACTTGGGCAATAAAAATACATTATTCAGGCTGTTCGTAGACTTCGTACCTCAGCATTCAACACCATCATCCCCTCCAAAGATAGACACAAAATGCGAGAGTAACTCTGGGTCGAAAGAATGGGTGACGTTTTGGGTCAAGACCCTTCGACCCAAAACATCACCCATTCATTCTATTCAGAGATGCTGCCTGGCCCGCTGAGTTACTCCAGCATTTTGTGTCTATCTTCGGTGTAAACCAGCATCTGCAGTTCCTTCCTACAAACATCATCCCCTTCAAACGGGCTATCAAGCTCACAGAACTTGGTCTCTGCACATCCCTCTGAAACTGGATCCTCGACTTACTCATCAACAGACCACAATCTGTATGAATTGGCAGCAACACTACTTCCTCGATAACCATCAGCAGAGAAGCACTTAAGGCTGGTTCTCAGCAGCCTGTTCTACTCACTCTATACTCACGACTGTGCAGCCAGACACAGTGCGAGCTCCATCTTCAAATTTGCCAATGACACCACTGTTGTTGGATGATTTATAGATTAAAATGAGTCAAACTTTTGGAGGGAGATCGATTGACTGACCAAATATCTCTGAAAATCTGTCCTGGACACAGCACATTGATGCAATCATAAATCAAAAAGAAAGCCCATCTTCTTCCTTAGAAGACCGAGGAGATTTGGTATGTCAATTAATATATTCTCTTAAACTTCTACAGGTGTACAGAAGAGAGCATATTGACTGGTTGCATCACGGCCTGGTTAGGCAGCTCGACAGCCCAGGAACAAAGAAGACTACCAAAAGTGGTGAACACTGCTCAGTCCATCACGACTGCTGACCTCCCCACTATTGCTGCCTCAAATAATGCAGCTAGCATTGCCATAGTGCCATACCCTGGCCAGGAAGAAGATATTGGAGCCTGAAAACTGTAACGTACCAGTTCATAAGCAGCTTCTTCCCTCCAACCATCAGTCTATTAAACACTACAATCTCCACATAAGCTCTGAACTTGTTTTTACCTCCTCCCTCAATTCCATCCAGGGACCCAGACAGCCCTTTCAGGTGAGGCAGAGGTTCTTTCTTTGCCATAAATACACTCAATGATTCAACTTCCACAATTCCCTTGGATAAAGAATTCCAAAGATTCAAAGCATTCCGAGAGAAAAAAATCCTCTTCATTCCAGACTTCAATGTGTGACACCTCAATCTGAAACTCCAACCCCTTGTTTTGGATTCCCCACATAGGGGAAATAAGATTGCTACTCAGTCTCCGATCTTCCAATGAGTACAGCCCCAACTTATTCAACATTATTTCATAAGTTAGTCCCTTCATTCTAGAAATACATTTTGTTCTATATTAATTGATGTGTGTTTAACCCATTTACGTGTTCATAAAATAATTAAGATTCTTTGAGGCTGGAAAATCTGACCAAATGCTTTCGGCAAGACAAAATTATAGATATATCCCTTTACCTTACACAATCACATTAGTCTCAAGAGAAAATCATCAACTCGACTTCATCCCAGCTCATAATTTTGTATGCAAAATTCTAATTTTCTCCAATCTCAAAATCTAAATCTTCAGGTTATACCACAAAAAAAAAAACCTATGTTCCAATCTGACTTGCATAATTTCAAAATATTCTACATTTTAAGTCAAGTTTTCCAGTTGAGGTTGTTGAAATCAAGATCAAGATCAAGATGGATGGGCAAATTACAGTTTAGCTTTAACGATGAGAAGGGATTAGAATATGACTTCTACTGCATATGTCCTGGATTGCAGTTCCTATGTAATGTATCACATCAAGGTCTGAGATATTTTAGTTTCACAAAAAAACTTCTGAAGATATTGTACATTTATGGAAGAAATTGACAGGGATTTTTTTTAAGGATGGCCCGAGCCTTCAGAGGAAAAGCTCACAAGCTAATCAGAATTAAACACAGAATTGAATCCAATTCCATTCATTGTTGGTCTGCAAAAAACAGATTGTACAATTACTATTTTTATTACTATTTCTGTTTTTTCCTGTCTGAGTAATGAGACAGGAAAATGAATTACATACTCAAGTCTAAACTGTAAGGAATCATTTAATTTACGTTAAGTAAAATTAGTTTCAATCAACCAATGAAGTAAGATTTTGCAGCTACCATGAGAGATGTACATCTGTCATATTTTCAACAAAAAAAACCTCTGCATTAGCGAGTACAGACTACTTTGTTGAGTGCAACCGTTTCCTTGTCTCTAATGACTATCCCACAATTTGATTAATAATGTTTGTTGTGACTGTCTACATAATAAATTATTAGTACCTGCTTGATCTATACTATGAGTGTCAATGTGTAGCACTGTTTTATTCATGGATAAACAAAAAGTAGAGAATTATAATTTACTTTAAAATTCCTAATGTGTTTTTTTTGCCTTGACTGTGATAAGAAAAGTTTCATTTTAAACATTGTTTTCAATGGATGAATAGCAACCAACTCACATAACCATTTTCAAACACTATTTTAGAATGAACATAGTATAACACAATTGATCTTTTGCTCAGTAGGAGAATCGAGAACCAGAGAACATAGTTTTAAGGTGAGGGGTGGAAAAGATTTAATAGGAACCTGAGGGGTAACCTTTTTTACACAAATGGTGGTGGGTGTATGGAACGAGCTGCTGAAGGAGGTAGTTGAGGCAGGTACTATCGCAGGTACTAAGAAACATTAAGAAACAGTTACATGGATAGGATAGGTTTAGAGGAATATGGGTCAAACGCAGGCAGGTGGGACATGTGTAAATGGGGCATGAGATTTGCAGGCAAACTCAACCCAAAACAGGCACGGTAGCAGAAACCAGAGGGTACTGAATGATAGCGATGAATGAACGCTATGAATCAAGTGGTGGAAGGTCACGAACTAACCAACCTGGCATTCCCATTAGCTACCACCTACCCTATATCCAAAAGCGTCTGCAGACTCTAAACTGGCCATATTACCCAACTCAGAACCTACAACACCCTAATTGAAGTATGTCATCCTCACACTATCTAAGAAAAAGGTGGGAGGTAGGATTAGGCAGTATGGGCTAAATATCTTCCTGTGTTGTAGTTTCTCTGGAATCCAGTATTCTGGAGATAAAATTATTCACAAATATCCACACCCAGGTGGTACAAGAGCATGAATTAAGAGAATGTGCTGAAAATAACTTAATAATCAAAGTTACATTCATAAAAGTTTATAGCTATATCAAAATCAGAACATTTCATATTTTATATAGTCAATTTATATAGTCAAAATTCGACCCTCATACTATCTTCAGAATAGGACTACTCCAAAATAACTGGCAGCTAATATTCCCCTGTGTCTTATAGAATGTTAAATTAAACAGTTGGGACCACAATAAAACTCTCCTTGTTTCTGCTGGCATCATGAGTGCATTCCACCAAACAACCTCATTAAATTACATTTTACCACAATATCATTTATTTTCTTGTGCATATCTCACTCATCTAACCTCTTAACTACTATTGAAGGTTTGAAGTTAATTATGCCCTCTAGCAGAAACATGACAAAAAAACATGGGCAACAGATGGAAAAGGGAATAGCAATTTGAAAAGAATTATCAGAGATAATTATCAGAGAAATAAAATTGAGTTTCATCAGAAGCCACAAGAAATTTGATTGTTATCTCAATTTATGAATCTAATGTCAAATCAAAGTGTTACAAGCGTAACATGACAATGTTAACTTTAAATATATAATATTTCTTCTTGAGATCTGGTTGAATATATCCAGGCACTTTATCTATGTGTAGGAAGGAAATGCAGATGCTGATTTACACTGAAGACCGACACAAAAAGCTGGAGTAACTCAGAAGGTCAGACAGCATGTGTAGGAAAGAACTGCAGATGCTGGATTAAATCAAAGATAGACACAAAATGCTCGAGTAACTCAGTGGGACAGACAGCATCTCTGGAGAAAAGGAACAGGTGGCATTTCGGGTCAAGACCCTGCTTCAAACTTTGTCGATGTAACACGTTAACCATTTACATCACTAATTCAGGAATTGGAAATCAATGGATATAAATATAACCCTGCTGTAAATGACCTTTTCACTTCTTTAGCAAAAATAACAGCTGGAGAAACTCAGTGGGTCAGGCAGCATCTGTCGAAGAAATGAACAAATGATTCGAGTCAGGACCCTTCCTTATACTGATGGGAATAGAGAGGGATAGCTGGGAGGAGGCAACAAGAGGAAGAACATAACCAGTAAGGAAGGTATGAATGGCAGATGAGTCAAAGGGGGGATAGTAGGGTGGAGATAGCAACCAAGGCTTGAGGTGATGTGATGAAGGCAAAAAGGCACAAATGGTGGAATCCGAGAAGGTGGGTAGTGAAATACAGAGCCAGAGAGAGGAATGATGGGTGATGGAAGAAAAAGGGGTGGGTGATGAGCACCCCAGGTAGAGAAAGCAAAGGGAACGCTGAGGCATGCATGGGGAGATTGGTAAGAAAGGTGTTCACGGGGACGGTGAGGTTACCTGAAATGGGAAAATTCAATGTACATGTCATTGGGCTAGAGGCTACCCAAGCGGAATACAAGGTGTTGTTCTTCCAGTTTGCTTGTGGCCTCATTCTAGCAGTGGAGGAGGCCAAGGACAGAAAGATTGGTGTGGGAATGTAAAGGAGAATTAAAAATACTGACAACCAAGAGCTCCAGGTGGCCCTGATGGCAGAGCTCAAATGGTCGACAGAGCAATTCTTAGTCTACACGGTCTCACCGATGTAAAGAGACCACATCGAGTGACAAATCGAATAGGTGAGGTTGGAGAAGATGCATGTAAACTATCGCACCAGAAAGTTATTGAGATGTCTATATGGAGCTGAAGTGATGGGGGGGGGGGGAGCAGATGTCGAGACAAGTGTTGCACCTCGTGCGTTCGTAGGGGAATATGCCTAAGAAAGGGCTGGGGGGGGGGGGGTGTTAAGAAGGGATTCGCAAACCAAGGATTCAGAGAGGATATTACTTATTTTGACACAGAATAAGGCCCTTTAATAAATACCAGACCTCCACAACCCTTTGAATGAACAATTATTTCCTCAACCTAATCCTTCTAACAATATTTTAAATGAATGCCCACAAGTTTCGATCACTCATCCAAATGAAAAGGGACCTTTCCATTTAATCCACATCAGCTCCTCATAGATTTAAGCACAATTTAATTTTTCCACCCATCACTTTTATTCAAAAGGAAACATCCTAGATGATCCAATGTTTCCTCATAGCTACAATTTTCCAGTCCTAAAAATGTCTTTGTTCATCAACTTTGCACCCTCTTGAGTGCGAACACATCATTCCTGTAAAGTATGACATACAGTACTCATGCTGTGATCCAACTGTCTGGCACAATCTCATTGTTCTTATATTCTTTGCTCAGTAAATTAAGAAAAAACAACCCCTATGTTTTTTTTCTACTTATCCTGTCACCTTTAATGTTTATCATATTATCCTCTACTCTGATGCATTATCACATACTAAATTAAACTCCACCTGTAATTTGTCCTTCCAACTGACTGAACCATCTATTTTTTGTAATCTAAAGCTTTCCAACTCATTGTCAACCGCATAACCAATTCCTGTATCAATTGCTGACTTCTTCATCATATCGCTCCTGATAATATAGATTTTCAGGTTTTTGACTATTCTGCCACGTTGTCCTTAATCAAAGGACTTGCTAAATTCTACACAATTACATTGAACACATTGCTCTCATCAATGTTTGTTGTTAGCTCATCAAACATACAATAAGGTTAATAATCCTTGGCCTTCCCTTAACAGATCTATGCTCGTGATCTTAATTAATCAGTGCTTTTCTAAATGAATGTTTTAAGATCACATATTATTGGAATCACTTCTGATTCCAATAATATGCTTAACACTCATGTTAATTGACATTTAATCACTTGGGTTCTTTCTTCCTCCCTTTGTCCAACATTAAAGTCTTCCAAATCTCTAGCAAGTAGCTTGAAACGCTGTAATCAGTCTCCACAATACCTTCTTTTAACAGCCTGGGATCCAGCCCTGATGCTTTATCCTGTTTCAAAGAAGCTGAATCCTTTTTCTTCTCTTGCTGTTTATCCCACCCAATATTTCACTTTTGTTCTCAACCTGAAAAACAGATGATTCCCTTTGTTTGAAGAAACCTGCGGGGAGAGTGTGGAAAAGAGGAAGATCAGCTGGAAGGACATGTGGGAGATGGAGGCGAGCAGGATAAGTTTCCTCATTCGGGCAACCTATGATGTCCTTCCTAGCCCAAAAAATCTCAACCAATGGCTGGGCGAAGATCCATCCTGCCCCCTGTGTTCAACACCAGCCACACTTAGGCACATTCTCACTGGGTGTAAAGTAAGCCTCTCCCAAGGACGGTACACCTGGAGACATAATCAAGTGCTCAAATGCCTGGCAGCGTCTCTGGAACGCAGGAGAACAGCCAACAATGCCTTGCCGCCCAGAACAACCAACCCAGTTAAGACAATTGCCTTTGTTCGGGGGGGGGGGGGGGGGGGGGGGGGAGCAAAGGCAATGGAAAATTCCACCAAGGGCCAGGCTTGGACAGCTGGAGGCAGCCCGAGATTGGCAGATGCTGGTGGATGTGGACCAACGGCTTACAGTTCCATCAGAGATAGCCATCACCAACTTGAGGCCTGATCTTGTGCTCTGGTCGAACTGTCAGCGCATGGTGTACTTTGTGGAGCTCACAGTCCCTTGGGAAGATGCTGTGCAGGAAGCCTTCGAAAGAAAGAAACTGCAATATACAGAGCTTGCAGCGGAGGCAGAACAGCGGGGCTGGAGAGCTAAGATCTGCCCGTTAGAAGTTGGATGTCGAGGATTTGTGGCAACATCTACTTTAATACTGATGAAGGACCTGGGGATCAGCGGACAAGCCCTACGCCAGGCCATCAAAGAAACATCACGGGTAGCAGAGCGGAGTAGCCAGTGGCTCTGGCTGAAGAGGAAAGACCCCATTTGGTCTCCCAAATAACCGACTAGACAGATGCAGAGGGGGGTGGTTCTGGGACGCCAGAATGCACCGCTGAGCCTACTGGAGACGTCGTGGGTTCAATCAGCGAAATGTTGATGAAAGTAGGTGCCCACTTGATAACCTCAATGACGTGTCTGCCTAGCCTTTCTTAACATCAGAGGAGCATAGGTGAGTGCAGAAGGCTCCCATCACCATCGGGAGTAAATTGATATTTGGCACCTTGGATTTTAACATCTAGTCCTGTGTATTTGCAAACTGAATTTCATCCTCATCTTCATCCTCTACATAGATTACACTCATAAACCCTGGTTTTAGTTATCTTAGCATTCTTTGTGTTCTTGCAACACACAATTGGATTTTTTGTTTTACTTGGCAGTATTATTTTCCACACTTTCTAAGTCTGCTGCTGTGGTGAACTCTGTGTCTTACATAGTTTCCCCATTCTTCCCACCCCCACCCCCGTTATCTTTCACTCTAAGCACGTTCGTCAATATCCAACCTTTTCTCTTTGTGGGAATTTGTTTATCCTGAATTTCATTGTGAGGACTGATTTACCTTCAGGTAGCTGTTTCCAAGGCACCTTTGCCAAATTACTTTGCAGTCTAGTAAAACTGGCCTGAGCTCAACTAAGAAACTTTACTTCTATTTCCTTCTGTCCTTTTTTTCATATCTAATTAAATTAATTTAATGACAACAGAAATACTCCCCCAGTGACACTCCTTCGACCTCCCCAGTTCCATTCCCTAAATCAATAGTATTCCAGAAAATATAATGGTAACTGAAATCCTTACAATTACTACCACAGTCCGTTTGCAATATTTTGCAGATTGTACGGAGATCTAAAGTAACCTTGGGCCATTCTTTGGAGAGTGAACCAAAATGTCACACACGTGACCAGAAGGCATCACATAAAGTGATACATTTTAAAAAAATCTTGTAAGAGATTCTTATTCATTACTATTTTCCTACCTACAGAACTATAATGAACTATAATGCATGTCTGCTGAAGATATGAACATTCTAGCTTTTTAAAATGCAAAAGTTTGTAAGATAAAACTGAGTTATGAAAAAAATGCTTCCATGTGAGGTCACACACGTGACAAGTCATATTTGACCTCTGACCCTAAACAAACATTCATTCATACGTGCATCATGAATCTAAAGTTCATTTTTCTTGCATCATTGTTCCCTTTTTATATACTCTGGTGTATGGTACCAGGAGCAATTTGGAGATTTAGTAATTTCTTTGCTTCTTAAAACTCGCCTGACGTTCGGTGGCGCCATGGAGGGCTAGAAAGTGACGCCAGCAAGCTCCGTGGAAAAACCGAGGAAAAAAACGGGGAGAAAAGACCTACCTGCTGCCTGCTGTTTCTGCACTGGCTGCCGTGAGTGACGTCATCAGGCGTGCGACTCGTAATGGCAACACAGCGCAGCCCACCCGTGGATAAATCAAAACACCGGTATACAAGGCTAAAAACAGCAGAACAAGAACAAGGCCCGACTGGAGCCTCGGGCTCAGGTAGGACACTATCCCTAGAAGATGTGTCGAAAAAAATCGAAGAAAAAATCAGAAATTGAAGAACTTAAAGTTTTTTTTTGTACAAGAAATGGCAGAGTTAAAGAAAGAAATAAAGTTGGAATTAAAAACTGAACTGGCAAAAATGAATTTTAAGGAAGAAATAGAAAAAAATCAAGGAGGAGATGAAAGTGTTAAAGTCTGAAATCAATATCTCGGCCTCTGAATTATCTGACACATTGCAAAAGGAAAATACAGAAATATTAACGGATCAAGCTGCAAATATAGTCGAAGAGACGAATGATAAAATCCAAAATAAGATGGAAACTGAGCTGGAACCTGTGGAGGAAGAACTCAAGGAACAGTCGACAGCCATAAAGAACCTTGAAGATCTAGCCGAAACAAGTGCTCAGACTATGAAAACATTCCTCAAAGAAAATCAACGTCTATCTGATTTACTGGGCAAAATAACTGATAAATGTACCGAGTTGGAAGGACGCCAGAGAAGACAGAACCAAAGGATCGTGGGTATTCGAGAAGGGAGAGAAAAGAATCAAGATACCTGAGAGTTTACTGAAAACCTATTGCAAAAGGTTTTTTAAATTAATACAAAGGAGATATATACATGAGAGATACCCAAGGGTCTTGAAATTCATCCATTCGAAGTTTGGGTGCAAGGTCGGGTATGTCGAGCTGAACCATTTGCTCTATTACATACCTCCTTAGATAAAAGATGCAAGACTTAAAAACGAATACGGGGAATGGAGGAATAACGTTTTGTAGCTGGAATGTTAAAGGTATTAACGAACCAATCAAGAGAGGTAAAGTACTAGCACATTTAAAAACACTTAAAGTAGACGTGGCGTTTATCCAAGACACATCTAAAAAAAGATGCAGAGCATAGATTAAAGGCTAAATGGATTGACAAAGCGTATCATTCTTCTTTTACACACAAATCTAGAGGTGTAGCAATATTAATTCGTAAAGGCATTTCATTTAAACACACTTCAACTATAACTGATAGTGATGGTAGATATATTATTGTAATAGGAGAATTATACACACACAAAATGATTTTTGTCAATGTATACAGCCCAAATTTTGACAGTCCACTGTTTTTAAGAAAATATTTAATACTATCCCAGAATTACCACAACACAACCTAATAATTGGAGGAGATTTAAATTGCACAGTAGATCCATATTTAGACAGATCATCAAGACAACGGAAAATTAAATCGCATTCCAGTGATCTAATAAATGCATATACAGATACCAGTAATATTAAAGATGTTTGGAGAATGCAAAACCCAGCTGGACGAGAATATTCATTTTACTCACCTGTGCATAAAACTTATTCAAGAATAGATTATTTTTTGGTAGATTTAAAACTTATCCCATTCAATGATGGATAAAGGTTTTTTACATTGGAAGAACTATGGAATTAATAAGTCGGGTGATCTCTACAGGGAAAGTTTCTTTCTTTCATTTCAGGAATTGCAACAAAATTACGGATTACACTCAAAAGAGTACTTTAGATATTTACAAATTAGAGACTATGTTAAATCAAACACACTGGATTTTAGAAATAGAAAGACAGAAATTTTAGATGAATGTCTAAATAAATATCCAAACACAGAAAAATTAATATCATATATTTATAATATTTTATTGGAAAATGATGTACCAATGTCGGAAATATATATAGGCAAGCATGGGAAAACGAATTAGGTCAAACAATTAGTCTAGAAGTATTGAATGAAAGTTTACAACATATACACCACTGCTCATTAAATGCCAGACACTCTTTGATACAATTTAAAGTTTTACATAGATTACACTTTTCAAAATCCAAATTAAACAGAATGTTTTCAAATGTTTCTGCTATATGTGATAAATGTCAGCATTTAGAAGCTAATCTAACGCATTCATTCACAAAATGTATAAAAATTACTAACTTTTGGATAGAAATTTTTAAGATAATCTCAAATGTAGTTAATGCAAATCTGACTCCAGACTCAAAATTAATCATATTAGGAATATTAGAAACGGATCAACTACTAACACAGCAAAGATTTTTTATCGATTATAGTTTAATAATTGGTAAAAATTTAATATTAAGATTTTGGAAAGGTCCTACATCCCCCACAATCAAAATGTTGATTACAGAAATGTCAGAGACACTTCATTTGGAAAGATTAAGACTTGTCCTTTTGGACAAGCTAGATCAATTCAGAGGAATATGGTCTCCATTTATTGAATATTTAAAGGGTCAAGGTGGTCCGGTTCGAGGGCCTGACTGAAACCTGAATGAAGGAATAGATGAAGAACTATATATAATAGACCACTGATATATCTCCAATGAAGAATAGCCTGGTTAATACTCCACAACAATACTATTGTTGATTTTCTACTTTTATTTTATTTCTCTTTATTATTTCTCTTTACTATCTTCTTTCTGTTATAAAATAATAAAAAGTATAGAAGTATAAATAAGAATGATTGTAAACTTTAAAAATATTAAGAATGTATGTGACGTATAATATGTCTCTTTTTATTTTATGTTATTCCTTCTTAATATGTATTTACTTCTAATAAAAATATTTTACAAAAAAAAACTGGCCTGAAATATTTCAGCTTTTTTTCTGCCTCTAAGGGAAGTTATGTGAGACACTAAACGGACAATTTGGACCACCATCTGTGGCTGTGCACTCTCAATGACCATAAAGCTCCATGGACTTTAGATTCATACCTTCAGTCAAAAAGTACATCAGTACATGATCAGTGCATCAGTGTTTCGCTAATTGGGGGGAAGCTTTGTTGATCAAGGAGAATGTCACGGTGGTGTTCAGAGAGAACATTCTAGTGGGTATGTCGACTCAGGCATTACAGGTTGAACTCAAGGAAGGAGCAATTACTCCAATGGGATTATATTATAGGCCACCCAATTGCCAGAGGGAGATAGAGGATCAGATATGTAGACAGATTACGGAAGGATGCAAGAAGCACAGGGTTGATGTAGTGGGTAACTTTAACAGGGCAGAATTTGTTCAGTGTATCCATGGTATCCTTAAACAATATGTGGATAATCCAATGTGAGGAAGGACCATACAAGACCTTGTGTTGGAAGATGAGCCTGGCCAGGTGACTGATATAATGGTGCAAGAGTATATTGGAGATGGTGATCACAACTCCATAAATTTTAAGATTGTTTTCAATAGGGATACATGTGGAAGCTGCTGAAAGGCCAGCTGATCAAAGTGCAGGATCAGCATGTTCCAGTAGGAAGGAAGGGATAAGCATGACAAGGTTAGGGAACTGTGGATGACCAAGGAGGTTGTAAACTTGATCAGGAAGAAAAATAAAGTGTTTGTCAGTTTAAAAAATGTGGCATCGGGGGCTTATAAGGAATATAAAGCGTGTCATAAAGAACTCACAAGGGCGATTAGAAGGGCAAAAAGGGACCATGAAATGTCATTAGCGAGACGGATTAAGAAAAATCCCACATCTTTTTGTACGTACATTAAAAATAAGTGGATAACCAGAGAGAAATTATATCCACTCAAAGCTAAAGGAGGAATATATGCTTGGAATAGGAGGATGTAGGTAAGGTACTTTGCATCTGTATTCATCAAGGAGAAGACCTGGGGGACAGCAAGATTAGTGTGGGGAATATAAATATTCTAGGGCAGTTTGACATCAAGAAGGAGGTGATGCTGAGGCTCTTGAATAATGTTAAGATGGACAGGTCCCCAGAGCCTGATGGGATCTATCCCAGGTTATCAAGAGAGGCAAGCGAGGAGATTGCTGGGGTCTTGATGAGGGTCTTTGTTTCTTCTATAGACATAGGCAATATCCTGGAGGACTGGAGAGTGGCCAATGTTGTTCCTTTGTTTAATAAGGGTCTTCGTGTCTTGGTGTCGAGATAACAACCTTTCTCTCAGTGTCAGTAATACAAAGGTGATAGTGATGGACTTCAGGAAACAAAGCAGTACAAATATCCCAGTTTGCATTGACAGCATCGAAGTAGAGATTGTTGAAAATTTCAAATTCCTAGGAATAAATATCACCAACAACTTCATAGGTAAGAACTGCAGATGCTGGTTTAAATCGAACGTAGACACAAAATACTAGAGTAACTCAGCGAGTCAGGCAGCATCTCTGCAGAGAAGGAATGGGTGACGTTTCGGGTCCAGACCCTTCTTCAGACTCTGAAGGGTCTCGACCCGAAACATCACCCATTTCTTCTCTCCAGAGATGCTGCCTAACTCGCTGAGTTACACCTGCATTTTGTGTCTATCACCAGCAACTTCACCTGGACTACCTATATTGAAGCAACGACCACGAAAGCACACCAATGCCTCTACTTCCTTAGAATGTTTAGGAAGTTCAGTATGTCCCCAACAATTCTGACCAACTTCTACAGATGCACCATAGAAAGCATTTTATCGGGATGCATCACAACTTAGTTTGGAAACAGCTCCATCCAAGACTGCAGGAAATTGCAACGGATTGTGGAAGTAGCCCAGATCATCACACAAACCAACCTCTCTTCCATTTACTCCATTTTATACATCACACTGCCTCGGCAAGGCCAGCAGCATAAGAAAGGCCGAGTCACGCCCTGGCCACTCCCTCTTCTCCCCTCTCCCATCAGGCATAAGATATAAATGTGAAAATGCACATCTCCAGATTCAGGGACAGTTTCTTCCCAGCTGTTATCAGGCAAGTGAATCATCCAACCACACAGTACCAGTGCTGAACTACTATCTACCTCTTTGGTGACCCTCGGACTATCTTTGATCGGACTTTACTGGCTTTATCTTGCACTAAATGTTATTCACTTATCATGCATCTGAACACTGTGAATAGCTCAATTGTAATCGATTGTAATCATGTATTGTCTTTCCGCAACAAAAGCGTTTGAGATAGGGTAGTTATGAAGGCATTGCCTTCATTGCTAGGGGCATTGAATATAAGAGTCAGGAAGTCATGATGCAGCTAAATAGAGCTTTGGTTAACCAGCATTTAGAGTATGGTGTGTAGTTCTGGTTGCCCATTACAAGAATGGTTTTGGAAAGGGTGCAGAAGAGGTTTAGCATAATGCTGCCTGGATCAGAGGGTGTCAGCTACAGGGAGAGGTTAGATAGAGTTAGATTATTTTCTCTGGACATCGGAGGTTGAGGTGAGACTTGTTAATGGTATACAATCCAAGATGGGAACGTCCAACACTAGAGTACATAGCTAGAAGGTGAGAGGGGGAAAGTTTGATGGAAATGTGCAGGTTGTTGTTTTTTTACAGAAAGCAGTGGGAGCCTACACTGCATTGTCAGGGGAGGTGGTGGAGGCAGATACAATAGTGGAGTTAAAGAGGCTTTAGATAGGCACATGGAAGTGCAGGTAATAGAGGGATATGGATCATGTAAATGCAGATAAGATCAATTTAACTCGACATTGTTTTCACCACAACCATTGTGCGCCAAAGGGCCTGTTCCTGTGCTCTACTGTTCTATGTTTTATGATTCAATTCTTTTTCACTGTGAATAATTACTGACTAGAATTTAATAGTAAGATTAAACGAGAACTTACCAAGTTTGAAGGTTGATCTGTATTTTACGAGGAGTCGCGGTGAGGGATTTCGTGAAGACCCCGCCAGCACGCATGCGCGGCATCCTTCAAAGCAGCGGTGTGGAATCACAGAAACACATCATGACTAAAATAGTAAGATGAAGAACGTAGAACTTCCTGGTTGACCTTATGATAGAGGGTGGGAGCGGTGGGCACGAAATCCCTCACCGTGACTCGTAAAATACAGATCAACCTTCAAACTTGGTAAGTTCTCGTTTAATCTTACTATTTTACTTCGGAGTCACGTGAGTGACTTCGTGAAGATTTCAAAGCTCTGTGATTTCACGCCCTGGACAACGTGCATGCTTATCACACTGCCGCAAGTCTGATGGAGGAAGGCTGTTAATGCAGTTCAGTCGAAACTGGGTGAAAAATCAACACAATTTGTTAATCAAATAAACAACAAATAACCCCTAATTCGGGGACAGACATTCACTGAGCGGTTCCCAGGACAGCTTCTGCGAATGTCGCAGGGGCGACCAGTGGCTTGTTGTAGAACCGTTGAAAGGTTTCTTCACTGGCCCAGCCCGCGGTGGCGGGGATGTGGTCCATGGGCACCTCCATGGCCCTCGCCGCTGATGTGGATGCAGCCCTGGTGGAATGAGACTTAAAAATGTTAGCAGCAACTCCTGCTGCATCCAGCACCACCCTGAGCCACCTGGCGATAGTCTGTACAGTCACCCGATGATGCGGAGGTTTGT
Organism: Okamejei kenojei; assembly: GCA_035221665.1. Classification (NCBI taxonomy): domain Eukaryota; kingdom Metazoa; phylum Chordata; class Chondrichthyes; order Rajiformes; family Rajidae; genus Okamejei; species Okamejei kenojei. The sequence goes on from CM069147.1 coordinate 46,780,947, forward strand.
GGCTGATGAGGAGCCCCTGTTCCTTCATCCTGATGGCTCCTGTAACCCGGATATAGTGGTGGAGATGGGTGACTATGCAGAGAGTGGCATCTACAGGGTACGCCCGAAATTCCAACTGCAGCCCATGCGCCCCTGGCCTGTGCTGCTTCAATAAATCTTGGACAAAGAAATGTATTTGACCAGGGGTGGCCACCATGCTGTCCAGTCGCAGTTTTTGTAACGTCTGGACTCGTTGGGCTGTAGTCAGTGCCATCAGCATCACCACCTTGAGGATGAGCTGTTTCAGTGGTAGCTCATTCATTGGAGCCCAGCTCCTCAGTAGGGTCAGCACGATCCCCACATCCCACGTTACAGTATATCTGGGTCGCGGAGGGTTGGTGTTGAACACTCCCATCATTAGTTTAGACACCAGGTGGTTGGAGCTGATACCTATATCCAGGTATGAGGACAGCGCACTCCTGGCGCTGTTGATGGCACTGTAGCTGAGGACAGCATCAAAATGGAGGCCAGCTAGAAACTCCAGGACATCAGGTATTGTTGCCGAGTTGGAAGTCTTGTTGGTCCGGGCACAGAATGCCTCCCCACTTCCTGATTTGGTGAGGTACTGTTTCCGAGTTGATTCTCGGCATGATGCGGCGATAGGTTCTATGGCTCGTGATGAGATGCCCGCTTGGATGAGTGGTCTTTTCAGAACCTGCAGGCCAACAAGTTTAAGTGACCATGGCAAGGATGACTAACCCCCGTAATGGGGTGAGTAATCAATTTGGGATGTTTCCCAATCGCCATCCATGGTTGTTTTAAAATTTTAACGACCATCGGGTACCATGGTTGTGTAGGCCAGTCGGGAATGATCAATATGCCAGTTGCAGAGTCCAGTTTAATTTTCTGCAATACACGACTGATGAAGCAGAATGGGGGAAATGCGTAGCAAAACCATTTCCCCCTATGGATAGAAAACGCATCCATTGCTATTGCCCCAGGGTCTGGTTCCCACGACACATACGTTGGTATATGATGGTTCAGCCTGGACGCAAATAGGTCAATATCTGATGTCCCATAGTGAGCTATAGTGTCTCCAAAAATTTGGGGGTTCAACATCCACTCGATGTTGTCATTGAATACACGTGACCTGGTGTCCGCCACTGTATTAAGCTTCCCAGGCAAATAGGTCGCCGTAATCCAAATATACCTTTCAATGCACCAGTGCCAAATTGTGTTAGCCAATTCATCACAAGATAGCGACCTGATACCACCCATATGATTGATGTAAGCCACCACTGTAGTATTATCTATTTGAAGGCGGACATGTAAATCCCATGAATTAGTACAGTAAGCCCGCAGTCCATGAAATGCCCCTAGCATTTCTATATAGTTTATCCCGTGTGACTCCAGGAATGTAGACTCATGAGAGTTCCATCTGCCACCACAACTGGACATCGTATCAGTTGCTCCCCAGCCTTGTGCGCTTGCGTCAGTTTGTAGCACAACGTCAGGGTTGCTTACTATGATGGGTCTGTGACACTCTCTAATATTGTCAACCCACCATTGTAGCTCGTTTCTAGCCTTTGCTGGTAACCGGATTGGCCGATCAAAGTGCCCAGCATTTGTTTTTAATGCTGTGATCTTTGTTCTTTGTAAATTTTGGTAGTGTAGTGGTCCGAATTGTGCAGCTGGGAATGTAGCTACCAATTTCCCTATAACTTTTGCTGTTTGCCGAATGGTCGGTACCCTGGCGCAAGTAAGATTGTGGTACTCTTCTATTATAGCAGTAGCTTTGTTGGTTGGGATGGTAATCTTCATTAAATTGGTGTCTAGGGTGAACCCCAAATAATCCATAACCTGTACCAGGTGCAATTTTGATTTGTCTGGATGGATTACAAACCCCAGCTTCTCGAAGAGAGCCTTAGTTGCAGCCACTGCCCGAATTGCCAATTGGTAGGGCTGACCCACTATAAGGATATCATTCAAATATGCCATTACCATATAATTTTGTTGTCGGAGAAGAGCCAATATAGGTTTTACCAATTTTGTAAACAGCCTAGGGGCTGTGGTGATTCCATTGGGCAATGCCTTGTATTCCCATAATTGACCCTTCCAGACAAACTTTAGGAATTTTCTGTGAGCCTCAGAGACGGGCACCGTATAGTATGCATCTTTCAAATCGATGCATGCCATAAAGTACCCTGGGTAAAGCATCTGCTTGGCTGTTTCAAAAGTATCCATTTTGAAATGGGTATATTGTACAAAAGTGTTCAGCTCAGTTAAGTCTATTATAATCCAACATCCCCCATCTTTTTTTAATTCTGGTGAAGATGTTGGACACAAACTCAATAGGTTCATGCTTGGTTTTGCCAATTACCCCTTTTGCTGCTAGCCGTATAATTTCAGCATGTCCTGCCTCCACCTCTTTTTGGGATAGAGTAAACTTCCTATGAGGCGAATGCTGGGTAGGGGGATTTATACCTCCAATAAATTCCATAACATAACCTTGAACACTTTGTAAAATAAACTCATCTGTGGTGACAGTTTTCCATATGTCCAAAAAAGCCCGCAATCGCCCACCTATTCGTGCAGGAGGGGATGCTAAGGCGTGAGAGGAACCAGACCCCCTTACCTCCATGGTTAGCGGCGGTTCCGCACGTATGGTGTTTTGGTTGGACGTTGTGGAGGTTGACGGGGTGGCGGCCGCATCTTCCATGCAGGCCGCTGTTGGCCTTGCCCTAAAAAAGGTCGTTGTGTTTGCGGAAGTGGAGGTGGGTAGGACCTTTGTGTCCTGTCCGGCAGTCGTGGTTTCCAGGTTGTGTTTGGCTGTTGCCGGTGGTATGGGTGAAGTCTGGCCGTCGGAGGTTTCATGAGGCCAGCTGTTTTGGCCCCCTCGTCCAGTTCCTTCACCTGTTTGGACAGGTCTCCAAACAACTGATGCGGCAGTGGAGCGGTTGATGGTCGGCACAACCCCGCAAATTTGGGGTTGAGTGTGGGCTTTATGGAGCTCTTGCGCAGGCAGTTTATCTCATACTGGGCATTGCATAGGAGTGCCAGTGCATCTTGTTGTTCACAGGACACATTATCCCTGTCCATGGTCCTAGCAAACGCCATTATGCCCGTGGAGAGAACCTTTAAGATACGCTGGAGGTGGACATCCTGCATCCTGGTACTCAAGTGTCCCCAGATCTGGGCATTAACCAAGGGCATACTGAGGTTGATGCAGTTCTCGGGCGGTTTTATTTTCTCCATGGTATCATTGAGAACCTGACTCTGAAGTTGGTGCGTGGTCAGGTAATCAATGGTGCCCGCCAATTTGTGGTGCAGAGGTTCACCTGTTGTGTAGTAGCGGCAAACTTACCCACCACATCCAGCATATCCTCCTCATGCTCTGGCTCAGCGGTCACTGGCTGTCCCGGGTCGTCTTCAAACACAGCAGCTGGGCAATTGCTAGCACTTCTGGCTGGAGACGATGAGATGCTGAGTGGGCTCCTCGCACGTCTAGTGGATGCCCGCGAGTCCCGCTCTTCTCGTTCCCGGTCCCGCTGGAGGAGTTGCTCCACTAAGAGCTCCAACCGCTCTATGCGACCATCCCTGCTATCTGCAGCGGAAAAGCCGACTTCCCCAGGCCCTGCGAACTCACTGGGGCTTCCACCATCGGACCACACCTCCGTAAGGTGCTGTCTTGGGTCCAATGGCAGGTTGTCGTGACCTACCGCCCAGACTGTGGCGGCCCACCTGTCTGATATGAAGGCAGGTGGGTTGAATCGGCGCCGGCCCCCGGAACCTGGCTCCCCGGAGTCCGTGCAGGCTTACCTCCACAATCGCCCATCTTTTGGCGTGGAGGCGCATGGTCGGCCGCTCCCAGAGCTGAGCTGACCGACCGCCTACTGCTGCCACCTCCGCCCTTGACCGCAGCCTGACGGGGTGTTTTGTCGGCGGTATCTGCTCCTGCAGGCCTACTCAACGCAGTAGTGGAGCTGCTAGACTGCACCACGGCAGATCTCCCTGGCAGTGGTACGTGTTGGTGCACTTTTGCAGGGCTCCCCTGTCGTGCAGCTGTCCCCCGGCCCAGCCCCCTCGGGTCTTCTGGAACTCGGGGAGAGGTCGCTTGTGAGGAGCGAGGCCCCTTTGCACGTACCTGTTTCCCCCCCTCTTTTCTTGGGGGAAGGGGGCTCGAAGTCTGGATCCGTTGCATCCAGCTCCGGGGCGGTAAACCACTCGGGTGAGTCGGGCGCTAAAGTAGCGGGAGCGCCCGACTTCCGCATTCCTGCCCCCACATGCCTCGAAGCTGCCGGTGGTGCTTGCAGCTCCGGGGACAAGGGCCGTTGGCTGGTCGATGCAGCTCGGCTCCTCGACAGCGTCGCCTTCCTCTTGCCCTTGTCCATCCTGTGGAGTGAAGGTAAGTACTTACCTGCCGGCCTTAAGAGAGAGATAAGAGAGAGCGCACTCCCCCCCCCCCCCAGCCTGCCGATGCATGCGTGCTGCCGGGGTCTTCACGAAGTCACTCACGTGACTCCGAAGTAAAATGGTCTATCGTGTAGCATTTCATTACTGTCTTAAGTTTTGTTTTAGTTTTCCAGATAAGTGCAAGTGGGAAAAAACTACAAGGAGCAATGGAATAAATAATTGGTTAACCTAAGCTACTCACAAAAAGCTGAAGTAACTCAGCAGGATGGGCAGCATCTCTGGGGAGAAGGAATGGGTGATGTTTCGGGTTGAGACCCTACTTCAGACCCTTCTTCATGGATAATAGCTGCTGAACGGCTGCTGAACAATAATTGCTAACCAGGATAAAATTCCCTTTTTTTTCCCCAAAAGGAAAAACACAATGAAAGAATTAGGATCCTGGATTCTACAAGTACACACATATCAGATGAGCTAGAGCCCAGAACCTCGGAGACATTTTTTGTGTTTTTCAAATACAGATTCAAAATAATCAGACTATGAAGATTTGAATATTGCAGACAGCAGTGAAAGGAAGATGCTTGGCATTAAATACGAAAAGAGGTGTCCCCAAAAAATTAGCACACTTTCAATATTCCTTTATGGCAGCAGTAGTTTGAATGTAGCGGCATCTATGGAGATCGATGATGTAGGACGTGCAGAATTTTCACAGACAGCAATGAAAAAAAATATTAGACATGTAGATAGGATTCAAAGGAAAAGGCAAAAATGTTAACTCTCCATGACATTTTGAAATTAAATTAAATTTTTTAAATATTATTCTGCAGAAGAGCCCCAATGCATGTAAAATTCGTTTCTCGGGACCATTGTTCAGCGATAATTGTCACGAGGCTTACCTTATTTTACTGTCCATTTTTCTTGCCACTTATTAACCTAAGTTTGAAAACATTCATAGTCTTTCCACATGCGGATAAATGCAGGTTTATTATCTGAGAGACCACAAATGAAACTGCATGTACAATCAGTGAACAACTCAGCTTTCAAAGCTCGGATGGGAGTAGCTGAAGTTAATTGGCTGATTTTGGAATTAAATCCAACCATCAACTGAACATATCAACTGTTACACTACAGGCAATCTGTTAGTTTGAAAAATAAAGTGCTTAAGGATAAACATTATTTTTAAAGAAGTGAGCAGCAACAATCTAGAATGCTCGCTGGAGGGTACAGGTAAAGCAGATTCAATCACGACGCTCGACGGGGAACTGGCTTCGTATTTGAAAGAAAAAATATTGCAAGGCTGTAGAAAAGGGTGGAGAACGAGAAACAGCCAGATTGCTTTTGCATAGAGCCAACTCAATGAGCTGAAGTGCTTCATTCTATGATGTAACTTTTCTGCGAAAGGGATGACAATATAAACAAACTATTTCCCCGAAATGATTCTCTTGAACTGGAAAACCTGGGAAAAAATGGTTTTGATCCAATTGACAACCTTCATCCATAAAATTTGGCAGATAAGATACTGCTGCCCACAGAAGTGAACATCTAAAATGCTGAAGCTCAGTTATCCGCACTAACCTCAAGCAAAAATTTAAACCAAAATGGCACATATCTATTTAAGATTAGAAGGACAGTTAGTCCGGATGGGAAGAGTTAACCTAAGATGGCATTCAGCAGAGTAGTAATATTTATAAATATGCAAAATTATTTTAAGATTTTTCTTTCAAGTACTTATATCTTTGTGATTAAGATTTTAAATTTTGCTGTCATGGTAAAATCCCCCAAATTACCATTGACTAAATCTGTTACCACTTCAAAAATATTTATCGCATTTTTTTCTATCAATAACACAATTTTGAGGCCACAATAATTTTGACAAAATACAGAAATCTGCACACTGATCTGGTTATAGTAGTCAATATTTGAGCCATTCCAGATAAATCAACTTCTTGTATCACAGTATCAGGACTAGTTATTTGACAAAGTTAGGGGGAAAGATTTGGAGAGATTAGCCAAAAGTGTTATGGTTCATCAATTATGTATCACAATGTTTGTATCACTAAATTATGAATATCAACCAATTCAGGACTTACTTTTTAAATTCAGTTGTGATTTTTCCAAGGCTTGGTCACGTCCAGCAATATTAGAACTGGCAGTTGCCATGACATCACACCACTCTGGAAAGAAATAAACATGTATCAAACATATTAAATTACATGTGTAGGAATGAAATACAGAAGCTGGTTTATACCGAAGATCCGCATAAAGTGTTGGAGTAACTCAGCAGTTCAGGCAGCATTTCTGTAGAAAAAGGGGAAGAGAGAAGAAATTTGCCTTCCATCACAGTGAGGAGGGGATTCACTGTGATGGATGTTTGCGTGAATTGAATTGTTTGTGTGTTTTTTTATGAATTGTTCTGTTTGTATGGCTTGTAGAAACGGAATTTTGTTCGAGCCTCTCTGAGGTTCGAATGACAAGAAATAAAATAAAATAAAATAAAATTGGTGACGTGTCGAGTTGGAACCCCTCCTCAGGCTCAAGAAGGGTTCCAACCCGAAACGTCACCCATCCTTTATCTCCAGAGTTGCTGCCTGACCCACTGAGTTACTTCCGCACTTTGTGTCTATCTACCCTAAAATACATATTATTCTAGTTAATATATGGATCTGTTTTGTTAAAGAAATTGTGTCACATACTCTAAAATTTCATCCAGATATACAATTCATACCACAGTCAATTCATTCATTAATTCCCATATGATTTTTACTTGCTGTAAAATGAAGTTTATGTAATGTATTGCAAAGAATATGAAAGGTGTTACACAAATACAAGCATTTCTCAAAACTTACAATATTCTGTCATTTCATGCCATTTCTAGACCAAATATTCAACCTTTTCTATCAACTTCAAATGAGCAAATTTGTTTCCCATCCCATTGTTATATTACAGGTATATGCAGTATTCTCATAATTCTTAAAGATTACTATAGAGTGAATGATAACCTCGTGCAAGTGCTCCTGACCATTATACACACGTCAAAGATGCAGCAAATCCATGGTGGCGCGATAAATTGGATACAAAATTGACTTGGCTATCGAAGATAGAGGATGGTGGCAGAGGGCTATTTCTCTGACTGGAGGTCTGTGACCAGCGGAGATCAGTGGTCAGAAATATTCCGCAGAAATCAGTGCCCTTCAGTTATTTGTGATGTATATAATGACTTGAAAAAAGTTGTAAATGGGCTGATTAGTAAGTTTGCAGATGACACAAAAATTGATGAAGCTGTGGATAACGAAGAAGGTTGTCAAAGGATACAGATTTGTTTTAGATGTGAGTGGAGAAATAGCAAATGAAGCTTAATTCAGTTAAGTGAGAGGTGTTGCACTTTTGGAGTCATGTGTAAGTGGCAGGACCCTTACGAGCAATGATGTAAAGAGGAACTTCAGGGTGCAAGTCCATAACTCCTTCGAAGTAGCAACACAAGTAGATAAAGAATGACATACTTGCCTTCAATGGTCAAGGCATTGAGTACAACAGTCAAGAAGTCATGATGCAGCCAAAACTATTTATGCCGCATTTGGACTATTGTGTGCTGATCCAGTTGCCCCAATACAGGAAAGCTGTGCAGGCTGTGAAGAGGTTCACCAGGATGTTGCCTGGATTAGGGAATGAACTACAAGGAAGAGAGTTTGGACAAACATGGATTGCTTTCTCAGGAATATCAGAGGCTGAGGAAGGACCAGGTACAAGTTTATAAAATTATGAAAAACACAGATAAGGTAGGTAGCCTTTTTTTCCCAGTGTAGAAATGCCAAATACCAGCGGGCATAGCTTTAAGATGAGAAGAGTGAAGGATGAAAATTTAAAGGAGATTTGCGCGGGGCAAGTTTTTTTGTTTACATAGGAGGTGGGCGCAGGGGAGGGGGTGGAAACAGAAACAATGGTGGTGTTTAAGGTGCATTTAGACAGACACATGAACATGTAGGGAATGAAAGGATATGGATCAGGAACAGGCAAATAGGATAGGTATAATTTGGCATGATGGTCAGCAGAGACATCATGGGCTGAAGGGCCTGTCGGGTGCTTTACTATTGTATGTTCTAACAAGTAATGGGCCTCAAACAAATCCAGAAATTAGATTATTGGCTTCAAAATACTCTTCACCACATCTAATAAATTTTTCTCTACATAACCAATTTCACAAGTCACATTTATGCAGGTTATTATGACCTATAAAACAGGTGTAACCAAGCAAAATGCTTTATCTTCTTGCCAGCTTGCCTAACATAATAATAATAGAGCAATTCCAGACTAGTGCAATGATCAATCATAGTATCAAACAAAGCAGATATCAATTATTTATCAGTCGAACAGTAATACATTGCGATTGTTATTGACAAACTTAATTATCAAATAAACTGAATAAATGAACACGTACAAACATTTATTTAACCCTTCTGATTGTTTTCTTCTAAATGCAGAATTATAGATTTATACAAAGAGCGACAGGTGAAGCGAGGTGACAGGATGGGAAATGACAGGCATGCAACAGTGTGGTTGGATGGGTTAAAGAAAATCATTGAAACATTTGTCAGTCTGAACTATTTAAAACAAGTACACAATAGTTAAGTAGCTTGTCAACCCATCATATAATATTAGTATTTTTTCACCCTCTTAATTCTGTAGTATATTAATTTCTCTCAAAACGAGATAATCTTACAATATGCATGATGGCATGCTTGGCAGTATAAATTTTGAGTTTACACAGATGAACATTCACTATGTCATGGCACCAGCTAAGAGTTTTAATTATCCAAACAGTCAGAAATCTGATAAAATTTGAGAGTTATGGTATTTTTAATTGACTTGAATAAGTTTGTGCACAAAAAACAGCAGCAAATTATCACCAATCGGAATTGGAAGTGTCACCTGGTTCAAAACTTTGGGCCCCACTGGAGAGGGTCCAGAGGAAGTCAACGAAAATGATCCCAGGAATAAGTGGGTGAACATGTGATGAGCGCTTGACAGCATTTGGCCTGTACTCGCTGGTGTTTAGAAGGATGAGGGGAGGACCTCATTGAGAGGATATTTCCACGTGGGAGAGTCTAGGATCAGAGGTCATAGCCTCAGAATAAAAGGATGTTCCTTTAGGAAGGAGATGAGGAGGACATTCTTTAGTCAGAGGGTGGTGAATCTGTGGAATTCATTGCCACAGAAGACTTTGAAGGCGTTCAATGGATATTTTTAAGGCAGAGATAGATAGATTCTTGATTAGTACAGGTGTCAAAGGTTATGGGGAGAACGCAAGAAAATGGGGTTAAGAGGGAAAGATAGATCAGCCATGATTAAATGGCGAAGTACACTTGATGGGCCAAATGGCCTAATTCTGCTCCTATCACTTATGAACTTATGAAAACATATGACTTTAGCCTTGTCAAATAATGTTATTACCTTCAAGCTGCATAAAACCTGCTTCACGAGGTTGTAATGGCGTTCCAGATGGCCTGCACTAATATCTCTATGTGGAAAAAGACATAAAAGTGATGGAGTAACTCAGCGGGTCAGGCAGCATCCCTGGAGGACATGGACAGGCGATGTTTCGGGTGGGGATCATTCTTCAGACTGATTGTAGTAGGTGGGGAGAATGCTGGAATATACGTGGGAGCAAGACAAACCCAGAGGCAGAGGGAGTGGCAGAGAGGATAAAAAAGGTAGGTATTATGGGGATGAGGGTTGTTGGTTAGGTATGTAAAATTGGAGAATTCAATGTTCGTACAATGTTAGCTTGTAAGCTACCCCCAGCAGAATATGAGGTCCTGTTATTCCAGTTCACATGCTTCACTACATCATGCAACCGGGAGATCCAGCAGGACTTCACGGACCAAGCTCATGTGCTTGGAGAAAAGGTCAACTCATCTACAATTGGTCTAGATGATGTAAGGGAGGCCACATCAGGAGCACCAAATGCAGTAGATGAAGTTAGAAGCGGTGCATGTGAACCTCTGTCTCACCTTGAACGGCTGCTGGGGTTTCTCTATGGACATGTAGGAGGAGAGGTGGGGATAGGTCTTCTATGGTTGCGGGACAAAGTACCTGGGGAGGGAGTTGTGGAGGGAGTTGTGGAGAGAGTGGTCTCCGTGGAAAGCAGTGGGAATACAAAGATATGGCTGGTGTGCAGGAAGGAACTGTAGATGCTGGTTTAAACCGAAGATGGACACAAAAACCTGGAGTAACTCAGCGGGTCAGACAGCATCTCTGGAAAAAAGGAATAGGTGACATTTCAGATTGAGAGTGTGAAGAAGCGTCTCGACCCAAAACCTATTCTTTTTCTCCAGATATGTGACTGGTGGTGGGATCACTTTGAAGGGACAGAAAATTTGGAGAATGATGCGTTGAATGGTGGGTGAACTCTTATCTTTTTGGGGGGGGGGGGGGGGGGGGGGGGGGGGAAAAGGGGGAAGGGGGAAAGTGAACAGAATTACTGGTCACAGAAGAGATGCAGACGAGGGATCTATCCACAACGGCAGGGAAAACCATCTTTACGAAAGAAAGAGGACCTTAGATGCACTAGAGTGGAAAGCCTCATCTTGGGACTGATTCTTCAGACTGATTGTAGTAGGTGGGGAGAATGCTGGAATATACGTGGGAGCAGGACAAACCCAGAGGCGGAGGTAGCGGCAGAGAGGATAAAAAAGGGAGGTATTATGGGGGATGAGGGTTGTTGGTTAGGTATGTAAAATTGGAGAATTCAATGTTTGTACAATGTTAGCTTGTAAGCTACCCCCAGCAGATGCGGTGGAGATGGAGAGATTGAGAGTAGGGGATGGTATCTTTGCAAGATAGCAGTGTGGGAGTAGTCCAGATAACTGGAGTCAGTGTGTTTATAGTAGACGTCAGTCGATAGTATGTCCCCTGTAATGGAGACAGAGAGAGCGAGAAAGGGGAGAGCGATGTCAGAGATAGTCCATGAATGAGAGGGTGGGGAAAAGGTTAGTGAGGTTGATGAAATCAATGAGTTTTGCACGGGTGAAGGAGACAAGCATACTTTTGCAACTTTAAACATAATTTTTTTAATTGCTGTTGATAATCAAATTGCGTCTCAAAATAGATATTTGTAAGTAGACATTGTGACATTATTAGCAGAGAACATTTTGAGTTTGTACAGATGAACATTCATAACGTTATGGCACCAACTAAGGCAGTAGTGCTTTTAAATTTTCCAAATATGGTCAGAAATATAGCAGAAATTGAGGCTTGTGGTATTTTCTATTGACTTGATTATGTTAGTAGACCAGGAAACGGTCACAATTTGCCATCAACAGAATTGGATGTGACACCTGTTCCAAGATAAATGGCACTTCAGCATTCTAAATTCACCCTGAATTGGTGTTAACATAGAAAATAGGTGCAGCACCGCCATTCATTGTGATCATGGCTGATCGTCCGCTATCAATAACCCGTGCCTGCCTTCTCCCCATATCCCTTGACTCCACTAGCCCCTAGAGCTCTATCCAACTCTCTCTTGAATCCATCCATGATTTGGCCTCCACTGCCCTCTGTGGCAGGGAATTCCATAAATTCACAACTCTCTGGGTAAAAAAAAAATTCTCACCTCAGTCATAAATGACCTCCCCTTTATTCTGAGACTGTGCCCCCTGGTTCTGGACTCACCCAACATTGGGAACATTTTTCCTGCATCTAGCTTGTCCAGTCCTTTTATAATTTTATATGTTTCTATAAGATTCCCCCTCATCCTTCTAAACTCCAGTGAATACAAGCCTAGTCTTTTCAATTTTTCCTCATATGACAGTCCCGCAATCCCAGGGATCAATCTCGTGAACCTACGCTGCACTGCCTCAATCACAAGGATGTCCTTCCTCAAATTAGGAGACCAAAACTGTACACAATTCGCCAGATGTGGTCTCACCAGAGCCCTATACAACTGCAGAAGAACCTCTTTACTCCTGTACTGAAATCCTCTTGTTATGAAGGCCAACATTCCATTAGCTTTCTTTACTGCGTTCTGTACCTGCACGCCAACTTTCAGTGACTGGTGTACAAGGACACCCAGGTCTCGCTGTACCTCGCTGTTAAATATCAATGTTAAGTGCTTTCATTTGATAATGATTCAACGCTACGTTAATTGAGCACTGATAATCATGAATACAAAATTGAGTGGTCAGGAAGAGATTGGACATCCTAAACACAATTTATTTAAACTTCTCAATTAAGTAGAGGTTATCCACTGCAAGCTTACCAACTGATGCCAAAATGCTTCAGTATTCTTATCATGGGATTAATAATAGAATACAAATACTGCAAAGTGTGCATTTGATTTTAAATTGGCAAAATGTTTCCAATGTTGTCCCATAGCAAAACTAGTTTAATCAGATTACAGACGATGCAGTATTAGAATAACTTAATTTTTACCTGTTTTTACTGGTGCTGGGATTAGTTGTGTATTTTTACTGTTTCTTGTTTTGTGATATTTTCCTTTTCTTTCCCTTACAATTATGTTTGAAGTTGTGATTTAATTTTAAAGCACTTACTTTAGTTCATTTGGTTCACCACTATAAAACCGTCTATTCAAATCTTTTTGGGGTGTATTATCGGAGTTGATATGTTGCCGCATTACAGAGAATGATGTGTGCAACCACTTGGATTGTACATTATATGAGTTATTTTCTGTTAATGCAGCGGAAAATAACAGATCCCACAGCATCTTTTGAAGAAAAGCAGTAGGTTCACCTGGTATTTTCTGATTGTACAGATGAACATTCATAACATTATGGCACCATATCTATTCAATCAAGAAAATCAGAAAGGCCAATTAAGTAATTATTCACCTACTGCATACATCTTCTTTGCACATCAAAAGCAAATGCTCATAAAATCTCCTATGAGCATTTTACCTTACATGTGCTCTTCACAGGAAGTGTTATATTTACTTCGATAGTAAACAGAAAAATCAAACAAAATAAAATTAGTTTAACAAAAAACACTGAAGTGCTAACAGACCATTAAAAACATTAAACGTTAACCATTTTTCATGGGGTTGGTGACTCCATAGACACAATTCTTACGTCAGCCAGTTCTGGTAAAATGCTGAAAGACCAGGTGCAAAGTCCATCTCTTTTCTTAGCACATCAAAGCTCTGTGACTGGACAATGGTTAATCTGGTTGCAGTGGGAAATCACATGTACCAACAGCTGAGCTCCAGAATTGGCTGGGCATACACCTGATAGCCTGCAAAACAGTGAACCGTGGATAAGCAGCATTCCTCTGCGGAATTGGCAAAGGAAGGTAAGCTTAATCTGGGCGGCTGAATCTTCCAGCTCATCATTTGATCTCCCAAGGCACAAGTAACCAGTTAATTTCTGCATCGTAACTGCTTCATGATAATTAATTCAGATATCCTACTAATGATGCAAGGTACATTACACTAAACTTATTTTGTTAAAATATAAAAACTGAATAGCACATTCAGATGAATTCATGTTTAGCTGAATCCATGCTGAACAAGTACTATATGTCGTGTTCTAGTTTACACTAATAACTGCACAAATAAAATATGGACTGCGGAAAGCTTCTCCCTCAGGAAGAAATTAATGAAGTTATTTGAGGTGAAATTCCATATAGTAATTTCTCTATACTAACAACTAGAAAAGCATTTCACAGAGAAAATGTGTTAAATATTTTGTGGGAAAGATATATAGTGTTTGTAACACTTTCATATTTGACTTCAAACATTGCATCTAATGTTAAGCCAACCCTCAGGGAAAAACTCCAGGATACAGCAGACTCCAGGTACCAAAGTTACCAAGTATATTAGGCACCACTACAAAAATCTATGCAGAATTTGCCTTACTGTATGGCGGCATATTTTACTGGACGACTGGTAAATAATGCAAGGCATTTTGTTATTTTCCAAAGGGTTCACATTATTATCCTTTAATTCCAGAGATCCAATTTCTACTTCAACCAAAATTTAAAAAAACAGCCTGTGGTCATTACATCACTTTATGATGCACTATGGACAAGCTAATTTTTTATGAAAAATTGAAAGCTCAGTTCTTATCCAAGGATGCAGTTTTATATCGGAAATCATGTTGTAGCTGCATAAAACATCAGTGAGGCCACATTTGGAAATTATGTGTGCAGTTCTGGTCACACGTTATATGAAGGATGTTCATCAGGATGCTGCCTGGATTAGAGAGTAATAGTTACAAGGAGAGGTCAGGCAAACTTGGATTGTTTTCCCTGGAGCGTAGAGGCTGAGGAAACAACTTGATAGAAGTATATAAAATTATGAGACATAGGCAGGATAGATCATCAGTCTTTTTCTTAGACATATGAACAGGCAGGGAATGGACGATATCGAACATGAGCAGGCAGGTGTGCAATTTAACTTGCCGTCTTGGTAGGCACAGATATTATGGGCTGAAGAGCTGTTCCTGTTCTACATTCTGTTTTATGAATTTAAATAGTAATAATTAAAATATTCAGATAATTAAAAATATTCAAATAAAGAGTTGAATGCTCCCCCCGCCCCAAAGGATTCATAACCCTATTTTATCTAATGGTGCGACCACTCCTATGCACATTATTCCTGATGTAAAGCTATGCATTTGAGCTTTTTTTCAATATGTCACCACTAGTTATTGGGAGCTAGGTGATCAATACCGTTCCAAAATCTATTTCCTAAAAATTATTTTGTTCTGGTTATTTCATAGCCTAGATAAAAATGAACTAAAAAAAAGATCAATTGTTTTAAATTGATTCATGGCAAATCAAATTCCGTTTCCAAGTATCTTGAACCACTTAACACAATAATTTGAAACATGATCTATTTTTCACTACCAAGTTACTCCTGCACAATTTAATGTGACACATTTTGGGAAGAATGACAATTCATGCTATTTTTCAGGCTTCTGCTATTAAGCAGACATTTACATTCTATCCAAAATATTTATAGGGCAGCTATAAAAACACAAGCTGTGTTTTATTTTCTCAGAACACAATGCTGCCTGCATCCCCAAACTACATTATTTGCACTGTAAAGCAACAGACAATTAATCTGCAGTAACTCACAAAACATCGTTTGAAACTGAAGTTAATCACTTGGTGTTCCAGCATACAACACATAATGCTATGCTTGTTCCTGAGTTTTTACAATTATGTCAGTTGGCATCCCTCATGCCTCTGGATCAAACATCACAGATTTAAAACCCTTCTGGCAGACCTACTCAACAAAGTTTAAAAATACCTTGTCTTTCTTTATTCTCATTATTTGAACAACAGTCAGCCTACAATAGCAAAAAGGTTTTTAAAAAAAATGAATGCGACTTTTATCGTAGTATTTTATCAATTTCTTAAAATTACAAGTGGGCATTGTTTAATGGACAATTTACAAGCAGAATGCCAAGTCAAAAGAGCAAAACTAATGCCATGTGTTTCAAATACATTACAAAATTTTTTTCAGGCCAATACCGTGGCTTCAAGGTATTACTCCTTAACCAAGAGTTCCTTCCATTTCCAAAAATGAAGTTCTCAAATTTATCATTTTCGCGTTCAAAAAAATTGGTATTCTTTCTTTTCTTTTCTGGAGCTTACAGATATTAAATAATTGTAAACAAAATAAGGTCCGATGGATTTTCTGACAATAGCAGCTTCTTGTTTCGGATTGCCAAACAGCCAATGAAGATTCCTTTAAAAATTCTCCCAAATCTGCCAAAGTTTGCAGGGAACCCAATCTTAGCTTGAAAAGCTGATCAAATTATATTACTGGTAGACAAAAATGCTGGAGAAACTCAGTGGGTGAGGCAGCATCTATGGAGCGAAGAGACCCTTCTTCTTCTGACATCACCTATTCCTTCGCTCCATAGATGCTGCCTCACCTGCTGAGTTTCTCCAGCATTTTTGTCTACTTTCGATTTTTCCAGCATCTGCAGTTCTTTCTTAGACAAATTATATTACTTGTTCCAACTGTCACCAGGGATTCCTAGCTCCTCATGTATGCTTAGTCATTGAGTGATACAGCATGAACACAGTCCCTTCAGCCCAACATGCCCATACCGCCAACGTGTCCCAGCTGCACTAATCCCACCTGCCCGCGTTTGGCCCGTATCCCTCCAAATCTGTCCTGTCCATGTACCTGTCTAACTGTTTCTTAAATGTTGGGATAGTCCCTACCTCAACAACCTTCTCTGGAAGCTTGTTCCATATCCTCACCACCCTTTGTGTGAAAAAGTTACCGCTCAGATTCCTATTAAATCTTTTCCCTTCACCTTAAAACGATGTCCTCTTCTCCTCGATTCACCTATTCCGGGCAAGTGACTCTGTGCATCGACCCAATCTATTCCTCTCAAGATTTTATATACCACTATAAGATCACACCTCATCCTCCTGCGCTACAAGGAATAGAGTCCCAGCCTACTCAACCTCTTCCTATGGCTCAGACCCTCCAGTCCTGGCAACATACTCGTAAATCTTCAAAAATATTGATCATATATTAAAAAATAATAGATTCACAGACTAAAACGAGAAAAGTTCATTAAAGAGAAAATGGACGAATTTTACAATAGTACAAATGATATAATGACAACTGAAGTTTAGTGTTGGTATCAAGTATTTCAGCTTTGAATGAACACTGAATATACCTGATCAGAATTGAGACCCTAAAACTTGCCCTTCCCTGCACACACTTCTTCAATGCACATTCATACTCATGTGGCAATTCATTAGAATATGTTACAATAAGCATAACCAATAAAGGAGCAAAATAAACTACTAACTCACACCATTCATTTCTCTTAGTCGGGAAAATTAAGGTTTCAACATTTCAATGCTTTTATGTACATTAGATAACTTGTTCAAGTTTTCTGAAGTTGCAATTTGCAGAAAAGATCAGGGAAACTGATGGGTGTGTTCTAATTGGATTTTCAGAAGGCTTTAAATAAGGTGCCATTCAAGAGATTATTAAACAGCATTTGAGTACATAAAACCCATGGGAGCAGGTAAAAACTAAAGATTACGGTCCATTCAATCTTGGGCTCGAAACCATTTCCAAATCGTTACCGGTATCCTGACTTTAGACAAGTTGGGTAAGTGCAAAAAAGAATGGAAGGAATAGTAAAAAAAAAAGGCAAATTGCTATCCAAATGGTGAAAGATTAGGAAAAGAGGAGACACTCTGTATTACTTGCTCATGAGTCACTGATAGTAAACATTCCGATACAACAAGCAGATAGGAAGACAAATGAGACATTGGCCTTCAATGGAAGAGAATTTCAGCACAGAAGAAAACATGACCTGCTGCATCTGTACAGGGCCAAAGTGAGACCCCATTTGGTGCTATCTGTGCAACTTTGGCTCCATGTTCGAGGATGGATGCTCTTATGGAGGGAGTGCAATGGAAATTTACTGAAGCTGTGGAATTCTCCATCACATTAGTGGGACAAAGTCATAGAGTCATAAAGTGATACAGCATGGAAGCAGGCCCTTTGACCCAACTTGCCCACACAGGTCAACATGTCCCAGCTACACTTGTCCACCTGCCCGCATTTGGTCCTATCCATGTCTAACTGTTTCTTGAACGTTGGGATGGTCCCAGCCTCAACTACCTCCTCTGGCAGCTTGTTCCATACATCCACCACCCTGTGTGAAAAAGTTACCCTTCAGATTCCTATTAAATCTTTTCCCCTTCAACTTAAACATATGTCCTCTGGTCCTCGATTCACCCACTCTGGGCAAGCGACTCTGTGCATCTACCCGATCTATTCCTCTCATGATTTTATATAACCCCCTCATCCTCCTGCGCTCCAAGGAATAGAGTCCTAGCCTACCCAACTTCTCCCTATAGCTCAGACCCTCTAGTCTTGGCAACATCCTCGTAAATCTTCTCTTTACTCTTTCCAGCTTGACAACATCTTTCCTATAACATGATACCAGAACTGAAACCAAAACTCTAAATGCGGCCTCACCAACATCTTATACAACTGCAATATGACCTCCCAACTTCTGTACTCAATACCGACTGATGAAGGCCAATGTACCAAAAACCTTTTTGACCACCAGATCAACCAGCGACTCCACCTTCAAGGATTTGTTGCTACATCTACGACCAGGCTATTAAAGAAAATGGGGGTGAGGGGTCGCTCCCTCCAACAAGCAATTAAGTAATTATCAAATTCTGCAGAATAAAGCAGCAATTAGCTGTGGATCAAAAGGATGGATAACAATTGAGCTGCAAGATGAAGAAAGGAGGATATGGAATTGAGGGGGGTGTAACTGGGACGCCAGGTATCACCGTTGAGCCCTCTGGAGATGTTGTGGGATTATCAATGAAACGTCAAAGGAGGGTGCCAACATGATGACCCCGATGACGTACCTACCCTACCTTTCACCACTCCAATCCCACTGCAAATAGCAAGAGTGCCAACTTACTACAGGGATTGAAATGTCAAGTCCTTTTAGCTCTACTCCTCCTCTCAGTCTTAAAAGGGTGAACTCTTATTGTGAAATTATATTGAAACTTAATTCCTTCTCTCCCTTTCCTAGTTCTGACAAAGTTGCATCAAATGCTTCCTACCTTTCTACTCTACACCTTGGAATAGAGGTCAACATCCTCTTGGCTTTCCTATTTACCTACTGGACCTCCATGCTTTTTTTCTTGTGGTTCACAAACAAGGACCTCCATAATCATTTGTACTACAAGATTTGTAGACCCGTTCCATCTGGATAATAATCTCCGTCATAATAATCTGCTAGATAATAATCTGCTTCATCATTCTGTCTTCTCAAGTAAATAACTTCACTTTTTCACCTATTTCAGTCTCTTTCAATATTTTGTCTACTCACTAAGCCTATCTATGCAGGTTCTTTATATCGTCCTCAGAACACGCTAACCTAGAAATTTTGCATCAACAGAAAATTTGGAAATAGTACCCTTACCACGCACCCTTTTCCAATTCTACATCAATCTAATCGAAGCCCCAGCACTGATCACTGTAGCACCTCACTTGTTGCAGATTGCCCATCCAAAAATAGTTCTACTTTATCCATCCTGGCTCCCCTTCATCCAAAGTGAACCCTAACAAATTTGTTGAGCATGATTTCCATTTCATAAAACAGTTGACTCAGCTTCATTATTTTATGAACTTCTAAATCCCGAGCAACTACCTCCTTAATAATGCATTTCTTCAGTTTAGTTTATTGTCACGTGTACCGAGGTAGAGTGAAAAGCTTTTGTTGCGTGCTAACCAGTCAGCAGAAAGGGGTGGGTAACAAATTGTTGTCTCAATATTTGTTAGGCTAGGTGGCTCCTAGTTTTCTGCTTCCTATCTCTTTCTCTTCTTGAATTGATGAGCTACATTTATAATTTTCCAATCCTCCAAGACCTCTGAGGGATTTTGGTATATTACAACCACTGCATCCATTTCCTTTAAGACCATTGGAAGCAAACCATTCTGTCCAGGGTGCTTGACAGGCATTAGCCCCATTAACTTACCTCATAATATTTTTCTAGCAACAGAAACTACTTTAAATTGTTTGTTCCCTATATCCCTTGATTATCTTTCATCAGTGGGTAGTTCTTATATTCATCTTGTGGGTGGAATGAGGTGTTTGTTTCAAGAGTCAAGAGTGTTTTATTGTCATATGTCCCAGATAGAACATTGAAATTTTTACTTTTGCTTCAGCACAACAGAATATAGTAGGCATGAATAAAGAACAGATCAGTGTGTCCATATACCAATATATAAATATATACACACATGAATAAATAAACAGATAAAGTGCAAATAAACAGATAATGGTCTATTAATGTTCAGAGTTTTGTTTCATTCTTACTTTTGCTTCAGCACAACAGAATATGCAAACATAGTATGATATGACAAACGAGAGAGAAAAGAAAAGCTCATTGTATATATATATATATATATATATATATATATATATATATATATACACATACACACACACATGCTCACAACATACCCATATATATATATAAATACACACACACACTCAAATAACGAACAAAACAGTGCAACAATAATAATAATAGTCTATTGTAGTTTAAAGCCTATATGAGGTTGTAGTGTTTAATAGCCTAATGGTTGTAGGGAAGAAGCTGTTCCTGAACCTGGACGTTATAAAGTATAAAGTATGAATATACAGTAAAGAGGAAGAATAAACTCATTTTCAAATAAAGAGGGTGAAATTAATGTGGTGCCAAAAGGTTCAGTGCTTAGACTCCGCATTCTCCATCAGTGATTTGAAAAAGAGAACACATTTTGTCATGTTCACAGATGATCAGATAGCCACATCAGAGTAAAATTCCTCAAGAAAATGCAGAGAGGCTTCATAGGAATATAGAAAGACTAGGGAGATTAGTGGGAACATGGAAGATGGAATATAATGAGTAAAATGTCGTCGTCACTAGCCGAAAAAAAAGGTAGAGAAAACTGGTGGTTTGGTAGTCGGGATATACTGCATAGCATCTCCAAGAAAGGACAAGAAAATCATGTGAAACTTTAAAACGGTGTCATTGCAAGCTTTATGGCAAGAAATGTAAGTGGGCAAAAATGCAAGCGATTTGGACTTAATGTATTTGTACATGACTCACTTCCAGGGGGTCAAGCTAAGGATAAGGGGGAAATATATTTAGCCTTATAATTAGGTAAATCCATGTCACACCCATCTCGAGACATTTGGGACATTTAAGACTCCAAGGATTAATTGGATCTTCAGATATGAACAGCGTCTAAGCGAGAAAGTTCAAGCTTCTGAAGATCACGTCAAGTCTAGAGTTTGTATACCGGCTAAATAAACACTGTTGTTGTACAGTAATATATTCAGATCTTTTAAGCTGAAGGACGCAAAATCGCTCAGAATGTTCTTTATAAAATAATTAAAAGGATTCCACTAGGTGTCGCTTTGGAATTTCAAGGCACAGGGGGCATTTAATGAAAGGTGAATTAGGCGAATTGACCAGGAAGCAAAGTATGAAAGCAACCAGGATTCCTGAATTTACCTTGCTGAGTCTACGAATTAAAAGTTCCGGGGTGTACATAGATTAATTGATTAAAAGGTTGATTAATAGACTGTCTACTTTCCTCTCTCTTCCCTCACACTCACAAACGCAGACACAAGAGACTGCAGATGCTGGCGTCTTGAGTAATGAAAGTGTTGCAGGAACTCAACGGGTCAGACAGATTCTATAGAAGGAAGAAGGGTCTGGACCCGAAACGTCGCCTGTCCATTCCCCCCACAGACGCTGCCTGACCCGCTCAGTTCGTGCAGCGGTTTGTTTTCTGTGCCCTCAAGAAACGCGATTGTTATTGTTCGGTCGCCCATCACTGCCGGCTCCCTCCCTCACTCACTCAGACACACGCGTGCTCAAACCTACCCCCTGCCTAAAACCGCATGCCTTACAAAACAGAAATGAACTGATGGTAAGTGCCAAGGCCCAAACTGCCAGCAGCGTCAATTAATATTTCACCTCAGTTGCTCAGGCCTCCGACGTTACCCCAGCTGCCGCTTCCGCTTCTCCGAACCGGCGGCGCTGTCAGCTGACCGGAAGCGGCGGCGCGGCATGGCAACGACGCCACCTCGCGCAGCCCGCCTGGGCCCGCGCTCCCCGCTCGCTTCACCGAGGCCTACTTCCTTTGTCGTTCTTTTAAAATAATTCATTCATTTATTCTATATCTCTCCACATCACCGTCTATATCTCTCGTTTCCCTTTCCCCGACTCAATCTGAAGAAGGGTCTCGACCTGAAGCGTCACCCATTCCTCCTCTCCAGAGATACTGCCTGTCCCGCTGAGTTACTCCAGCTTTTTGTCTGAAGAAGGGTCTCGACCCGAAACGTCGCCTATCTCCTTCGCTCCTTAGATACTGCCTGTCCCGCTGAGTTACTCCAGCTTTTTGTGTCTATCTTCGGTTTTTGTGTCTATCTTGTGCCTACCTTCGGTTTAAACCAGCAGCTGCAGTTCCTTCTTACGCATTTGCAGTTCCTTCCTACACTTTAACTCCCCCTCCCATTCCCACACCGACATCTGTCCTGGGGCTTCCTCCATTGTCCAACGCAAATTGGAGGAACAGCACCTCGTATTTCGCTTGGGCAGCTTACAACCTAGCGGTCTGATTATGATTTCTCTAACTTCAAGTTTCACTGTCCTGATTAATTTTACAGTTTGCATGCTTCTTTGTAATCTTCCCCACAGCTAACAAACATGCTACACTTCCTTTGAGCAGTGTCTGCGTTGATCTGTCGTTTTCACACCTAACTCTTCCATATCTCTAGTCTCCTCCCCGACTCGCAGTCTGAAGAAGGGTCTTGACCCGAAAAAGTCACCCATTCCTTCTCTCCAGGGATGCTGCCTGAGTTACTCCAGCATTTTGTGTCTATGGTGTAAACCAGCATCTGCACTTCCTTCCTACACATGGCAACAAAAGGCCTGAACTTGTTTACAGCTTATCGACTGAGGAAGAGAAGTATAACTATGTCGCTATATTTTTTTTACAGAATGTCAAGGTTGCCTTGTTTATAACCAGGCTTTTATTTATTTTATTTAAAGATTTTATTTTTATTTTATTTAAAGATGTAATGAATATTGATATGTTGTATTCTTGAAACATAAAATAAATGATTTCAAACCGTTTTACAAAGCTCCTTGGGTTGGGATAAAGCGTTTCATAATTGACCTACTTTTTTGACGGGCAGGCGTTGCTGTTACATCGACTAAACCTCCACAAAAGCTCACACCTGTGAGCAAGAGATTGAATACTATTGGTGAATCTGCCCAGAAGTCTTTTATTGTGAGTTCTGGAGCTCGGAAATAACTGCAAACAGTAAAAAGACATGATGTCAAAGATTGTATTCATCTTTGACATCTGTTTTGTAGTAAATGCCTACTATGCTCTGTGTGCTGAAGCAAAGCAAGAATTTCATTGTCCTATCAGGGACACATGACAATAAACTCACTTGAACTTGAACTCTCAAAACAGAAAACTTTTCGTAGTATTGACTGTGAGAAGAATGTTTATCTAGATATTTAGAAGAACTTAATGATTTTATTGATGGAACTCATTCACATAGTTAACAACATGTGTTTAGGAAGAAACTGCAGATGCTGGTTTATACCAAAGATAGACACAAAGTGCAGGAGTAACTCAACAGATCAGTCAGCATCTCTGGGGAAAAATAATAGGTGATGTTTCAGGCCAGAACCCTTCTTCAGACCTGTACTTTTATTTTTCTGTAAAGATGCTGCCTGACCTGCTGAGTTACTCCAGCACTTTGTGTCTAATGAGATTTGTTGTTTTGTAGTGGTGATAAATGTGGTAGTATAATATTTATTTGTGAACATTGTTCAGTACTCAAAATCTGTAGACTATGTAAAATTAGGAAATTAAATTTCCCACGTATTTGAATAAATATTATTTGCCTGTTATAAATCATAATCTCATTTTCAAGAGGGAAAGTACAGGAGTAAGGGAATGTGAAAGTGATGGAAATTTAATTTAAAAGAAAATACATTTCCATTTATGTTCCAGAAGATCAAATAGTCAAATTTTTTTTTACATTGTTGTATATTTTTTCATTTATTTAAACAATTAGTTAACAATAAATGTGCAATGGGTTTAATAAAAGCTTTGCTCAGTAAAAAAGTGAATATAGAAGAGAGCATTTTTAAAGGACATAAGTTTAAGATGAGAGGGCAAAAGATTTAATAGGAAGCTAAGTGACAATGTTTTCACACAGCGGTTGGTGGGTAGATGGGATAAGCTAGGGATTAGTTGAGGTAGATATGCCAGAGGGATTAGTTGAGGTAGATACTATATAACAAGATTTATATAGTATATATAGACATTGGGCAGGTACATGGATAGGAAAGGTTCAGAGGGATTATAGACCAAACACGGGCAGGTTGGACTATCATAGATTGGGCAATTTGTTCGGCAAGTTGGGCCGATGAGCCTGTTTCCATGCTTTATGACTCTAGTGAAATATCGTTCACAGTATGCTAAATCTTTTGTCTCAGCATATGCTGTTTGTTAAGATCTGGGTATGTAAAATGTTCTTCAAAGGGTAATTTGTTGGAAAGTACTGTTTGAGAAATTAAATAAATCAGTCCTTTATTTTGTGCAGTTTGACAAACATTCTGATTATTGAGTGCCGCCTAGTAATCCTTCTTCATGTCTATGGTGACACTAAATACTGTTGTCATTTGACATTCCAATCTTCACTCATTTGAATACACTCTCAAACATTAATTAAGGAATTTACAGTAGAAATACAGATAATGTATTTGTGCACTAATGCATTTTTTATATCAGCAAATAAAAGTTTATCAGCAATGAATTAAAAAAAAAAAAACATGTTAAGATGTGTTAGCCACAATGGCCAGACTTGGAATGGCTTCAGTAATTATCCAAGGTTATTTTATAAAAGACCCATGTTACTGTGTAAGCTGCCATGCAGATTAAAATAGATATGATTTTTGACAATGTGCTTTAAATATGCAGGATTCTGCACATGTTGCAGACAAATTACACTGAAAATCTTTGTTCATTTTGGTGATGAGTTATTTATTTGGCTGTGTGGGCTGCTGAACAAGTCATTTTTTTGCTTAGCCTCATAATTTTTTCCCATTTCAAAAATAGACACGAAGTACTGCAGTGACTCAGCAGGTCAAGCAGCATTTTCTGGAGAACATGGATAGGTGAAATTTCAGGTCCATTTTTCCCCACAATTGTCCAGCACAAAATCTAGCTTTACTGGCCTACACTTACTCTGCATTATCCATTTATAAAAATATCAAATCAGCATCTGAAGCAGTCCTTCGGCCCTATGCGTGTAGTCAAAGACGAATGGAATATGACATAAAAAGCTTGTAATAGTTCTTACTTTACTTCCAAGACCCTGACTTTTTTGAAGAGGTAACCAAGAAAGGTAATGAGGGCAAGGCCATAGATATTGGACAATAGGTTAGATTGTATGGGATTCAGTGAGAACTAGCTAACTGGATGCAGAATTAGCTTCATGGAATAGTGGAAGGTTTCATCTTCAGCAAAACACAAAGTGCTGGAGGAACTCAGTAGGTCAGGAAGCATCTGTGGAGAGAATGGATAAGTGATATTTCAGCTCGGGACCTTTCTTCAAATTGATGGCAGATGGGTGGAGAAAGATAGAAAATGGAGGGAGGGGACGGGACAAAGCCTTGCAAGTCGATATAGTGGAGGGTGGTTGGATTGGTTAGATGGGTGGAGTAAGTGACATACGCTAAAAGTGAAAAGGAGGCAAAACTGTCAGACAAGGACAGAAGGGGGGGGAAAGTGAAAAGTTGGAGGGAGGGAAATGAGTGGAAAGGGAGGGAAAAGAAGAGAAAAAAACAGGTGGTGGATTCAGGATTGGGGGATGGGTGTATGAATGATGAGAAAGGAGTAGGGTGACGAGGGAGGATTGGGAGAAGGTGGGAGAAACGTGTGCACATTGGGGTTGGGGCAGAGGAAGGCATTTCTTGAAATTGCAAAACTCAATGTTCATACCGTTAGATTGTAAGCTCCCAAATGGAATATGAGCTGCTGTTCCACTAGTTTACGTGAGGCCTCACACCGGCAATGGAGGAAGTCAAGAACATAAAGGTTGGTATGGGAAAGGAAATAAAAATGGTTGGCAATTGGGATATCGAACACAGGCCTTGGTGGACACAGGGCAAGTGTTCAGTGAAACAGTCACCAAGTCTGTGCTTGGTCTTGATGGTGTAAAGGAGACCACATCAAGGACACTGCATTCAGTAGATGAAGTATGAAGAAATGAACGTGAACTTCTGCCTCACCTGATGGTGGGGGTGGGGGGCAGCTAGAATGGAAGCGAGAGAAGTGATGTAGGGACATCTATGGTCATCTATGCGTGGAACAGGAGATGAACAAGGTCCTCAACAAGTATTTCTCCTCTGCTTTTACTTTGGAGAAAGACATGAAGGCAAGGGAAGGCAAGACAATCAATGAAAATCTCTTAGGGGCTCTATATAACGGATGAGGAGGTGCTTGATGTCCAAAGGTGTATGCAGGTAGATAAATCTCCCATCTATTCAATTGGTGGGGATCTTTGAAAGAATATATGTCTTGATAGGAAGGTCTGGTCGCAGGAGGACCTTGTCACCCCGTCTGCCCTACCAGTGCCCAATAAACACCAAAAACACTGTTTTTCAAAAGAGGCGTAACGTGTGGATGCACAACAAAGTTTGATTATTAAATGGAAATGCTGTAAGAACTGCCAAAGGGGTGGATGGTGTTTGCAAATTACATGAGCAAGTTGCTGAAACCCCTCACTGCAGTCCCTGACCTGGCCACAAACCCTAACTTGCCAGACTTGCCTATTAAATGGGGGGGGGGGACAAACTATCCATGGCTCAGCAACAAAATGCATGCTTCACGGATGGCTCTGTCGTATCCGAAAATGGACAATGATGCTGGAAGGCAGCAGCTTTTAACGTTGCTTAGGCAAACATCTAGTATGGGTACACCACCCAAATAACCCTCCGCAAATGATGGAAATTCTCGCAGATGGGCAAGGTAAAACATTTTAGGTATTACCACAGGGACAGTCAGTGCCGATTCATTTAGATTCGGGAAAATTTACACAATGAGAGTAAGATATTTTACTGGAAATAAGAGCAGATATTACTTTGTCTTTCGGATTACAGGGATATCAAACCACGGCACGTGTTGGTGACTGTTTTGTTCTGGCAACTGTACCGGATGATTGAACCAAGAAGAGATTATGATGAATATGCACAGAGAAGATCAGCACCTGGAGGATATCAATCTTCTTAAATGAACTGATGATTTATACTGACATTTAGACTGTTATTACTTGTACTAGTATACTCAGTAACATCCAGTTAGATGGGTGCTAAGGTGGCCTAACAACTCCAAGGGATGGAATATAATGTAAGGGGGGTTAAACAGACCATGTCAGACTAGTCAGTCTGAAGGGTCTCGACCCAAACCATCGCCTATTCCTTCACTCCATAGATGCTGCCTCACCTGCTGAGTTTCTCCAGCATTTTTGTCGACCTTCGATTTTTTCAGCATTTGCAGTTTTTTCTTAAACATGTCCGCTAAAATAGTAAGATTAAACAAGAACTTACCAGTTTGAAGTTTGATCCTTATTTTATGAGGAGTAACGATGAGGGATTTCGTGAAGACCCCGCCAACACGCATGCACAACATTCTTCAAAGCAGCGGTGTGAAATCACAGATATTAGAATTGACTGAAGATAGTAAGATTTAAGAGAACTAATATACCAGTTGACCTTATGATAGAGGGTTGGGAGCGGAGGGCACGAAATCCCTCATCGTTACTCCTCATAAAATAAGGATCAAACTTCAAACTGGTAAGTTCTTGTTTAATCTTACTATTTTACTTCAGAGTCACATTAGTGACTTCGTGAAGATTTCAAAGCTCTGTGATTTCATGCCCTGGAACCAAGTCCATGCTCACACACTGCAATAATGACTGATGGAGGAAGTATGTTAACGTATTTCAGACTTGAAACAGAGCTGAAAAACAATAATGTTTTTTATTAATAACAAATAATAAACCCCTAACTTTGGGGAATGTTAGGAAACAGAACTTAAAACAGTGTCTGCAAATGTTGCGGGCGTGGCCACAGGTTTATTATAAAACCGCTGGATTGTACCCTCATTGGCCCAACCCGCTGTTGCGAGGATGTGGTCCATGGGAACCTCCATGGTCCTCGCCGCTGATGTGGACGCAGTAGAATGAGATTTTAAAATGTCAGTGTCTACCCCTGCTGCACCCAACACTACCCTGAGCCACCTGGCAATAGTCTGAACAGTTACCCTGTAGTGAGGGCGTTTAAAACTGATAAAAAGACCTACTTCCGTACCCCTGATATTCTTGGTGACATCTATATAATGTCGGAGGTAGGTGGCTATACAAAGGCGTTCATCAACAGGATATGCCAGGAATTCCAATTTTAGACCGGTTGTTCCAGGCCTGTGGTGTTTTAGTAACTCATCAATAAAGAAGGTTACTTTGGTGGGTGTCGAGACCATTTTGTCCAGTTTTAATTTGTGGAGGGTCTGGATCTGTTGTGCAGTGATGAGTGCCATCAGCATCACCACTTTGTAGGTGAGCTTCCCCAGTGGGTGATTCGAGACTGGTGCCCAACTCCTGAGTAGAGATAACACCAGTCCGATATCCTAGGTCAGAGAGTATCGCGGCCTGGGAGGGTTGGAATTAAAAATACCCCTCATTAGTTTGGATATCAATGGATGGGATCCCACTCCAACACTAAGGTACGATGATAATGCACTCCTTGCACTTGATGGCACTGTAGCTGAGGCCCTCGTCGAGGTGTAGGCCCACGAGGAATTCCAGGACATCCGTGATGGTGGCAGAGTTGTAGGTGGTACCAGTCCTGGAACAGAACACCTCCCATTTCCTTACATGGGTAAGGTATTGCTTCCTTGTGGACTCTCTGCACGACGCTGTGATGATATCCATGGTCCTGTTCGACAGCCCGAACTCCAGTAATGGTCTCTTCAGAACCTGCAAGCCAACAGGTTCAAATGACCATGGCACAGATGATTCTCCCCTGTTATGGGAGAATCATCAGGCGGTTCGGGCGTTTGGGAACCAGGAGAGACAGTTCCTTTACCATGTCGAGGACCACCAGGAACCATGGCTGAGTAGGCCAGTCGGGTATTATCAGTATCCCTGATGCGGAGTCTAATTGAATTTTCCGCAATACCCGACTGATGAGGCAGAAAGGGGGAAATGCATAGAAAAACATTCCTCCAATGCAGCGAGAAAGCATCCGACGCTACTGCCCCAGGGTCTGGTTCCCATGCGACATATGTTGGTATCTGATGGTTCAGTCTGGACGCAAAAAGGTCGATATCTGGTGTTCCATACTGAGCTATAATGTCAGTAAATACCTGGTGGTTCAACATCCATTCGGTGTTGTCATTGAATATCCGTGACCTGGTGTCCGCCACTGTATTTAGCTTACCCGGAAGGTAAGTAGCTGAAATCCAAATGTTTCTTTCAATGCACCAGTGTCAAATTGTGTTTGCCAATTCATCACAAGATATCGACTTGATACCACCCATATGATTTAAATATGCCACCACTATGGTGTTGTCTATTTGCATACGAACATGCAGATGATGCATGTTTGTACAGTAGGCCCGTAGTCCGTGAAACGCACCCAGCATTTCTAAATAGTTTAAACCTCGTGACTGAAGCAACGTAGATTCATGCAAATCCCATCTACCGCCACAACTGGAAGTGGTGTTGGTAGCTCCCCAACCGTGAGCGCTGGCATCAGTTTGTAACACGACTGAAGGGTTTGTAACTACGATGGGCTTAAAGCAATGTTGAATGTTGCTAATCCACCATTGCAGCTCATTTTTTGCTTTGGCCGGTAGCTGCATAGGTCTGTCAAAATGCCCAGCATAAGAATTTAGTGCTGAGATTTTTGCTCTTTGTAAGTTTTGATAATGCAATGGTCCATATTACGCAGCTGGAAATGTAGCTACAAGTTTGCCAATTACCTTAGCAGCATGTCGAATAGTCGGTTTTTTTGGCGCAAGCAAGGCTATTACATGCCTCTATTAAATTTGCCGTTTTGTTATTTGGTAAATTGATGGTCATGTGATTTGTGTTAATCGTGAAACCCAGATAATCCATTTCGACAGAGGGTGTTAATTTTGATTTGTCTGGATGGATGACGAACCCCAGCTTTTGAATTAGTAACTTGGTGCCTGTCACAGCTAATTTAGCCAATTCCAAGGTTTTTCCCACAATCAAGATGTCATCAAGATAGGCCGTGACTATGTGGTTTTGTTTTTGTAGAGACGCCAATGCTGGTTTCAATATTTTGGTAAATAACCTAGGAGTTGTTGTTAGTCCATTAGGCAGTGCTCTATACTGCCACAGCTGCCCCATCCAGACAAATTTCAAATATCTGCGGTGATCTTTATGTATAGGTACTGTATAGTATGTATCTTTTAGGTCGATGCAGGCCATGTAGTACCCTCCGGAGGGTACACAAAAAGCTGGAGAAACTCAGCGGGTGCAGCAGCATCTAAGGAGCGAAGGAGATAGGCGACGTTTCGGGTCGAGACCCTTCTTCAGACTGGTCAGGGATCAGGGAAACGAGAGATATAGACGGTGATGTGGAGAGATAAGGAACAATGAGTGAAAGATATGCAAAAAAGTATCGGTGATAAAGGGAACAAGCCATTGTAAGCTGTTTGTGGTTGTGAAAATGAGAAGCTGGTGCGACTGGGGTGGGGGAGGAGATAGAGATAGAGGGAATGCCAGGGCCCGAGGGCTGAGGGAGAGGTGGGAAGGGGAGGAGACAGCAAGGGTTAACAGAATTGAGAAAATTCAATATTCAAGCCCAAAGGATGCAGACTCCCCAAGCGGAAATATGAGGTGCTGTTCCTCCAGCTTGCGGTGTTGCTCACT
This sequence comes from Okamejei kenojei, assembly GCA_035221665.1. NCBI lineage: Eukaryota > Metazoa > Chordata > Chondrichthyes > Rajiformes > Rajidae > Okamejei > Okamejei kenojei. The sequence goes on from CM069147.1 coordinate 46,811,846, forward strand.
CTGGCCGTGGAGGAGGCCCAGGACCGAGAGGTCGGATGTGGAATGGGACGGGGAGTTGAAGTGCTGAGCCACCGGGAGGTCGGGTTGGTTATTGCGGACCGAGCGGAGATGTTCGGCGAAGCGATCGCCAAGCCTCCGCTTGGTCTCACCGATATAGATCATCTGGCATCTGGAGCAGCGGATGCAGTAGATGAGGTTGGAGGAGGTGCAGGTGAACCTCTGTCGGACCTGGAAGGACTGCTTGGGTCCCTGAAAGGAACCCTCCGGAAATCAGTTGTTTGGCAGTTTCAAATGTTTCCATCTTGAAGTGGGTATATTGCACAAAAGTATTCAGTTGTTAAATCAATAATAATACGACATCCACCATCTTTTTTTGTTTTGGTAAAGATGTTCGATACAAACTCAAGAGGTTCATGTTTGTTTTTCTCTATTACTCCCTTAGCATATAATCTAAATAGCTCTGCATGTCCTTCCACTTTCTCTTTTTGAGAAAGCACAAATTTCCGGCTAGGTACATGTTGAACTGGAGGGAGGAGTTTATTAATAAATTCAATTGTATAACCCTGAATACTGTGCAATATAAGAGGTCAGAAGTTATGGAGCTCCATGCATCCCCAAACAGGCGCAACCTACCTCCCACTTGTGAGGTTATACATGCAGTTTTCCCAAGGGAACCAGACCTACTTACCTCCATGGGTACCGATGGTGTTTGGTCTTCCGTCCTTGGTTCTTGGGAAGTGGAGGAGCTGTGGTGTGGGGTTGACACATTTTCCATGCAGGTCGCTCTGGGCCATGGCCTAAAAAAGACCTTTGTGGATATGGCCCAACCTTTGGGTTTGCACTCGTCACCCTGTCGGGGTGGAAGCGGGGCCTGTGGGTTGCGTAGGGATGCTGCCGTCGGTATGCTGGTGGCCTGCTAGTGGAAGATGGCTTTATCAAGCCCACTGCTTTGGCTTCCTCATCGAGGTCCTTGACCTGTTTAGGCAGGTCATCCCCAAACAGCAAGTTCGGCGACGGCATAGCGCTGGCTTTGCACAACGCTGCAAATTTGGGGTTGAGCGTGGGACGGATTGAGCTCTTCCTGAAACAATTGATTTCATATTGAGCGTTGCAGAACAGAGCTAACGCATCCTGCTGCTCTTCCGTGATGTCTGTACCATCAATGGACCTTGCAAATGTAGTCATTCCTGCAGTTAGCAGTTTTAACATTTTTTGAATTTTCAATTCTTGTGCCCTGATGCTAGGGCTTATGTTCCCCAATATGGGAGTATTGACGGTAGGCACATTCAGCGATACGCAGTTCTCTGGGGCCAAATACATTTCTGTGGTCTCGGTTATTACCTGCTCCTGTAGCTGGTGCGTAGTCAGGTAATTAATGCTTGTAGCTAACCGTGGCTGAAGTGGTTGGCCTTTCTGGGATGGCTGCGCAAATTTGGGCACAATCTCCAGAAGTTCCTCTTCCTGCATCCCATGCAACTTTGGATCTTCCGTCAACCCCTCCTCAAAGTCAGCCAACCCCTGACTTCTGGCACTCCAATCCGAGGAGGGAGAGATGTTGGGCAGTCCTGGATAAGGAGCTGTCGTGGACCTGTGTGATCCATGGAACCCATTCTCCTGCAGTTGCTCCATCATCCGCTCCATGCGGGCAATGCGATCGCCGTCGCTATCTGCGAACGACAGGTCGTCTTCCCCAGACTCAGCTGAGTCAATGGGGCTATGACCACCAGTCCGTACCCTGTCGGGGTGGATTTTCCCGGACTGTTGCGGTAGAAAGTCGGTGCCTGACACTCCTGCGGGGCTACGCGACTTCCGTGCGTATCTGCTGCCAGTCCGCGGTCTTCGGGACTGAAGCGGTGGAGAGTCGGTGCCTGCCGCTCCAGCGGGGCTATACGACTTCCATGTGGATCTGCCGCCAGTCCCCGGTCTTCCGGACTGAAGCGGTGGAGAGTTGGTGCCTGCAGTATGAACGGGGCTACACGACATCCGCGCGGATTTACCGCCAGTCCGCGGTCTTCCGACTGAAGTGGCGGAAAGTCGATGCCTGCCGTATAAACGGGGCTACTCGACTTCCGTGCGGTATTACCGCCAGTCCGCAGTCTTCCGGACTGTCGCGGTGGAGAGTTGGGGCCTGCCGTATGAACGGGGCTATCCGATTTCCACACAGTTTTGCCGCGAGTCCGCGGTCGTCCGGACTTGAGTGGTGGAGAGTCGGGGCCTGCCTGATGAACGGGGCTTCCCGACTCCCGCGAGGTCCTACCACCAGTCCGCAGTCTTCCGGACTGTAGCGGTGGAGAGTCTGGGCCTGCCGACAGAACGGGGCTACCTTCCCGCCAGTCCGCGGTGGTTTTCCCGACTGCGGAACGGGGGCTGCCGTAAATTCAACGGCCAGCTCCGGGGAATTAGGCCACTGAACTTTTTTCGCGAGAAGGTCCAACCACAAGAGCACAATAACAACTCCAAGGGCGGACGCACTAAATGGCCTTATCTGCACATGGGTTATGATTGGTGAAAATGTAGGTAAAAGGGTCTTTTGGAATAAACGTGACACAAGGTGTCTGGCTCAGTTACGTGTCTTTTATTCTTTACTTTCTGTTGTAGTATTCAGTAGATCCTACAACTGGTAACCCCGATGTGATTTGAACATGCAGCCTACTCCCATTTCCCAAGAGCACTTTCACCCTAACGCCGGATGAGTTCTCACCGCCGCGAACAGACATTTGGTCAGAAATCAGTCACGCTCGACTTCGGTCTACAGAAAACATTTCACTGGATTTTCACAATTGCCGGCATATCAAAACCTATTGTCGGAGCGGATTTTCTTTCACACTTTTCTTTGCTAGTGGATTTTAAAATTCGCCGCTTAAGTGATTACTGCACCCGCGCACAGGTGAACTGCATCTGCCGTCCGGCAATGACTATCTCTCACCTTACCAGCCTCCAACCCAGCACCAGCACATATCAGGAATTACCTCGAAAACAATTTCCACGACTAATAACTCCGTCTTACTGGCACAATGATATCAAACACTCTGTCGCGCATCATATTCAGAGCCGTGGCCCTCCAGTTTCGGCAAGAGGGCGCAGGTTACCCGAAGATTGCCTCAAAGTTGCAAAGGCAGAATTTGACCGTATGTTGGTGCTCGAGATCATCCGCAGGTCTAAGAACTGCTGGGCATCTCCTCTTCACATGGTCCCGAAGAAGTCTCCTGGAGATTGGTCACCCTGCCGCGACTACCATTCACTAAACAATGCCACTATTCCAAATCGATACAACATCCCAACATCCCTTGCAGGATTTCTCTGCAAGCCTACAGGGCAAGCAGGTAATTTGATCGATTGCGGCGAACACCTGCTGACCTCCAACGCTGCACACATGTTTTGGTCCGACACAACGTCGATCGCCGACCTCTTCAGCAAGCATACGATGGCCGTTACCAAGTCATCCTACACCTACCCAAATGTGATCTATCAGAATGGAAAGGGTACACAAAAAGCTGGAGAAACTCAGCGGGTGCAGCAGCATCTAAGGAGCGAAGGAGATAGGCGACGTTTCGGGTCGAGACCCTTCTTCAGACTGGTCAGGGATCAGGGAAACGAGAGATATAGACGGTGATGTGGAGAGATAAGGAACAATGAGTGAAAGATATGCAAAAAAGTATCGGTGATAAAGGGAACAAGCCATTGTAAGCTGTTTGTGGTGTGAAAATGAGAAGCTGGTGCGACTGGGTGGGGGAGGGAGATAGAGATAGAGGGAATGTCAGGGCCCGAGGGCTGAGGGAGAGGTGGGAAGGGGAGGAGACAGCAAGGGTTAACAGAATTGAGAAAATTCAATATTCAAGCCCAAAGGATGCAGACTCTCCAAGCGGAATATGAGGTGCTGTTCCTCCAGCTTGCGGTGTTGCTCACTCTGGCCGTGGAGGAGGCCCAGGACCGAGAGGTCGGATGTGGAATGGGAGGGGGAGTTGAAGTGCTGAGCCACCGGGAGGTCGGGTTGGTTATTGCGGACCGAGCGGAGGTGTTCGGCGAAGCGATCGCCAAGCCTCCGCTTGGTCTCACCGATATAGATCATCTGGCATCTGGAGCAGCGGATGCAGTAGATGAGGTTGGAGGAGGTGCAGGTGAACCTCTGTCGGACCTGGAAGGACTGCTTGGGTCCCTGAAAGGAGTGGAGGGGGGAGGTGAAGGGACAAGTTTTGCATTTCTTGCGGTTGCAAGGGAAAGTGCCCGGGGAAGGGGTAGAGTGGGAGGGGAGGGAAGAATGGACAAGGGAGTTGCGGAGGGAGCGGTCTTTGCGGAAGGCAGACAGGGGGGGAGATGGGAAGATGTGGCGGGTGGAGGGGTCACGTTGGAGGTGGCGAAACTGGCGGAGGACTATATGTTGTATTTGCCAGCTGGTGGGGTGAAAGGTGAGGACCAGGGGGACTCTGCCCTGTTTGCGAGTGGGGGAATGGGAGCGAGGGCAGTGTTGCGGGGTATGGAGGAGACCCTGGTGCGAGCCTCATCAATAGTGGGGGAGGGGAATCCCCGTTCTCTGAAGAATTAGGCCATTTGTGATGACCTGGTGTGGAACACCTCATCCTGGGAGCAGATGCGGCGTAGACGGAGGAATTGGGAATAGGGGATGGAGTCCTTACAGGAAGCAGGGTGGGAGGAAGAGTAGTCCAGGTAGCTGTGGGAGTCAGTAGGTTTGTAGTGGATGTCGGTCAGGAGCGTATCACCTGCAATAGAGATGGTGAGGTCAAGGAATGGTAGGGAAGTGTCGGAAATGGTCCAAGTGTATTTGAGTGCCGGATGGAAGTTGGAAATGGTAGGGAAGTGTCGGAAATGGAAAAGTATGGAAAAAAATGGAAAACGGAAGTATCAGAATGGAAAAACTGACACCGTACCTGTCAACCGGTTAAAGCCAGCACATGTCGAAAATGGACCGACTACCTCACCCACCAAACCGGAGAAATCACAAGATCCCAACACTTCCTGTCAAAGACCTCCCACACTGCAGTACCAAACAAGATCAGGCCATAAAATCCACCCGCCAGACCCGTACGGGGCAGGACAAAGCCAGGCAGTCACCACCTTGTATGGCTCGGTGGCTGAGGGGGGAGCTGTGGCACTTTCACTCCCACATTTGATTTGCATACAGCATGTAACCGCTGGCAACTCGCCAGCAGCCTCACGAGAAGGTCCAGCCACAAGAGCTCAATAACATCTCCAAGATCAGACCCACTAATTGGCCTTAACTGCACACAGGTTATGATTGGTGAGAATGTAGGTAAGAGTCTTCTGGAATAAACGCGACACAAGATGTCTGGATCAGCTAAGTGTCGTTTGTTCTTTGCTTTCTGTCATGGGATTCAGTAGATCCTACAGGACCAGTAAATCATGAAGCCACCTGTGAGATAACTAAGATAAACTTTGCCTGCCTGGAGACATCCAAGACTACATCCGAACCACCCGCCGGGAGTATCCTGGCGAGCGGGGGCCAAGCCCATCAGTAGGCCCAGCTCACACGCCACGGTCTGAGGCCCTGCTCACTGAGGATGGACCTGCCCAGTAAGCCCAGATCGCCCACCACGGACTCTGAACTTAGCCACAAACCACCTGTGCCGCCAAGATCCAGGAGGAAGGAGGGACTCGCGACAATTGCCATGAGCAAGGGGGTCCGCCGAGAGTGTGGGGGGTCCGTCGAGATCGTAGAGGGACCGTCCAGAGCGAGTAGACCATCGAGAGCGAAGGGGGACCTGCGCGGCCAAGAGCTACCCGGCAAGTGGGCTGCTGAGAACAAAGTGGGACCTGGTGGGGGGGGCACGTGCGGCGGCAGGCAGAAGATAAGACATAGCGACTCTTGTGCACTGTCTAGGAGAGGTCTGCTGTTTTACCGGGTTGTATGCAAAACAAAGCATTTCACTGTACCTCGGTACATGTGACAATAAAGTATCATTGAATTGAATCATTTGATAGGACACATAACACACCATTATGCTACAAAGGAGGCCAGCTCTTTTTATTATTAAAAAATGTTATCCAACTTCTATTATGTCTCAAGATATACTTTTACTTCTGCTGCCCTCTTCCATCTCAATCTTTCTCCTGCTCTTCATACTATTACAGACTTCTCCTTTTGTTCTCTCTGCTCCCCTTCTCTATAATTTAAAACTTGTTTTTTTTTCATTTCTGGCAATAGATCTGCCCTGAAACTCAAATTCTGTTTTTCTTTCAACAACTCTTCCCTTTCCAGCATTTTCAGTTTCATTTCAGAATTCTAGCATCCAGAATATTTTGCTTTTATCATCTCCATAAGCTTCCTGCAAGAGATTGCCTTTCATGAGCTTTCTTGAAATAGTGCGGTTAGAACTAAAATTAGAAAGAATAAACAGTATTGGCAACATGATCCCAACAACCATTGTTTATCACTAACCAATTTATTCCGGATTTGTTTCAACCATTCTATTTAGCACAATATTAACTCCAATAACAATGAGAAAAGAGTAACCAGCGTTACCTTCATTTAGTGAATATACAATATGCAATATATCATGAATAAATGTCAGAAATCAGTTGATTAATATTTTTAAGATTTTTAAAAATCGAAACAAAATAACGTGAGAAAAATTGTCATTTGAAAGAGAAAAAGAAATTAAACAAAGAAAAGCAAAAAAATATATTTTCTTTGTTATGCTGTGTCCTTCCAGATTTGGTGAAGTGTAATATCTGAAAAATAAATCATTTCTAAAGTTTGAATGTAATAAAAAAAACGAGCAGATATGGTTATCTATGATCTTACAGGTTTCAGGCAGATGTATTTAGCCTATTTATGTATTCTGTTGAATCAACTTTTATTGTGTTTTGAAGCTAAAATAGTTACAATCAAGGCTTCAATGAATTGGTTAATAATATTTGAGATCTGTATAAAAACAAATACTAAATCCAAGGATAATGTTTGTAAGAAATGTCATAGTTCTGTTAATTTGGTACAATTACATTTCTTAAATGAAACTGTGTCTAGCACCGAGGCTTTTCATTTGCAGTGGTAGCTTTCACAACAAACAACTGGCTGAGAAAGTAAAGCTGCACAACAGCACATAAGACAATGATTACGCTCTGGGAAAATGACCACCAGAACACATAATTATTCAGTGCCAGCGCGACAAAGTAATCAGCTCCTTTATGCATCCTTGCAAAATTATAGTATTTCCACATATGGAAGACGTAGTTCTGCAATTTCATAGCTGTTTCCTGCAGGGAGATAATGGTGAAAAAGAGATTTTAAATTTGGCACAAGATATATTAGTTTAAAATGATAATTGATGTAACAAATCAAAACAGCAATGCAGAATTAATAGAATGCATTAAATAACAAGTTGAACCTATTTGGACATGCGTGTGCATACACACTCTTACAATAATAGATAAGAATCTATGTCCTGTTAAAAATCATTGCTTTGATATCTAGACAATGCTGAGTTAATGGTCTCGGGCAAGAAGCAGTTGAAGCATTTCATCAGTGTCCCTGTGATGAGGAATGAGAATATCTAAACAGTATATTGTAGCAGCACCCAGTGGTGAAGCTGTGTATTCAGAACCCTCACCATTGATCGGGACTGTAACGTGATCGGGGGTTCGTTCACGGGTTTTTCGGTATGTTCAGTAGCTAGTGCTCCTCACGACAACAGGAGCTTCGATCGTTTATTCCTGACCAAGTACACATGTAGTTCGAGTGTTGTTTCACTAATAAAGAACATTTTGCTCTACCTGCCTGGACTCACTACAATATCTAAATGTTGTATAAATACAAGCTCTGCCTTACCAGGCAAATTCTGAGGTCTGGACTCACAGCAGTTAAAAAAAAAACAATGTATAGGGAGGTTTCACAGCAGTCGGGTCACGACCCATGACCCTTGCTGTTGCTACGCTACGCCAAGTGGAGTACACGCGATGAACCGCAGGTAAGCACTGACCATTGTTTCCAGCGTAGCGGGCCCGTTAAAACCCGCCAAAATTGTCAATTGTTGCGCTGTAAATAATTATGGAAATCGGGATAGGCGTGAGAGACATTTAGCCTACTTCAGAATTCCAAAAGTGAGGAGAAATTACGGTAGATCGAAGCGAGAGCTGAAGGGACAACAACAACCAAAGGGCTTGACGAACATTGGCCGTTTGCTCACTGCATTTCATCAACTAAGGCATTATTTGTGTTTTTTCTTGATTCCTTTGGCATCTAAAAGGTTTCAAAAGTGATAAAGCGGGCTGTAAAATTTTTAAATCGCCCATGGTTCCCAAGTGGGTTTTTACATACAAAAACAAAATGCCTCTGAAGCAAAATTTACAGCCAGATTTATCACTTCTGAGAATTTTTAGATATCAAAGGAATCAAGAAAAACACAAATAATGCCTTACTGTTGATAAAATGCAGTGAGCAAACGTAATAATTCCCAATATTTTCAATTCCAATATCTGCACGGCCAATGTTCGCAAGCACTTTAGCTGGTGTTGTCCCTTCAGCTCTCGTTCTCTTTAGCTTCATTTCGCTTCACGTTTGGAATTCTGAAGTTGGGTACATGTCTCTCACACTTACCCCGACTTCCACAATTTTTTACAGCGCAAAAACTCAACATTTTGGCGGTTTTTAACAGGTAGGAAAGTACGCATTTCTTGCATTAATAACATATACCGTAAGTTACGGATGTCCTCCAGATGGATTGAGCGGCTCCGTGCGTCAAGCCCTATGACCCAGTGACCTTACGTGCAACCCCCCTATGGTAAGAGTCAACAAAGATGTGTTGATGGGCTCTCTCTATAATTGCACTAATGTGCTGTGCCCAGGCAGATCTGCAAAGATATGCATGCTCAGGAATTTTTCTATTATTTTCTTAACTTTCATAACTTTTTAAAATTTATTTGTGGGGTTTGTTTTCCATTGGAAAATTAACACTCATTACAATGTGAACTACTAAGATCTGTTTTCTAAACCTTCTCCAAAAATGATGGGTAGTGCTGAGGAGTTACTGCCGCTCGTGTTGCAGATGGTACACACTGCTCCTAAAGTGCACTAATGCTGCAGAAAGTTAATGTCGAAGATAGTAGATTGAATACCAAATAGAGTTCAGCTCTTTAGTCCACATTGACCAACACAATAATGAGTCAAATAGTCCTGGTGGAACCAAAACTGAGTAGCAGTAAACAGGCTATTGATGTGTGAGACCATTCAATACCACAGTTGAAGAACCCTTTAATTTTGTTGTTATTGATTCATATGCTGCTAATTGATGGGATTGCATTTATTACTATTTATTGTGGACAGGATTTTTAACTGTAGTCATAGAGCACAGAAACATGCCCTTCAGACCAACTCATCTATGTCGACCAAGGTGCCCCATCTAAGCTAGTTCCATTTATCTCCATTTCTCCCAATATCCCTCTATATTTCATATTATGGTTCTGGTGGATTCTGAATTAAATCATGCCACGAATCAAACAAAAGTCAAAAGTTCTTATAATGTACTTGCATGCTTCATTCCTTGCACCAACATTACCTAAATATATTAATCAATTTGATACTTATTTATGAATCTTATTCCATGCCAATCATCTGCCACATTTGCTTACATTTCTCAGTCAGAGTAATGTAACAAAAATGGTGCTATTGATATTTCAATTTTGTTGAAAATTATTTAAAGCACGTTTTTTGTAGTAGCAGCAGCTCTAGAGGAGTGTTTCAAGAATTTAAAAAAGGCTTTAAACATGTGAATATTTTGGTTTAGACACACCTGTGTTCTTATTTTCAAACTACTTACGTAGAGTATATGGTTAGTAACAGGATTCAGTATGCTTACTAGGTTCTGAAGTTACTTGGCATTTTAGTATTGGTGCCTATCAACTGTGTAGTCAGTATGAACTGAGAAAGAGGATGGGGTCAGATATGGAAAGTCTGCTTCCAGTGAAGTTGTATTCAGTGAAATACTAATGGTTATAATTTTACACACAGTGAAAAATAATTAGATTCACTTTTTATGTTACTCATGGACGTATGATGACTCTTTGAGAGTCTGTCATTGAAGATTTCCTCCAATCCAGTGGTGGCACAGTTGTGCAGCGCTAGAATTGCTGCTCTTCAGTGCCAGAGACCCGGGTTCAATCCTGACTACGGGTACCGTCTGTTCGGAGTTTGTACGTTCTCCCTGTAACCTGCATGGGTTTTCTCTGAGATCTTCGGTTACCTCCCATTTTCCAAAGATGGACAGGTTTTTAGGTTAATTGGCTTGGTATAAAACATGTAAATTGTCCCTAGGATAGTGTGTAGGATAGTATTAATGTGTGGGAATCGCTGGTCGGTGTAGACTCGGTGGGCCGAAGGATCTGTTCCCACGTTGTATCTCTAACCTATACTAAACTAAACAGTAGGTCTCTGATTTATTACAAACAACTGAAAGGCTCTGAAATCAGTTGAAATAACTTGATCTTGAAATGCAGAGTCCAAATCAGGATGTATGAAACAGGAAGTATAACATAAATTAAAATGGATGAATGAACAAAATAAAGATTGGAAATACAGATGTTGTGAAGAGAGCTTGATCAAAGAAGCAGATAGAAAAACTAAATAAATTGCTTCAATTCCCTACTAACCAGTTACTTCCAAAGGAGTGGGGCTCCACACTTGAAAAATCATTTCCCGAGGTCAGAGAGATTCTCCAGCAGTACCTGTCATGCCCTTAGAAAGCAACCTACTCAGTGAACACCTAGTTACGATATTTTAAAAGATAATTTTAGTGCAAAACTATTGCTGTAATTTCAAATTCAAGTTTCTTGGTGAACCCTCTGACAGCAGACCACATGGAGTAGCAGATGTTTACAATTTATTGATATGAAAATTAAAATGTGTGATTCAAATCCAAAAAGTCGATTTCCCTACCCCTCCCATCAGGGAATTATCCTGCATTCTTTTACTTTACTTTAGAGATACAGTATGGAAACAGGCCCTTCGGCCCACAGTCCACGCCGATCAGCCATCACCCCATACACAAGCACTATCCTGCACACTTGAGACAATTGACAATTCTTACCAAAGCCAATTAACCTACAAAACCTGTACATCTTTGGAGTGTGGGAGGAAACTGGAGTACCCAGAGAAAACCCACACTGTCATAGGGAGAACGTACAAACTCTGTACAGACTGCACCTGTAGTCAGGATCAAACACGGGTCTCTGGTGCTGTAATGCAGCAACTCTACCGCTGCACCACTATGCCACTCCAATTCATTGACATTCAGTAAAAGATATTGAAGAATCAATTGGATCATTAAATAACGGAAAAGCGGCAGGCCCTGATGGCTTAGGTGTTGAATTTTATAAGAAGTTTCATGATCTGATCTCTCCACGTTTACATACAATATATAAATATGCTTATGAACAAGGAAAGTTACCAGAATCATTAAACGAGTCTACAATTACACTTATCCCTAAAGCTGATAAAGATTTGGAGGACCCTGGATCATATAGAGCAATAGCTCTTTTAAATACAGATCAAAAAATACTAACTAAAATTTTATCTCGGAGGCTAAGTTTAGTGATTAATAAATTAATACATCATGACCAAACAGGTTTTATTCCAAAACGCTATTCATCCTATAATCTGAGACGTCTATTCAATGTCATGTACTCAAAAAGAGTGAATGATGCTGAACTAGCTGTCATATCCTTAGATGCTGAAAAAGCATTTGACCAGGTTGAATGGCCATATTTATTTAAAATAATGCAGAAATTTCAACTGGGGGATATATTCTCCAAATGGGTAAAAATCATATACTCGAATCCAACTGCAAGAATATTAACAAATCAAATGCTATCAGCAAAATGTAAACTCTTTAGGGGTTGTAGACAAGGATGCCCGTTATCACCATTATTATTTGCTCTGGTAATAGAACCATTAGCTGAAAGGATTAGATCAGAACCAGAAATATATGGATATAATACCAAAACTACAACGAATAAAATATCTCTATACGCAGACGACATCTTAATTTATATTACAAAACCGGAGATTAGTATTCCTAATCTATTTAATGTTATAACTAAGTTTAGTACATTTTCTGGGTATAGAATTAATTGGAATAAAAGTGAAATTATGCCTATAACTGGAATAAAATTAAATATATTAGAACAATTCCCACTTAAAATAGTTACGGACAAACTCAAATATTTAGGAATTAATGTATCTAAATCGTATAACTAATCTATTTAAATATAATTACCCGCAATTATTAAATAAACTAAAGAAATATATTTTATATTGGAAAACACTACCTATATCAATGATCGGTAGAATAAATGCTATAAAAATGATTTTTTTTACCACAATTGTTATATTTATTTCAAGCAATCCCTTATATCTCCCTAAAATGTTTTTTAAAAATATAGATACTTTGGTTAATAGTTTTATTTGGGACTATAAAAACCATCGAATAAGTAAAAAACATCTATGTAAATCTAAAATAAATGGTGGACTAGCACTACCAAATTTCCTATATTATTTCTGGGCAGTTCAGATTAAGAATATGAATTTTTGGTTGGTAAATTTAGATCATGAACCAAGCTGGCTAAAGATGGAAAAGGAAGACTGTTTGCCTTTTGATGTAGGTTCGATTCTTTTTGCACCAAGGGAAGTACAAAAAAAAATGTATGGTAACAACCCTATAATTCATAGCTATAGACGTATTTGGAAACAAATAGTTAAGACCCTACATATGGATAATTTGTCACTTTGTTTGCCAATTATGAATAATCCTTTGTTTAAGCCCTCTGTATTGGACAAGGGGTTTAAACATTGGAATGATTTAGGAATTAAAAGGATAGAACACCTTTATAAGGAAGGAAAATTTCTCTCATTTCAAGAGTTACAGGATATCTATGGATTGCAGTCAAATAACATATTTAGGTATTTACAAATTAGAAAATTATATTAAGTCAAATATGCAAGACTATAAAAATAGAAAACCAGGATTATTAGATGAATTGTTTAATAAACACCCAAATACAGAAAAATTAATAGCGTATATATATAATACTATTTTGGATAAGGAAATCCCAACTTCGGAAATATATCGACAAACATGGGAAAATGAAATGGGTTTATCTATAACGAAGGAAATTTGAGAAGAAAGTCTACAATGTATACATCGTTGCTCATTAAATGCTAGACATATATTGATACAATTTAAGGTATTACACAGATTACATTACTCAAAAACGAAATTAAATAGAATTTATTCTAACATTTCTCCTATTTGTGATAAATGTCAGAACTTGGAAGCTAATTTAACGCATAGTTTTGTAACATGTATAAAACTTAATTATTATTGGATAGAAATCTTTAGAGTTATTTCTGAAGTTCTTAAAATTAAACTAGACCCAGATCCAAAATTAATAATATTAGGAGTTTCGGATTCAAATCTAACATTAACAGTAAACCAAAGAAATTTCTTGGATTACTGTTTGATAATAGGGAAAAAATTAATATTGAAATTTTGGAAGGGAACATTATCCCCCCACAATTAAAATGTGGACAGTGGAAATGTTGGAGACGTTGCATTTGGAAAGAATCAGATTGGTCCTAATGGATAAACACGAACTCTTTGAACAGATATGGTCTCCATATATAGAATATTTGAAGGGGTAGCTGTTCTTGGCATCACAACTCAATGGATACCCGGCAGGATTAGATGAAAATAACTCTTTGTTTCTCTTTTTGATTTGTATACATGTCTCCATTAATATTGTATTTGAAATAGTTATTCACTATTAAGATGTATAGTATAATCTCTCTCTTTTTCTATATAATACTTTATTTTAATTAAATATAAATAACAAGAATATATACATATACATATATATTTTTTCTCCTCTTTTTTCTTTTCCACTTTTTTTATAATCAAAATTATTAATTAATCACCACTTCTATTGATTAAAATCTATTCTTTTCTTTTTCTACTTTAAAAAAAAATAGAAGTTTATAAGTACTATTCGTAACATTCGTATACTTATTGAAATAAGTTGGTTGTGTATTGTAAAAGTTGTAATACCATTGTTATGATGGATTCCTTTTAATAAAAATATTATTCCAATTCATTGACTTGCATATGTTTTTTTCCCCAATCTAAGTAGTGCATAGAGCCAAAAGGTTTAAGTTCCAAGAACCATGTAAGTGTTTTCACATGAGAATCAATCTTCAGCAACAAATTTCATCCCAGCGTATGCAAGTTTTACAATTGATGTGTATAACTAAAGATATTGGAGGTTAAGTGTGCATTTTTAACCAACAGTTTGCCTAAAAAGACTCAATGCAACCAATACATTTCCATTTTACATTTTTGCTCAAATATCAATATTAAATGATGAATGTTCCAAAGCTCTTTTTTGCCATAAAATTGCTGATGTGTCCATTCATAATGAATATCCTTTTGCCGTTGTTTGTAAATGTTAACCTGCTATATTTTTACCAGTGTAGTTTTACTACTTTGTTGTTGGCCAAACCACAGAAACGACATAAGACACCAAGTGTTAGAGTAACTCAGCAGTTCAGGGAGCATCTTTGGAGAACATAGATAGATGATGTTATGACGATTCAGGTTGGGAACCTTCTTCAGACTGACTGTTGTGAGGGTGGGGAGCTGGAAGAGAAGTGTGGGCAGGATAAAACTTGGCGAGTGATGGGTGGATACAAGTCCAGGTGTGGGGAGCTGGGGCGGGGGGGGGGGGGGGGGGGGGGGGGGAGGGGGACAGATCGGCAGATGGTTGGACAAAGGCCTGAGATGAAAAGTCAAAAGATATGAGAGAAGAAGAGGTGCTAATTGTGACGCTAGAGGAAGGAATATAGGCGGAAGGGAACAGCGGAGGGGGAAGGAGAGGAATAAGTGCAAATCCAGGTGGGGCACAGGGAAGAGAGGGTGAAAAACGTCGGTGTGGGGATGGATGGGAGAAGGAGGGATTGTTTGAGGTAAGTTACCTCAAATTGGAGAATTCAATTATCATACTGTTAGATTGTAAGCTCCCTAAGCAGAATATGAGGGTGCTGTTCCTCCAGTTTGCATGCAGCCTCTCACTGCAATGGTGAAGGCTCAGGACAGAAATGTGATTATGAGGTTATAATGAGGGTTTTATCTTGAGAGCTGTGCATAACCTGAACTGTCCATGTTAGGATTGTGTGTGTGTGTGTGTGTGTGTGTGTGTGTGTGTGTGTGTGTGTGTGTGTGTGTGTGTGTGTGTGTGTGTGTGTGTGTGTGTTAGGAGTGTGTGTGTGTGTGTGTGTGTGTGTGTGTGTGTGTGTGTGTGTGTGTGTGTGTAAGAAAATGACAGAAACAGCTGTGATGGGAGAGTGAGCGGTGGTGCAACCTGGCCTCAGTGAGCAGAGGCAGCAAATCCAAACGCAAACTACCCAAGCGGAATACAAGATGCTGTTCCTCCAATATGCTTGCGATCTCTCTCTGGCACAGATCAGAAAGGTGATTATGGGAAAGGGAGTTCCCAGCATAATCAATCCGACGAATATCCCGACACAAAACAACACCTAGCATTTTCCCCAGAGATGCAGTCTGACCCACTGAGCTACTCCAACACTTTTTTGAAAACCAGCATCTGCAGTCCACAGAAAAGACATATTGCTTTGAAGAGGGGTTACACAAAAAGCTGGAGTCAAGCAGCATCTAAGGAGCGAAGGAGATCGACGTTCGGGTCGAGACCCTTCTTCAGATGGTCATCAGGGAAACGAGAGATATAGACGGTGATGTGAGAGAGATAAAGAACAATGAATGAAAGATATGCAAAAAAGTATCGATGATAAAGGGAACGAGCCATCTCTTTGTGGTGTGAAAATGAGAAGCTAGTGCGACTAGGGTGGGGGAGGGAGATAGAGATAGAGGGAATGCCAGGGCTGAGGGAGAGGTTCAGAATCGATGTTCAAGCCCAAAGGGATGCAATCCCCAAGCGGAATATGAGGTGCTGTTTCCAACTTGCGGTACTCTGGCCATGGAGGAGGGCAGGACCGAGAGGTTACGGCATGGGAGGGGGAGTTGAAGTGCAGTTTGGTTTTTGCGGACGACGGAGGTGTTCGGCGAAACGATCGCCAAGGCCTCCGCTTTCTCACCGATATAGATCAAGCAATGCAGTAGATGAGGTTGGAGGAGGTGCAGGTGACCTCTGTCGGACCTGGAAGGACAAAGGAGTGGAGTAGGGAGTGAAGGGACATGTAGCATTTCTTGCGTTGCAAAAAGTGCTGGGGAAGCAGTTCTCGCGGAGGGAGCGGTCTTTGCGGGAACGGGTGGAGGGGTCACGTGGAGGGGCGAAAAACTGGCGGAGACTATCTGTTGTAATCCTTAAGATAAATTAACACAAGATCTCATCAATAACTTTGATGATATCTTGCAATGAAATAGCTGAAATGTATCATTCAGTTGAAACATTTACTGTTCCCTCTTTCCAAAAATATCATAGCAAAAGATAAAAGATCTTTTTGATCCAAAATGTGACAAGAAGTTGCTCAAGCAAAGTTGATAAAAACCTTTAAAAAAAATCAAATTATGATAGTTCATGTAAATGTAAATAGTATTATATGCATTATTAACAACTTGCAGTTAGATTTATGCAGTATATTTAACATATTTTAAAAGAGAAGAAAGGAGGAGAAATTTGTAGTAATCAGATTTTTAGATAAAACGTTATGATTTAAGAATGATCTACAGTATGAGGCAGTAAAGATAAGTTTAAAGGGAGTGCGAGAAACAGGTCCTGGTCAGTTTGAAGAGAGCATTGGAAATAGGGGCCCCAGTAAATTGAATAGGAGGTCAGCCACTGGGTCCCCACAAGTCAAAAGAAAGTTCAGGAGCCAGGGGCACAGCAAGCTGGAAAAGAGTGTGGGAGACAGATTAAAATTACCATCTTCTCACTGGTACCATTGTTTGAATTAAAATGATGCCCCATACCTGATTTAGTTGTTCTGAAGTTAATTTGGCCACTTGTTCCACTGGATGTTTCTATCAAATATCCATTGGGTCCATTAATTGTGGCAGTGACAGCTCTGTCGTTCTGTAATCCCATTACCCATTGAACCTAGGAATAATATTTTAAAAGTGCTGTTTCAAGTTTATGAAATGTTTTATTATATATTGTATTATGCAGCTGATGAACTCAGTAATCATTCAAAAGTGCATGAGATGTATCTGTTATTCCTCATTTAACTGACGCAGGTATGACATGCTTTGTTGCATTACTAATAATCTTAGACAATTCTTTTTAACAATATAATGGAGACTGTATGGAGACTGAATAACTGTAGATGCTGGAATCATGACCAAAGCAACAAAGTTCTGGAGGAACTCAGCAAGTCAGGCAGCATCTGTGGAGGGAATGGACAGACAACATCTCAGGTCGAGACCCTTCTTCAGGCTATTTGGTGTCGTGAAAAAGCTGGAACAGAGATGTGGAGGGCAGAGCCTGGCAAATGATAGGTGGATAACATGGTCGAAGAGCAGTAGTGCAGCGGAAATTGGGGGGGGGGGGGGGGGGGGGGGGAGTTGCTGGAAACTAAATGGCAAAGTATCTTTACAGAATACAGATTCATATAACATGGGAACAGGCCCTGCAGCCCAACTCGTTCATGCCTGAGCCAATACCATTGTCCCATATCCCCCTGAACTTTTCCTATTCAGCAACCTGTCCAAATATCTTTTAAATGTTAAAATTGCACCTTCCTCTCCGCCACCTCTGCTGGTAGCTCATTTCACATATCATCATCTTCTGTGTGAAATACAAGTCCCCTTTAAAACTTTCCCCTCTTACCTTAAACTGATGCCCTCTAGACTCCGCTATTAGAAAAAGAGCATGACTTTATCTATGCCCTTCTTGATTTTATAAACTTCTATAAGGTCAGTCCTCAACTGCCTTCATACCACGGAAACCGTCTATCCAGTCTCTCCTCATAAGTTAGACCATCCAGCGAGGGCAACATCCTTCTGAATCTTTTCTTTACGCTCTCTAACTTAACACATTCTTCCTACAGTATGGTGATCAGAACTTGGAATAATATTCCCAAGGCGATCTCACCAACGTCCTATCCTGCTGATAAAAGTCACAAACCGACAATTCAGTAAACATCCCAATAATTGAAGCATGCTGAAATATTTAATTACAGAATTTTAAACAGTTGAAAGAAAGCGTTTTATAATTTCTCAACAATTTTTTTAAAATACACATACCGACATGGTAAACAATGAATTGCAAGATCCTACCTCATGGTTGAAGTAAAAATAGCCTTTTTGATCAGCGTACTGCCAGAAGCATTCCTGTTTACCTCCTTCAACAATGATAGAGAAATCATATTGATTAGCACCATGAAATATGTCGGATTCACCCACAGATTCAGGTGGTTGACATGTTCCAGTTATAAGCAAAACAACACATAGGTACATAAATGTACATCCTTGTATAGACATTTTACTGCAATGACATCTGAACAAGGCCAACCAGCAGAAAACTTACAATTCAGGAAATTATTAACTTTTTTAATCTAATCTACATTACTATTAATCGTACTCAATGTCTTTCACACCTGTACATTTTTAAACAAATGACTTTCACCAAATTGCAACTCCACAATCTACGAAGGTACATGCATTATTTCTTCAAAATGTTGTTCATTGTTTCCTTTGAATGTGAAAATAAATCAACATTTTATGTGTCAGTAACAGGCTACATCGACCATGACTAGTGGAAAATAAAATCTTCTGAACTCCAAGAGAATACTTTTATAATGATACTTTTAAAAGATATTCTATTTTGTTGAGTTAATATATAACATTTATTTATAACGTTTGGGAAGAGAAGTGCAACTTCATATATTTGGCTACTTCAGTGTTTTCAGTTAATTTGAAGTCAGATTTTAAAATATTAAATAACGGTGGAGAAAGTTTGCAGTGGTGAGTGTAATCTAACAACTATTGTATAAAATTACTTGTGTTGGTTTTTCATTGTTGCGTGTACCAAGATACAATGAAAAGCTTTATTTGTGTATAGTATAATCTACTATACACACATGATTGGACCGGATAGCATGCAAACAGTACAAGTACAATAGGTCGTGCAAAGAAAAAAATTCCAGATTGCAAAATATAGTATTACATAAATAAGCAGGTTATTTCTGACACTTTAAAATTAGCTGAAATGTTCAGTCTTGTTTTGCTTTACACATTGAGATCAATCATACATTTAAGAGAGAAATATGGCATTTGAAAATGAAATAATCTTAAACTCTGCTAAAAAAACAAAGTGCTGGAAGAACTCAGCAGGTCAGGCAGCATCTATGAAAGGGAATGGACAGATGACGCTCCAGTGACCCTTCCTCAGACTGAAGTTGGGGGGAGAAAGTCAGAAAAAAGACTTTGAGGCGGACCAAAGCCTGGAACAGTGAGGGAGGGAGGGTCTCACAGAACTCCCGGAGAGAGAAGAACGTCATGCTTAAAGTGAGTGTTGTTCCTACAGAAAGTAATGATATGACAGACAAAGTTAATGTATAATTTTCATTAGACTTCACCAGAGAATAGAAATGCCATTCCAGAAGTAGCTGTAAATGGGTTATTGTAAGGAAAGAAGGAACACAGGTAATTGATACAAACACATTTTTGGAGATGTGGGCAGGAGATGAATGGACTACCTTTCAGTATCTTAAAAAGTTGCTGGTGAGAAATAATGCATTGGATTATTTTTCAAAATGGTCTAGTTTAGAGGAACATTAGATTAGAAAATGGCATTGGAACTATTATTCTACCAAGAAGGTAGAAAGGACACCAGGTCAGTTAGCTTCACATTTGATTATTGAGATAACTTTAACAGTTGTAATTGAAACTACTCTACCCAGAGTCCTTAGAAAATATCAAGATAATCAAGAAAGGTCAAATTGTTCCAGCGAAAGGAAAATACAGACTCACCAATTTATTGGTTCAATGATGCATTTATTGTCACATGTGCGACCTGAAACACATAATTAAATTTTTAACTTACAAATAGCCGTCGAGTATTGCCATACCCAAGCACATTCCTAATTAGAAAATTGTCTACTGATCCCACAGAAATAGTCTACTGATCCCACATAAAAGAGGTCCCATGTTTTGGCACCATTTTCAAAGTCCAGTCCACGCTCTGGGTATTATGAGCGGTGCCTGTTCCAGGCGAGCCCCAGGCTGCTGTGGGCCTAAAGCCGTCGCCTTCCCTTGGACATGCGGGTCGACCTGCGAAACTGACGTCCCTCTCCTTGCCCGTCCACCTTTATTCCCCAAGGGTGTCGCTCGCAGGTCATCGTCGATCAGCCAGACCCCGGTTCCCTCTCCTCTTCGACTGACCTCGACCCTCACCAGTTACGTACATCGTTATTTGAGTACAGGAGCAGGGAGGTTCTACTTCAGTTGTACAGGGTCTTGGTGAGACCACACCTGGAGTATTGCGTACAGTTTTGGTCTCCAAATCTGAGGAAGGACATTCTTGCCATAGAGGGAGTGCAGAGAAGGTTCACCAGACTGATTCCTGGGATGTCAGGACTGTCTTATGAAGAAAGACTGGATAGACTCGGTTTATACTCTCTGGAATTTAGGAGATTGGTTGAGAGGGGATCTTATAGAAACTTACAAATTCTTAAGGGGTTGGACAGGCTAGATGCAGGAAGATTGTTCCCGATGTTGGGGAATCCCCAGGACAAGGGGTCACAGCTTAAGGATAAGGGGGAATCTTTAAGACCGAGATGAGAAATACTTTTTTCACACAGAGAGTGGTGAGTCTCTGGAACTCTCTGCCACAGAGGGTAGTTGAGGCCAGTTCATTGGCTATATTTAAGAGTGAGTTGGATGTGGCCCTTGTGGCTAAGGGGATCAGAGGGTATGGAGAGAAGGCAGGTACGGGATACTGAGTTGGATGATCAGCCATGATCATATTGAATGGCGGTGCAGGCTCGAAGGGCTGAATGGCCTACTCCTGCACCTAATTTCTATGTTTCTATTGCCGTCTCCATCCTCCCAGTCGGGAACAAATTAAGTCCCAACAAAGGTCCAGTAAAACACTATTACTGAAAGGTATCTAGTCAGAAACTGACCGTGGCTAAGATAACCTCCTTAAATCAATGTTGAAACTGTTGATAAAGTCAAGAGCAGAAACCATTTAAGGTGGGAGCTGAAAGATTTCAAGAAGCAGAATTTGGCTATTCGGCCCATCAAGTCCACTGCACCATTCAATCATGGCTGACCTATCTTTCTCTCTCAATCCCATTCTCATACCTTCTCCCCATAACTCTGACAACCGAACTAATTAAGAATCTGGCAACCACCACCTTAAAAATATCCATTGTCTCCACAGCCATCTGTGGCAATGAATTGGCAATGAATCCATCCAACTAAAGAAATTCCTCCTCATCTCCTTTCTAATGGTGTGTCCTTTTCTGAGGCTATGGCCTCTAGTCTAAACTCTCCCAATAGTGGAAACATCCTTCTCACATTCACTCTTTCACTATTCGTTAGATTTCAATGAGGTCCCCCCCTCATATTTCTGCACTCCTGTCTTGGCCCAGTGCACCCCTGCGGAACACCTCTAGTCACTGACAGCCAACCAGAAATAGCCCCCTTTATTGCTACTCTTTGCCTGCTGCCATTCAGCCAACCTGCTATCCATGTGCGGCATTTTATCAAAGGCCTTCTGAAAATCTAGGTAAACCACATATACTAACTATCCTTTGTCTATCCTGATATTTTCTTCCTCAAAGAATTCCAACGTGTTCAACAGGCAAGATCTCCCTTTCACAAAACCATGCGGACTTCGGCCAATTTTATCATGTGCTTCTACATTAAGTACTCAGAAACCTCATTCTTTGTAATGAACTCTAAAATCTCACCAACCACTGAAGTCAGGTTGAATGGCCTCTAGTTTATACTCTTCTGTCTTGCTCCCTTCTTGAACAGCAGAGTCATATTTGCAATTTTCCAAAAGTCTAGAACCACCCTGACTCTAGTGCTCAGTTCAGTCTAGTTTATTGTCACATGCACTGTGGTACAGTGAAAAGTTTGTGTTGCATGCTAACCAGTCAGCAGAAAGACAATACATGGTTACAATCGATCCATTTGCGGTGTATAGAGATACATGATAAGGGAATAACGTTTAGTGCATGGTAAACCCACCAAAGTCCGATGAAAAATAGTCTGGGAATCATCAAAGAGGTAGATAGTAGTTCAGCACTGCTCTCCAGTTGTGGTAGGATGATTCAGTTGCCTGATAACAGATGGGAAAAAACTCTCCGAATCTGGTGATGTGCGTTTTCACACTTCTATATCTTTTGCCTGATGGGAGATGGGAGAATAGGGAGTGTCCAGAGTGCAACTAGTCCTTGATGGCGAGTCTTGAAAGATCACAACTAATGCCTCCACAATCTCTAAAGCCACCTCTTCCAGAATTCTGGGGTGCAGTCCATCTATTCCAGATGGCATCCACCTTCAGATCTTTCAGCTTCCCAAGCACCTTCTCAATAATCCTAGCCATTCCACTATGTCTCCATCCCTTGACTCTCTTGAATTTCCAGCACATTGCTGGTGTCTCCCACTGTCATCATCCATTTCTTTATTCCCCATCATCACTTCTCCAGCATAATTTTCCAGCGGTCGAACATCCACTCTTGCCTCTTTCTTACTCTATGTATCTGAAGAAACTTATGCTATTCGCTTTTATATTATTGGTTAGTTTACTTTCATATTCATCTTTTCTTCCCGTATTGCCTTTTTAGTTACCTTCTGTTGTTTAACTAAAAGCTTCACAATCCTTCAGCTTCCCACTAATCTTTGCAATGTTAAATGCCTATGTTTTATGCTGTCTTTGACTTCCCTTGTCAGCCACTATTGCCTCATTCTCCCGTTAGAGTCATTCTTCCTCTTTGGAATGAAAAGATCCTATCTTACGAATTGTTCCCAGAAATTCCCGTCATTACTGTTTCACCATGATTCCTGCTAGGGTCCCTTTCCAAACAACTTTAGCTAGCTCCTCCCTCATGCCTCTATAATCACCTTTGCTCAGCAGCAATAGACATATCCACTTCATCTTCTTCCTCTCAAATTTTATAATATAATGGTCACTACATCCGTAGTGGATCCTTTACCTTAAGCTACCTAATCAAATCTGGTTTATTACACAATATCAAATTCTGAATTGCCTTTTCCCTGGTAGGCTCAACTACAAGCTGCTCCAAGAAACCAACTCGTGGGCACTCTACAAATTTTCTCTCCAATCTGATTTTCCCAGTCTACCTGCATATTGAAATCCCCCATGATCTCCGTAACATCGTCTTTCTTACTTGCCAATTGTAAGTAAGTAATGTTTATTTATATCGCACTTTTAAATCAAATCACGTTGAAGCCAAAGTGCTTTACAGAGAAGAAATTAGATTTCCATACATCCATATGAAATAAAAAAGTAAAAAGACACAGTACACTATAGGAATCAACATGAATGGTCCCCCCACAGCAGAATCCACTGCGAGGGAAGGCACCAAAAAGGCCAATTCTCCTCCTCCTCATAGTCCACCCGAGGTCGGGACCTATTTGCGGCCTCCGCAGTCTGTCCGATGTTTTCAGGCCCTCTTGCCGGGAAGCTGGAAACTCCGGCGTCGGGTGAAACATTCCTCAGCGGCTTGGAAATGACTGAAGCAGCCGCTCCCTCCCTGGAGACTGCCCGTAGTCCTCAGGCTGCGCTGGTTGAAGCTCCGACTGGCCATCTCGGATCCCAGGTGTTTTAAATCCAGCGCCGCCCGCCCGCAGTCACAGCTCCTCGATGTTGGAGTCAGCGGTCACCGCACTCCGGAGCTTACCACATGGCGACCCAGTAAGGCATCGCCCACTCCATGTTGGTGTCTCAGCGCTGTGCCGCCGCTGAAGCTGTAGTCCCGGCAGGAAACGCCGCACCAGTTCGGCAGGCCGTACGGCGAGGACAAAGAAGCGATTCAGAGGAAAACCGCATCTCCGACCAGGTAGGACTGGGATTAGTACAGTTTCCCCCTCCCCCCCCCCAACCCCCAACATTAAAAGATTAGACCTACAAAATAAAAATTGTATCTCCTGATATAATTTCTTGCCTACTGTTTGGAGGCCTAATAATAATTCCCATCAGGGTCTTTTTAACCTTGCAATTTCTCAGCTCTACCCACAATAATTCTGATCCGATGCCTCCCCTTAATAGGAATCTGAGGGGCAACTTTTTCACACAGAGGGTGGTGGGTATATGAAGTGAACTCCCAGCCAATGTAGTTATCAGATAATAAAACATAATTTAAAAGACATTTGGACGTACACAGATTGGAAAGGTTTAGAGGGATATAAACCAAACGCAGGCAAGTGGGTCTTGTGTAGATGGGGTATCTTGATAGGCACGAGTAAGTTGAACCAAATGGCCTGTTTTCATTCTACATGGCTATGATTTTCCAAATCTCCCATTTCTGGTGAATCATGAGGACTGAATAGCAACTAGGTTATAAGGAGGAATGCACTTAAATATCCAAATAGTATCTTGAGTGGAAAAAGAGGTGATCACAATACTTAGTTTGCAATAAAAAACATAAAAATAGAACCTCTTTAAAATGACAAATCATTTAAAGCAGGCAGGAAACCATAAATTCATCTTTCATACCCCTTTTGTGATTGCTTGTGTACAAAGAATACCATGGTGCTACTTGAACGAATGACACCATTCAATTATTCATGAAAGGCTACCATCAATTAACATTTAACTCTTTCTCTTCTGATGCTGCCTGATTTCCTGAGTATATTCAGTTTTTAAAAAATATATAAATTATCAGCATCTTCAGTAATTTATTCACCTCATTTTACATAAGCAACATTGTGGTTTACAAATTAGTGGCTGCATTTATCAAGATTAAATGAAAATGTACTTTTGGATTACAAATGCTTTGAGATGTTTTCAAGGAATGCTGAAGAATTATGTAAATTCATTGTTCGTATACTTTTTGACACTAAACTCCAAAATGGAATGAAATACACTGTTCAAATTTATTGCCATCATAACTTTGACTAACATCTATTCAAGCAATATATCACCATAAAGATACATTTTTTTAAAATATTTCCATTTATAACCTATTTTTATAAAACAGAAAAGGCTAAGTTTTAATATTTGAAGACAACTTTGTGGTCAAGTATACAAATTGTGGAGTTTTATGTTACACATTTAAATCTTTGTTAATTTATTTAAAAGTTGTCACGATTATTCAAGGCAATCGATTACGAAATGGAAAGCATTTACATTCTCCAAGTGCAGTAGTCACCACTGTGCTAGGTCAAGCACCAAGCTCACCAAGCTTACTCTCAGCATTCGCAGATCAGAAGATTCAGTCATATTCCAATTACCTTCTTTGGAAACATGGATTCATTCTGATCTAAATGGCACAGTTGGGAAGATTTCCATCTTTCTTTGAAATAACCTTTGAAATTACTGGGAAATACAATGTTTACCAGATGTGCCATCATTCACTTTTAGCTACACATAAAAATGACTGTCAGAGTGCATCTTAAAACACAGACGGAGAATGAAAAACAGGAACACTGAAGTTCAGTTAATTTATACTGTAGATTGATTGTTATCTAATACAAGAACATGGAAAAGTACACAACTTCCACAGTGGAAGATACGTAAATACATTCAAGTCAAACTCACTAGTTAGAGCGAAGGGGAAGACACAGAATGCAGAATATAGATCTCAGCTTTGTGGCGCATCAGTTCCATAGACAAAGTCCAATGTCCTCCATGGAGTTAAGGTAAATTGGATTGTACCATCAGGCTTCTGAGCAGTACCAAGAACTATTCAGAAACCTGATGCCAGAGGGAAAGATGTTCCCGAGTCTGGTGGTAAATGCTTTCAAGCTTCTGTACCTTCTCCTGGACAGGAGCAGGGAGATGAAGGAATGACCTGGGTGGATAAGTCTTTGATTGTATCGACCACTTTTCTGGAGGAGTGTGCTGTAGATGGACTCAATGGTAGGAAGTCTGATCTGTGCGATGGACTGGGCTACATCTATAACTCTCTTCAGTTTCTTGCTGACTTGAGTAGAGCAGTTCCCAAACCATGCTGTGATGCAGCCTGATAGTATGTTTCTATCCTCCGCAACTCCTTGGTCAACTCGTCCGTTCCCACCCAAACCACCCCCTCCCTATGTACTTTCCCCTACAACCGCAGGAGATGCAACACCTGTCCCTTTACCTCCAAGGACCCCAACAGTTTTTTCATGTGAGGCAGAGGTTTACTTGCGCCTGCTCTAACCTCATCTACTGCATCCACTATTCCAGGTGTCAACTTCTCTACATCGGCGAGACCACACGCAGGCTCGGCAATCGTTTTGCTAAACACCTTCGCTCAGTCTGCCTTAACCTACCTGATCTTCCAGTTGCTCAGCACTTTAAACTCCCCCCCCCCCCCCCCATTCCCAATCTGACCTTTCTTGCCTGGGCCTCCTCCATTTTCAGAGTGAGACCCAGAGCAAATTGGAGGAACAGCACCTCATACCAGCGGTATGAACATTGACTTCTCCAACTTCAAATAGCCCTTGCTTTCCCAAGGGCTATTTGAATAGGCTTGGGAAAGATAGGGTTGCCAACTTTCTCACTCCCAAATAAGGGACAAAAGGTCAAAATAAGGGACAGGTTCCCGACGGCAATTCGTTGACCGACTCAGCCGTGGTTGGGTGAATGATGAGTTGGCCGGGGTGCTGGACTGCACATAAAGTCCAGCCGGTGGGCCGGCTGTGGAGTTTTGGCCCGGCACCCCTTCGAACTTACGAGCCGATGATCGGACATGAGAAGGAGGGGTGGTGGTGGTCCGAAGGTTGGACAGCTGGTCGGGCTACCGACCGACGGGGCCACAGGCGAGGCGCGATTGCTGCACTCGTGGGCTGCACTACATAGGGACGGGTGTGGCGGGGTCGGTCGCGGCGCTCCAACCCCGACAGTCCCCTTGATCGGAGCAGTAGCAGTCAAATACGGGACAAGGGCGATCCTGTACAGGACAAACTAATTTAGCCCAATATACAGTCTGTCCCGGCATTTACGGGACAGTTGGCAACCCTAGTAACCTACTACATTATATCTCTGTCCTGCCCACTCCCTGACGTCGGTCTGAAGAATGGTCTCGACACGTCATCCATTCCTTCTCTCCAGAGATGCTGCCTGTCCCGCTGAGTTCCTCCAGCATTTTGTGTTCACAGTGCCCTTCATAATGGTTGGGACAAAGACCCATCATTTGTTTATTTGCCTCCAACTCCAGTTTGAGATTTGTATTAGAGAAAAATCATGTGGTTCAAGTGCACATTGTCGGATTTTATTAAAATAAATGGTTACACATTTTGATTTCACCATGTAGAAATGACAGCTGTGTTTATACATAGTCGTTGTTCCCCACCCCCACCCACCCCCCATTTCAGGGCACCATAATGTTTGGGACGCATGGTTTCCAGGTGTTTGTAATTGCTCAGGTGTGTTTAATGCCTCCTTAATGCAGGTATAAGAGAGCTCTCAGCACATAGTCTTTCCTCCAGTCTTTTCATCACCTTTGGAAACATTTATTGCTGTTTATCAACATGAGGACCAAAGTTGTGCCCATGAAAGTCAAAGAAGCCATTATAAGAGAAAAACAAGACTAAAAATGTTAGAGACATCAACCAAACATTAGGCTTAGCGAAGTCAACTGTTTGGAACATCATTGAGAATAAAGAGAGTACTTTCTCTGGCAGACCAAGGAACTCCACAGTTTATGACAGAAAAATTCTCTCTATAATAAAGACAAATCGCCAAACACCTGTCCGACATCAGAAACACTCTTCCGGAGTAAGGTGTGGATTTGACAATGACCACTATCCGCAGAAAACCTCATGAACAGAAATACAGAGGCTAAACTACAAGATGTAAACCACTGGTTAGCCGCAGAAAATAGGATGGCCAGGTTACAGTTTGTCAAGAAGTACTTAAAAGAGCACCCCAGTCCTCTAGAAAGGTCTTGTGGACAGATGAGACGAAGATTAACTTAAGTCAGAGTGATGGCTAGAGCAAAGTATGGAGGCGAGAAAGAACTGCCCAAGATCCAAAGCATACCACCTCATCTGTGAAACAAGGTGTTATGGCCTGAGCATATATGGCTGCTGAAGGTACTGGCTCACTTATCTTCATTGATGATACAACTTATCTTCATTGATGATACAACTGATCTGCACACGGATCCCGCCCTCATCCAACCCCGGATGGCAGGCATCAAATCGCGTGTTCACAGCAGGTAGACAAAAATGCTGGAGAACCCCAGCAGGTGAGGCAGCCTCATGCAGTCCTTGCTTGTCTCACCCACTGAGTTTCTCCAGCATTTGTCTACCTTTGATTTTTCCAGCAACTGCACTTCTTTCTTAAACATGTTCCCAGAAGGTGCGCGGCCGTGCCAGCGGCTTTGAGCAAGATGCGGGACAACCAGAGCTTGGCCACGCTCGAAGTGCCTGGCCGCTGGGAACCCGGCCACTGCTCGGGGCGCTGCTACTCGGGATGCCCGGCTGCTGCTCGGGGCGCTGCTACTCGGGATGCCCGGCCGTTGCTCGGGGCGCTCGGTGGGCCGGATGATTACGGGGGAAAAAAATCTGTATGCGGGCCGGATGATTTTGGGTTACGGGCCGCATTTGGCCCGCGGGCCGTAGGTTGCTGACCCCTGTGCTAAAGCTAAAAATAGTCAATTCTTGTGTGGCCGTCAATCACCCGATCTGAACCCGATTGAACATGCCTTTTATATGAGAAAACTGAAGGGGACTTGCCCCCAAAACAAGAATAATCTAAAGATGGCTGCAATACAGGCGTGGCAGAGCATCACCATGAAGACACCCAGCAACTGGTGATGTCCATGAATCGCAGACTTCAAGCAGTCATTGCATGCAAAGGATATTCAACAAAATACTAAACATGACTGTAGCGGCAGATTTTTATATCATTCAAAAGATTACTCCCTCTAGCCACTAAAGTAGACTACATGATTAAGGAGAATGTCGCAATATGCATGTGCGCTCTCCGTGAGACCTTCAGAGCTTCTTTACAGATAAATCTTCATAACAGTCTTTTGATTAATAGTTTCTTTATTGTTGAAGAAAAACAATAAGGTACTAGACTAAGTGGGACCCGTTGGGTCCCATGTTCACACAGGAGGGCTGGTCCCCCAACGCAATATTCCACCTCTCCACCAATTTGAATATTGGTGGCCAATGGGGGGGGGGGGGGGGGGCTTTATGGAGCATTGGTATGGGCTCTTGGGGTGGCAGCTCAGTCCCTCAAGCCTGATGTGCTGGCAGCTCACTCACAGCTGGTGGGCTGGCAGTTGACTCATGACTATTCCTTGAAATTCCATTTCACGCAGGGTGCAAGGCCATCAAATTTAAATCCATTTTCCTACCATTTCAAGCAGGGTGCAAAGCCATCAAATTCAAGTGCAGTTTCCTACCACTTCAAGCAGGGTCAAGGCCACCGAATTCAGTGCAGTTTCATACCACTTCAAGCCGGGTGGAAGGTCACCAAATTCAAATGCAGCTTCATACCATTTCAAGCAGGGTGAAATCACTATAAAACCATGCAAAACACAAAACTCACAGTGCAGTAGACATCCGGGGTGGGAGATTGCAACCTTCACGTGGTCCACCCTGTTTTGACGAATGCAATCAACCTGGCGTGCACAAACAGAAGATCAAACAGAACAAGTTGTCTTACAACTTCAGGCTGTGCACGCCACACGCAAGAAGAAGAAGTAGACATTCAGTATGTTCAGTTGATTCACAGCTCAGACAGTCGTGACCTCTCCCTCCCCCATCATGCAGAGACTGAGCCACACCCACACTTCTGGGTTTTATAACCCCTCCCACCTCTCACCATTGGCAGTAGTGCCTTTTAACTTCAACCCAAAGCACCCAAGCCACCATTGGCAGTAGTGCCTTTTAACTTCAACCCAAAGCACCCAAGCCACCATTGGCAGTAGTGCCTTTTAATTTCAGCCCAAAGCACCCAAGCCACCATTTGCAGTAGTACCTTTTAACTTCAGCCCAAAGCACCCAAGCCACCATTTGCAGTAGTGCCTTTTAACTTCAACCCAAACCCCCCAAACAAACATTTGTAGGCAGTGCCTTTTTACTTCAAACCAACCATATTTTCATTTTCAAACCACATTAAGGGCATTCACAGTTGAGTAGACATGTGTTCAGTGTTATTCAGAGCTCAGAGAGATGTGACCCTCTGGCTTCCTCCACCTTCCAGAGACTGAGGCACACCACTTCCTGGTTTTTATAGTCCCTCCCCCTCCCTCCAGCAGGGGCAGCAGAGAGAATGACATTAAAAAAAAAAAAACATTAATATCTCTCTGATTTTTCATCGGTGGGAAAAATCCTCTGGTCCAGGAAGGCGGAAGGGGGCTCTGAGCAAGCTGGTCAAAAATGACAACCGAAGGTGACGGCGTCCTCTCGGAAATCACACAGTGAGCCAAAAGCGGTCAAGATCAGACTTTTAGTAATATAGATATCCGACCTTCTTCTCCGACTCGTATGCTTTAACCTTCGTCAAACTCTAGCATATCACTTTAAACGTTAGAAAACTCCTCGTGTCTCAGTTACACTTCACATGGTTGAAGAGTTAACCTTCCCCATGTGAGTGCAAAACTAAACACTAAACTTCTGTGCAAGAAACCTAGCACCAAACATGCCCTTGAATACGTAATAAATCCCATCCACATAATTACGGGTAGTCTAAAAGTTAAAGGCAAATGCCATAATTAATGGCACACAAAACAAGCCAAATGGTCACTACATACCGGCCCCTAATTGTTCCGAGTATATAAAGAGGCAATTATTAATAAACATCAAAAAAGTAGCCATGAAGGCTTAACATATATCAAAAAGAAAAAGTCAGGAAATTGAACCCCAGTCTCCCGCGTGACAGGCGGGGATGCCAACTACTATACTAATGAGAAAAATAGCATGCACTATCTATCCGCAAACAGAATTCTGCATTGATTCTTCCATCTTCACTTTCGCCTTCTAGAGGCAAGCATAACTTGATTATTGATCTTATTAAAACAGTTTTTAATTTAAAGTCGTACCGAGCGCAACATACCCTTATAATCAGGCATGATATCCAAATATATAGTCCAAAACATAACAGTCCAAAGCTTTGATAGCATGAAACTTCTCCCTCCATGTCCGATCAACTCACGGATGTGTTGTAACAACAATGTTGAAGTGTGAAAATCCTTCAAGAGAATAACAGGATTTTTAGCAATAAAGTTCACCGTTAGGCTTGATTTAATTTCCGGATCATTCCGAAATCGCAGAGATTTCAAATCCCAGCTCAAGCTTTGGTCTTTCTCTGTCAGGCTCACAAAGAGACTTTAGTTCATTGATCCAACTCTTCTCGCTTTAGAAGCAGTTTGTTGTCAGTTGTCTGGAAACTTCATCCTCAGTATTTTCTTTTGTGTTAACATATTTCAATTGTGCAACATTACTAACTCCCAAAGCTCTTTCCATTGGCAGATTATCTCTGCCCAAAACACTCTGGTTTCCTTGACTCTATCATCTGATGGAATGTTTTCACAATTGTTGCTTATCCACTTAGAAAGTGTGAATCTTCCCTTAGTGCAAAGGGAAGTCAGATGTTTTACTGGTTAAATTGCTTACCGCTCAGTAGACATGGATTTTAAGCAATCATCCACGTAGAAATTATTCTTCGAAGTGATTATTACTTCATGAAATTTAGTATTCTCGCCAAACTTGCGTTTCAAATTCTGGGCGCATTGCTCTGCCATACGACAATTATTCGGCAGATTGACACTTTCTTGTTTGAAAGTTAAGTCCAGACAATAGTGTCCGTCAATCTTTACTGAGTAGTTTGCAAAATCCACGAACTTTAACTCTTCATTCGACATTTATTCAAATTCCTTATTGGTACTTTCATTGAAGTAATGATGGTATTGCTACATCACCAGATTTTCTAATTTATCAGTATGTTCAAGAAGGAACTGCAGATGCTGGAAAATGGAAGGTAGACAAAAGTGCTGGAGAAACTCAGCGGGTGCGGCAGCATCTATGGAGCTAAGGAAATGGGCAATGTTTCGGCACAAAACCCTTCTTCGGAGTCTGAAGAAGGGTTTTTGCCCGAAACTTTGCCCATTTCCTTCGCTCCATAGATGCTGCCGTACCTGCTGAGTTTCTCCAGCACTTTTGTCTTCCCTAATTTATCAGTAGATACTTGATTAACAGCAATGGTAGGATAGTTCTTCTGATTCCAGTTTTCATTGTTCCTTTTCAAGGAGCCATGGATAACCCATCCAAGTCGGGTTTTCGCAGCATACGGTCCATCACCTTGGCTCCTCACTATCTGTATAGATTCCAATGCCTTCAAAACATTTGTTCCGATAAGTAGATCAACACTAGAATTTATTTCAGATATCTTGACATCCTTCAGGTAAGGCCATTGTTTCAAGTATTCATGTCTGGGTATATATTGATGACCAACAAGCATGGCTCCATGTGTAAGCACCTCAGATATTGGTATAAAATATTCTTCATCTAGACTGGATATCTCCATACTCGTAATGTAATGACCCGTGCTCTCTTTATCTTTATTCATGGTACGCAATCGAATCTTAGATTCTTCTCCTGTGATGTTCAGTCTTCTCGTCAGGTTTTCTGTGCAAAAGGTAGTCGAACTGCCTTGATCCAAAAAAGCATATGTTTGCAACACTGTATTCGTCTTACTATTCCTCACCTGAACTGGTAAGATAGAAAAAATACAAGCTTCAACCCCAACCCCAATATGAGCAGTTACTTGAGGCGAGGTGATAGCATCACTAGCAGTAGGCTTCTCCTTCTGTTCCATTTGCTCCGGTGCATCTTATTCTATTTGCTCTGATAGCTCTTCATCTATTTGTTCCAATTGTTCCTCTTCCAAATGCTCTGGTGGATTATTTACAGTGTGAAGTGCTTCAGGATGATATTGCTTGCACTTATAACAAATTATATGACTCTTACTGTCTTTCACCATATGTCCTTTTTTCAAACAACCAAAACAGATTCCCTTCGCTTTCAAGAAATCCATCTTTTCTTCATATTCTTTGTTAAATATTTTTATTGTAGAAACATATTAATAAAAAATACATTATTAGATACATTCATAATATTATTAATATTAATATTAAGATTTAAGACTTTATGTTTCTATACACTTTTTAATTTTTTTTTATAAAGTAGGAAAAGATAGAGAAAAATAATATAGAAAATAAGGAAGTGAATGGAGTATTAATCAATAGTCCTTCATTGGAGATTTAACCATGATTTATTATGTGTAATTCTTCATCCATTCTATTATTCAGGCCTCAGTCAAGCCCTCGCACTGAGCCACTTTGACCCTGTAAATATTCAATATATGGAGACCATATCCCTCTGAAGAGCTCCAACCTGTCCATTAGGACAAGCCTCAATCTCTCCAGATGGAGTGTCTCCGACATTTCTGTATTCCACATTTTGATTGTGGGGGATGTAGGACCTTTCCAGAATTTTAGTATTAACTTTTTCCCAATTATTAAACCATAATCAATAAAGATTCTTTGATTTGTTGTTATTAATTGGTCTGTTTCCAGTATTCCTAGTATTATTAACTTTGAATCAGGGGTCAGATTCATATTGACAACATTCAAAATTATCCTAAATATTTCTATCCAAAATTTTGTAATTTTTACACAATTTGTAAATGAGTGTCAGATTAGTTTCTAAATGTTGACATTTATCACATATGGGAGATACTTTTGGAAAGATGTTATGTAGTTTGGATTTTGAATAATGTAGTCTATGTAGTATTTTAAACTGTATAAGAGAGTGTTTAGCATTTAACGAACAATGGTGTATATGTTGTAACCTTTCGTCCCATACTTCTGGTCTAATAATTTGACCCAATTCGTTTTCCCAAGATTGTCTATATATTTCTGTTGATGGGACATCATTTTCCAATAGGGTGTTATATATATATGAAATCATTTTTTCTGTGTTCGGATGTTTATTTAGACATTCATCTAAAATTTCTGTCTTTCTATTTCCAAGTTCCTGTGTGTTTGCTTTTACATAGTCTCTGATTTGTAAATATCTAAAATAATCTTTAGAATGTAGTCCATAAATTTGTTGTAATTCTTGAAATGAAAGGAAAGAGTTTTCATTATAGAGATCACCCATCTTAATAATTCCCTTGTTTTTTCCATTGTAAAAAGCCTTTATCCATCATTGAAGGTTTAAATGTAACGTTTTTTACAATGGTAAGGGATAGTGGTATAGATTTCAGTTTTAATGTTTTCTTTATTTGTTTCCAAATACGTATTCCACTTTCTATTATCGGGTTTTCACTATAGATTTTCTTAGCTAAATTAATATTAGCGAATATTATTGAACTAATTTCAAAAGGAGAAAAATCTTCTTTTTCCATATTTAACCAAATTGGTTGGTTATCTGTCTCTTCTAACCAAAAATTCATATTTTTAATATTAACTGCCCAGTAATAAAACATAAAATTTGGTAGTGCTAAACCTCCATTTATTTTTAATTTACATAAATGTTTTTTTATTTATTCTATGGCTCTTATAATCCCAAATAAAGTTAGTAACTAGGGAGTCCACCTTCTTAAAGAAATTTTTAGGAAGATATATCGGAATTAATTGGAAAAAATATAATAATTGTGGAAGAAAAATCATTTTTATTATATTAATTTTACCTAACATTGAAATAGGTAGAGTTTTCCAATATAAAATATTCTTATTTAATTTATTCAATAGTGGTGGGAAGTTAGATTTAAATAAAGAATCAAATCTTTTTGTAACATAAATTCCAAGATATTTAATTTTTTCATTTGTTATCTTAAAAGGAAATTGTTGTAATATGTGTAAGTTATTTACCATTATTGGCATGTTCACTTTTATTCCAATTGATACTATATCCTGAAAAAGATCCGAATTCAGTTATTAATTTTAACAACTTTGGATTCTAATTTCTGGTTTTGTGATGTATACATTTTGGTTATACATCATCCGCGTATAAGGAGATTTTATTTTTAGTATCTCTAGTATCATACCCATATATTTCAGGATGTGATCTCACCCTCTGAGCTAACGGTTCTATTGCAAGTGCAAACAGTAGGGGGGAATAAAGGGCAACCTTGTCTACAGCCTCGAGATAAATTGAATTTAGTTGATAACATTTGATTTGTTATTATTCTAGCTGTCGGTTTTGTATATAATAATTTGATCCAAGTAATGAACTTCTCTCCCTATTTAAAATTTTCCATAACCGAAAACAAGTAGGACCATTCCACCTGATCGAAGGCTTTCTCTGCATCTAACGAGATAACTACTAGATCTTTTTTAATACCTCTTTTCGAATATATAATATTGAATAACCTTTTCAAGTTATATGAGAAATATCGTTTTGGTATAAATCCTGTTTGATCGGGGTGAATTAATTCATTAATAACTGTGCTTAGCCTTTGTGCTAATATTTTGGTTAATATCTTTTGATCAGTATTTAAAAGAGCTATAGCTCTAAATGATCCTGGTTCATCCAGATCTTTGTTTATTTTAGGTATAAGTGTTATAATAGATTCATTTAACGTTTCTGGTAATTTCTGCTGTGTATATATATATATTCATATAATGATTTCAGACGTGGTACAATCTGATCATAGAAACATAGAAACATAGAAATTAGGTGCAGGAGTAGGCCATTCAGCCCTTCGAGCCTGCACCGCCATTCAATATGATCATGGCTGATCATCCAACTCAGTATCCCGTACCTGCCTTCTCTCCATACCCTCTGATCCCCTTAGCCACAAGGGCCACATCCAACTCACTCTTAAATATAGCCAATGAACTGGCCTCAACTATCCTCTGTGGCAGAGAGTTCCAGAGACTCACCACTCTCTGTGTGAAAAAAGTCTTTCTCATCTCGGTCTTAAAGGATTTCCCCCTTATCCTTAAGCTGTGACCCCTTGTCTAATGTAATCATAAAATGTTTTATGGAATTCCGAGCCAATTCCAGCTGGTCCCGGTGTTTTACCATTTTTTAATGATCTAATAGATTCTTGGATTTATTTTACTGAAATTTCAGCGTTTAATGATGCTCTATTTTGTGAGTCCAACCCCTTCAGGTTATATATTTTTTTAAATGCTTCTATTCCTATCTTATTTTTTGTTGTTATAGCAGTGTATAAGTTTTTATAGTATTGCATAAATCTCTCATTAATATCTTTAGGTTGTATTAACAGTTCGCCATTATGTGATTTAATCCTATGGATTATTTTTTCTGCCTCCATCTTCCTTAATTGGCGAGCCAATAATTTTTGAGGTTTATCTCCAAATTCAAACTGTAATTGTTTAGTATGTTGATAAAGTTTTACAACTTGATCTGAATATATTTTATTTAATTTATATTTCAATGCTGCAATTTCATTATGTAATATTATAGATGGATTAGCTGCATTCTCTATATCTAATTGTTTAATCTCCTTTTCCAGTTCTTGTTGATCCTTTCGATTCTTTTTATTATAAAATGCTTGAGAGGAAATCATGATTCCCCGGAGATATGCTTTAAACGTTTCCCATAATAAGGAACAAGATATTTCCGGTTTATCATTTGTTTCGAAGAAAATCTTAATCTGTTCTGTAATATATTCCTGAGTTATTTTGTTTTTTAAAAATTTGTGGGTTAAATCTCCACTGTCCCCATTTTTCTGTTTTACCATTTATTTTAATCTGAAATGTTAAAGGTGCATGATCTGAAATTATAATATTGTGATATTTAAAATTATAAGTGAGTGAAATAAGTTTGGCATCGACCAAAAAGTAATCTATTCTTGAGTAGGTTTTATGTACCGACGAATAAAAGGAATATTCTCGTCCAGTGGGATTTTCTACTCTCCAAACATCTTTAATATTAGTAGTTTCCATATATGCATTTAATAAGTCACTAGAATGTGATTTAGTTTTCCTTTGTCTTGTAGATCTGTCTAAGTAAGGATCTAGTGTACAATTTAAATCTCCCCCAATTATTAGGTTATATTGTGTTAATTCCGGGATATTGTTAAATATTTTCTTGAAAAACAATGGACTATCAAAGTTTGGTCCATATACATTAACAAAAATCATTTTTTGTGCATTTAATTCTCCTATTATAATAATGTATCTGCCATCGTTATCAGTTATAGTTGATGTATGTTTAAATAAAATGCCTTTGCGAAATAATATTGCTACGCCTCTTGATTTATGCGTAAAAGAAGAACGATACGTTTTATCTATCCATTTAGCTTTCAGCCTATGCTCAGCATCTTTTTTTAAGTGGGTTTCTTGAATAAAAATTACATCAGCTTTAATTGCTTTTAAATGTGCTAATACTTTACCTCTCTTAATTGGTTCATTAATACCTTTAACATTCCAACTACAAAACGTTATTCCTTCATTCCCATATTCATTTTTAAGTCTTGCATCTTTTGTCTGTGGGGGTCTGTAATAGAGCCGATGGTTCAGCCCGACAGACCTGACCTTACACCCGAACAACGAATAGATGAATTTTAAGTCCCATGAATGCCTCTCACGTGTATATCTCCTTTGATCCAATATATAACTCCATTCAAACTGAAAAAAAAACCAATAATAGTTTATAAAAGAAAAGAAGAAAGGATAGATTAAGAGATTAGTATAGTGCACAAAGGAAG
Organism: Okamejei kenojei; assembly: GCA_035221665.1. Lineage (NCBI taxonomy): Eukaryota > Metazoa > Chordata > Chondrichthyes > Rajiformes > Rajidae > Okamejei > Okamejei kenojei. The sequence goes on from CM069147.1 coordinate 46,849,664, forward strand.
AAAAAACTACATCTAGTATTATTGTAGTTAGTGCTAGCCATACTAGCATGGCTAACCATCTACCGACTTCCGTAGTTGATGTTACTAACTTAACCAGCTCCCTGTTTTTTTGGAATTATTATTCCATAATTATATTTTACCGGGGGTATTACATTAAAAAAGAGAAAAAAATATTCAAATTATAATAATTGAAAATATAAAAATACATATATTTAAAACTTATTTGAAAATCTAATTATAAAAAAAAAGAAAAAAAAACACATAAGATGAAAGAAAAGCAAAAGTAAAAATGAAAATTACTGGTGTAAAAGAAAAATCTCCAAACGAAATCCAGCTCTATTTGACTCTAATCATTCCAACATAAATGAACATTAGTTATTAGTAATAATAATTAATTTTAATTAATAAAAGTGATACGCTATAATTTTGATATTTATTAGTTATTATATTATTAGTAAAATTAGTGATTAGTAAAAATACCACGGTGTGACTTATTTGTATTAGTATACTTATTTGTATTAGTAATATGATTATACTAATTATTAGTATCCATGTGAGGTTTTCCGATCCACATCTTTCTCCAGCTTCCATCCAGCGTTATCCAGTTCCATCCGGTCCTGCGAAGTCTTATGAAGTCTTGCAGAGTCCTGTAGATTCTTATAAAGTCCATAAAAGTCAGTATATTCGATGATAGGGCCTTCTCAGGTCTTAATCTGCTGGGCAAAGTCCAGTTCTTGCGCAGGATTGGAGAAGAAATATTCCTTGTTGTTAAAAGTAACTCTTAAAGTAGCTGGATAAGTCAGGCCATATTTCAAATTTTCCACTCCCCTCAGAAGACTTTTAGACTCATTAAATGCTTTTCGTTTCCTGGAAACTTCTGCTGGGTAATCTCGGTAGATACTGATCCTTTGTCCTTCAAATACCAGGTTTCTGTTTCTCGAAGTTTTTCGCATTATCTCCTCCAAGACGTAGTCATATTGTACCTTTATAATCATTTGTCTTGGGGGGGCATTTAGTCTTGTCTGACGTCTCCTCACTCTATGTGCTCGGGCTAATAAAGGCTTTTGTTCCAGAGATGAAATATTTTGCAGTAGGTTCGCAGTAAATTCTCGAGGGTCTTCATCTTTCTCTCGTCCTTCGGGAATACCCGCGATTCTTAGGTTTTGTCTTCTCTGGCGGCCTTCTAGTTCAGTACATTTCTCGGTTATTTTGGTCAATAAATCCGTTAGACGTTCATTTTCTGTAACCAGCTTTGCAGTAGTCGCAGCACTTATGTCAGCTACTTCTTCAAGGCTTTTTATACCAGCCGTCTGTTGGTCCAGTACCTCCTCGACAGGATTCAGCCTTTTTTCAAAGTCGGTTTTGACCTTTTCGATCTTATCATTCATCTCCTTTGACATTTCACTCATCATTTCTGTGATTTCTTTCTTCAGGTCTTCCAATATTTTCTTAGCTTTGTTATTAATATTCAAATTAGTTTCAAGTTGTAATTCTTTCATTTGAGTATTCATCTGGTTTATTTCCTCCTTTAAGCCAGCAATTTCACGTGAAATAAAAGTTTTAAGTTCTTCACTTTCAGTTTTTTTCGCTGTTCTTTTCGATACATCTTCCTGGGATGAGGTCCTACCTGAGTCCGAGGCTTCAGTCAGGCCTTCTCCCGGTCTCTGCCTGGTTGATCGAATTTTCAATTTTTCGGGTGGGCTGCGTGTTGTAGACATAACTAGTCGCGCGCCTGATGACGTCACTCACAATCGGTGCAGAGACGGCAGAGAGCAGGCAGCAGGTAGGTCCGTTAATCCCCCGTTTTTTCCCGTTTTTTGCGCGGAGCTGGCTGGCGTTATCCTCTAGCCCTCCATAGCGCCACCGGAAGTCCCTTTTCTTCATATTCTTTCATCTTTAATCTTCGACACCATTTTATGGTGTGACCAACTTCATCACATAACAAACAAAATCCAATTTGCTTGCTGGTAGATACATCTCATTTTACCCCATCTGCCGTATCCACGTGTTATAGTGGTAGGAAAACTACTTCTCTTAGGTTCTGATCTTTCTTCAGTTTTGGTAAAGGTAGAACCATTGTTAGTTGCAATTGTTTTATAATCTTCAATAGTCCCGTGGTGTGGCTCTAACATGTACCGTACTTCCTTGTCTAAGAATTTCACCCGGTCTGGTAGCCTGGCTATTTGCTTCCTCTCATGCATTATTTTGCCTGCTTTATGTCTCCACCTTTCTCTCTGTCTTCTGGGCAACTTGCTAATGATGACCCTAGTATTACTTGCAAGATTGTTCCTCCATGTGGCCGAGATTTTTCATCGAGCTGCGACAACCTCTCAGAAATATTGCATAATTACTCAATGCTCCCCATCTTCTGGCTTGATTTCTTTCCAAGCATGGGCCTTCTCCATGTATGCATTAGCAATCCTCTGCTCATTACCATAATGTTCTTTAAGTAACCTTTGAGCCTCTTTATAGCCTTGGCTGTCAGGCTCATTGACAACTTTCCACAAGTACCTTCAAACTTCCACTTGTATACCACCAGAAATTGTAAGTGCTCCTTTTCATCCATAATTCTCATTTCTAATACTTCTTCTAATGCCCTTACGAAAGCTTCATACCACAAAGGATCTCCATCACATGTAGGAATTTCTGCTGGTGGTAGAGTGAGAGGTATTTTGTCGAGCTATGATCTGGTTGAATTCAGCTTGCCTATTCGCCAATGCAAATAATCCATCCTGATAATCTTGGGTTGGCTCCAACAGGCGATAGACAGGCCTTGGCTCAAACTGGCTTGCTCGAGCCTAGTAGTTTGTTTCGATCTAGCTCCCATTTGCTGAGATCAAGTTTTACCCATCTTACTCTGTTCCAATGGGTATTCAAAGCCATGAAATCGGATGGACCTCGATTGTGAAATTGATCCAACTGCTGACTCACTTGGAGCAGTTATTCCTCTTGGTCCAGAGTTCATTGCCTTGACCCTTACTTTCCAATATCTCCCTCTTTGATTTAAGCATCGCCATCTTTGTGTCTAGTTCCACTCGTTCTTTAATCTATTCTTCTTGTCGCTCAATCTCATGTTTCTTCTTCAAGGCATCTGCTTCTATTGAGAGAGCGGCTAGATCTGCTTCAACTCCCAATCGAGCAGAAACCCTTGATACCAAACTGACTATAGAACCAGATTTATGTCCTGATCTTTGTGTAGATATATTCGAGATATTATCTCGTGGTATAATCTCATCTTTCATTTCAGCACCTAGTTGCACAGCACCTCCAGCTGTTAAGCGGGTAAGTTGTGGTATAATTTCAGATAACCACTCCTCTGCCTTATCCATGACATCATTGAATATCTTCACCCTGTCTTCCCACCACTGGATGTGTTTTACACGTTCTTCCCGCGGCGGCTGTGAACACAGCGGCACATTTTGTTTCTTTCCAACCTCATGGCAGAGGTTCCATAGTTGGCCCAGATTAGATTCTACTTTGATCGCGTTCTGTACTGATTCCATTAGTTTCTTCTGTTTTTCAATTGATTTGATAACCTGTTGCCATAACTTGTTTCTCTCCTTCTCGGCTTCTTTCAGGTAGGCAACTTGAGTATTATCTGTTTCTTCTCAATACATGTGTTTTCAGTAGCTTTCAATTGACTAGTTATCTTGTTCCCATATCGAGTTTTCCTCCTTCTTAATTTCTTTCAGGTAGGCAGCTTGTCGTTGACCGAGCTTGACTTCGCCACCTTGTGGTTCCTCTGGCGTGGCTTCTTCTTCATCTCCTTGCTCCAGGATTTTAAACAGGTCTTGGCAGATTGCCAAGTCCTTAAATTGAACGAACAAAGTATTTTTCCAGTTGCTTTAATTTTGTTTTGTCAACATTTTCTTCAACAAACTGAGATTGTAGACAACATCTTTCAACATCCACAAAGTTAAAAATTATGTTAATTCAAAAGGAATGCCTGTCTTATCTTGACTTCAATACAATCCAAGGTCAGACTGGCTGGATTTCTCCAGACAGTGGAAAAACACATTTATTGGCTATCTTCCAAGCTGGTGGCTAGCTTTCTGGCTGTTCTTACAGAAGCCGTTTAAAATGAAAGATTTTCAGCTTCATTTCCAATTAAGTCGATGTCTATTCACAATTTCTTGATAATGTCTTCAGATCTTCAGGTAAGTCGTGTCGCTGTCGATAAACCTCAAGGCCATCTCTGGCCAAGATCTATTAACTTCAGTTCCTCGGCTGGAATCGGTCTTCTGGCTAAAACCTCTTTCGAGATCCTAGCCTTTCTTCTGTCCCACTCTCTGGTACGGGCTCTCACCTCCTGTCAGAGGTATCCTTCGACTTTAATGTAGCGGCAGATTTTTATATTGTTTAAGAGATTACTCCCTCTAGCCACTAAAGTAGACTACATGATTAAGGAGAATGTCGTAATACGCAATCTCCGTGAGACCTTCAGATCTTCTTCACAGATAAATCTTCATAACGCGGTCTTTTGATTAATAGTTTCTTTATTGTTGAAGAAAAACAATAAGATATATCCAACCTTCTTCTCCGACTCGTACACTTTAACCATTGTCAAACTCCAGCATATCGCTTTAAACCTTTGGGAAACTCGTGTCTCGGTTACACTTCACATGGTCGAAGAGTTAACCTTCCCCATGTGAGTGCAAAACTAAACACTAAGCTTCTGCGCAAGAAACCTAGCACCAAACACGCCCTTGAATACGTAATAAATCCCACCCACATAATTACGGGTAGTCTAAAAGCTAAAGCCAAATGCCATAATTAATGTCACACAAAACAAGCCAAATGACCATTACAATTACTACTTTTATTTACATGACATTGCTGTGTCCCAAACATTATGGTGCCCTGAAATTGCAGGACTATGTATAAACACTGCTGTAATTTCTACATGGTGAAACCAAAATGTATAAAAATGGCCTTTATTAAAATCTGACAATGTGCACTTTAACCACACGTGATTTTTTTAATATTACAAATCTCAAATTGTGGAATACAGAGGCAAATAAATAAATGATGGATCTTTGTTCCAAACATTATGGAGGGTACTGTACCTTCTATTTAAACCAGCATCTGCAATTATTTCCTACACAGTATGCATTCTGTGGTGCACCTGTAGAGTTAATGAGTCACCGGAGACATGTTGAATTTCCTCAGTCTCCTTAGGAAGTAGAAGCGTTGGTGTGCCTTCTTGGCTGTCACATCAATGTGGTTGGCCCATGACAGAGCACTGATAATATTAACACCAAGGAACCTGAAGCTCTCATGCATTTCTAATTTCACACCATTGATACCGATTGGATCATGTACACCACTGTGCTTCCTGAAATCAATAACAAGCTCATTTATCTTGCTGACATTGATGGCGGGGTTATTGCCCTGACATCATGTCACTAGGTTCTCTACCTCCTTCCTGTACTCAATCCCGTCATGTTTGTGATTCGGCCTACCAGTGGGGTCATCTCAAAGATTTAGTTCTCGTTTAGTTTATAAATGGAATTAGAGGTGAATTTAGCCTACAATTGTGAGATTACAGGGCGTACGATAGTGGACTGATAATGCATAATTGCAGGGCAACAGTATTGAGAACTATTGTGGAGGAGGTGGGGTCACCTATCCTCACTGATTGTGGTCTTGGTGTCAGAAAGTCAAGTGGTGCGGGGGGGGGGGAGGAATTCCTTGGTTCAGGAGTGTGGTGATGAGTTCGGATAAGATTGAGGGCAGAGCTATAGTCAATAAAGAAGAGTGCAACATCTGTCCTTGTTGTGCAGGTGTTCCAGAGATGAGTTAAGGGCCAGGGAGATGGCATATGCTGTGGTCCTGTTACGACAGTAAAAAAACTGCAGTGGATCAAGGCTGGCTGGGAGGAGGGAGTAATTTGGCAGCATCAATATTACTACCATCCAAAGATTGCCATGAAGTCGTTGGGTGGTTTCACATTTTTATTATCTGATGATTAAGCTTCAAATGTTAGTATGCACTGCACATTTACATTAAGTATTACAAGTCAAAATGGATATAGTTCACAAAATTAAAAATCTTCTGCAGGGACATTATAGGAATATAACACTTGGAAGAAAAAAAAAGCCTAAATTCTTTGATTTCTTCAGGAGATTTTGCAGAGGTTTTCTAAATTAAAATATTTCTATCAGTGCACATATTAAGCACACAAAATAGCGTCAGCAAATTATTCTCACACGAAACATCGCAACAGTAGATACAAAAGAACAGTCTTCTTCTATAATACAAAATTAACATTTTTTACTTTTTATATTGGAAAATAGTTAAAATTCTTTAAAGAGCAAATTCTTTAAGTCACGCTTTGCTTTTGCATTGTCCTCCATCGATCTTTAATCATGACACTAGTACGATCACAAAATGGGTAATGCTTCAGGATCTTCAGCCAATTTCCTGCTCCAAATGTTTGTACACCCTGTCTAATCCATTCACTTTCTTCAACAGTCCATTTCTGGAAAATAATTTTTATAATATAAATTAGAAACATTCAGATGTCTGAACAAAATACAAGGCCAAGATTGTCAGTGACTTTTGTAAACATCTGATAGTTAACCGCATCTATTATTTATAATTCAATTAATATAAATCCTGCTCAAATGATCATTTTTCAACGCTCTTGCTGATGTAATATGATAAACAGGTATGCAAGCTTCATGCTGTCTTCAGAAGGAATTGGTAGTTTTACCGGTTTTGGGTTGTATGATAATCTCGAGATATAACACCAGATGACTTACTCCTCCTTGGGGTCGTAATAGAAACAGGTTCTTTGGACCATGCCGACCACTGATCACACACTGACTATTTCCATGTTATCCCGTTTTCACATCCTACACATTAGGGGCAATTTACAGCAGCCAATTAACCTACAAACCTGCTCGTCTTTGGAATGTGGGAGAAACCTGCAGCACCCAGAGAAAATCCACGTGGTCACAGGGAGAACATACAAACTCCCCACAGACACCACCCGTAGTCAAGATTGAACCTGGGTCTCTGATGCTGCGAGGCAGCGGCACACCATGCAAATATTTAATCACATTAATGAATGTAATGTTGTTTATATTTTGTCATTTCCCAAAGAATCTTTAAAAAAAGGAAATTTAATACTTACAACTTTCAGTTTTGTGGGTAAACTGCACACAATACTATCTTCATTTTTTAGGTGTTAATTGTAAATTATTAATGTTTCAAGGCAAACAATTTACCTGACGTTTGCCTGAGCATGAAAAAGTACTCTCTGTTGGTGAAATTCTTCCATTCTCTGTAAGCAATCAAAATAGTAAATCAATCACCACAGCCAGTGCAGGAATTCACACATTTTGCTGCGGGTGTATATCAACTAGAATTTTCTGTTAGACATAACGTTGCATGTTTAGTTTACATTTCTTTGACAGACAGACAAAATGCAAGCCAATAATCGCCCAGAATAAGGACTATAAGTTGGAGACCAGAGTAAATAAGACAAGTAGCTGTGTTCCTCTGGAGCTACTCAGATTGAAGTACAATGAACATTGCCGATACCAAGGAGGAGATAAAAAGTTAATTAATTTACAGATACAGAAAGACAAATGTAAGGAAATGAAAATCTGCTCAATGAGTGAAGAGGAAGGAAAAGCAAATAATTTAATGTAACTTCAAAATCTTTACCAGGTTAAAACCTGAAGGATTGAGACTGTAGAGATAGTAAACTTTCAGTGTTTCAGTCCTTTTTGGCAATGGCAGGACTAATTTGGACCTGACATGTTCAAGACTCAAATTTTAGTAAAAAATTGGTTTGTATCAGAAACATGCTATTCTAGACCTTTTAATCAGAAGCCAACAGGCAAAAGGCCAAGATTTTTCAGCCCATCCTACAAGGAATTTGCAATGCTTAGACAATCGTAGACAAGATTATTTTAAATAGAGAGATGGCTAGACCTTGCGGAAAAGTACTAAATTGGAGTAAGGCAAATTACTTTATTAGGCAGGAGCTTGGTTGGGAACAATGAGAGCAATTGTTATAGGACGTCCACATCTGACATGTGGGAGGCATTTAAGGTCTAACTGATCAAAATTTAGAAACAGCATTTTCCAGTAAGGAGGAGGGATAAGGACAGCAAAGTAAGGGGTGCATGCAATGTTTAAGTGGATGGAATCAGAATGGGCCTTCGAGAATATGAAGGAGAAAATAACTCAAGCGGACAATTAGAAGGGCCCAAAGGAGCCACAAAATTGTTTTGGCATGACTGATCAAAGAAAACCCCAAATATTTTTATACCTACTGTGATGGCTACCTACTGGATACATAGGTTCCTACTGCAGGCATTGGAAAAGGTGAAAGGGAGCCTTACCAGAATTATGCCTGGATTAGAGGTTATTAGCTACAGGCAGAGGTTAGACAGACTTGGATTGTTTTCTCGGGAACACCCGAAGTTGCATCTAACATTATGAGGGGCATGGACAGGGTAGATAGTCAGAACATATTTCCTCAGGATGGAAAATATCAAATACTAGATGGCATAGCTTAAAGATAAGAGGGGCAAAATTTAAAGGATATGTGCAGGGCAAGGCCTTTTAGACAGAGGAGGCGATGGAATGCGCTGCCAGGTATGGTGGGGGAGGTAAATACGAAAGTAGCAATTTCAAGACTTTTGCATAGGCGTATGGATATGCAAGGAACTGAGAAATGGATGTGTAGGAAAGAACTGCAGATGCTGGTTTAAATCAAAGGTAGACACAAAATGCTGGAGTAACTCAGCGGGTCAGGCTGCATCTCTGGAGAGAAGGAATGGATAACGTTTCATGTCGAGACCCATCTTCTGTGACAAGCAGATTAATTTTCTCTTTAAAATGTTAATAACCATCTACCAATTTTTAATTTTATTTTGACAGTCCTTCTACAATCTCTGATCCCAATGTACTTTAATGCTATTTATATCCTGGAGAAAACCCTGTGCAGAAAGGTCGGGCTTGGTGACATAAGTTAAATACCACTATAGATATCATGATAGATATTGTTATATCTATGACCTTCCTTTCTGGAATCCATGCTGTCTCTATTCAATTGAACTAGACAATTTCTGCCATTCTCCGGTCATAAAAACAATTTTGAAAATCACGACCATGCGTTTTTTTTTGCCCTTCTGCTCCATGGGAGGCTTCTGTTCTCCCCAAGCTCACCTTAGGACAGTGTGATAAGTGTACCGCCGCATACTCCCCACCTGACTGTCTCTAGAGCGAGTCCACAGCTTTGTGGATATTTGTACGGCAGAGATAGACAGATTCTTGATTAGTACAGGTGTCAGAGGTTATGGGGAGAAGGCAGGAGAACGAGGTTAGATATAGATCAGCCATGATTGAATGGCCGAGTAGACTTGATGGGCCAAATGGCCTAATTCTCCTCCTATCACTTATGGCGTTCGGCCAAGTCATTATCCACCTCCAAATTCCCATTTTAAACATTTTTTGCTGTTCAATAATTATTGTTCTAGTATACTTTGAAAATCCCTCTTCCTATCCCATTACCCCGTTGAATTTTTACTCTGGATTCCAATAGAAATACTCAACAATTGAGTAACTGATTTTAATTCCAAGAAACTTGACATTATTGAAAACAAAACTGATTTGCTTGAATAGATCTGCCCCTAATATCACAAAACATTCCTTCTATCTCAGGTTACCTATAAAATGGGCTCCAGAATTTTTTTTTGGCGTCCAAGATGGCGTCGCGTGCACAACGCGAGGCTCTGTATCTCCGTAGTTTTAGCAATTTTTTTTTAGTCCTGTTAATAATTAACTTAGTTTTCGCCCGGAGCACTCGAGCGAAGACTCTGTAACGGCCGTCAGGAGCTACTGGAGCTCGGCGTCCTGCACGTAACGAGCCGCAGAAGCGACTTTCAACTGCCGCCGGAGATCACCAGAACACCGTGGTCTAGCGGTCAGCTCCCCCGACAGGAAGTGCCCGGAGGCGGCGCAGGACCGCAAGCAGAGACGTGGGAAGCGCGGAGGCTGTCGAGCGAGGCTGAGATCGAACCCGCACCAGCCAGCTCTGCCCAGCATTTTCCTCGCGAATGTCCGGTCCCTGGTGAGTAAAATCGATGAACCGGCTGCGGATCACCACACACAAACGGATCGCCGACTGCAACGCCAACCGACAACATCCCGGACAACGCCATCGAGCTGGAGGGCGCACTGTCTTTCAGGGCCGATAGAACAGCGGGACTCCGGTAAGACCAAGGGCGGCGGACTGTGCATTTATGCCTCATGGTGTACAGACGCTGTCAGGATTGGTAGTCACTGCTCTGCTGACCTGGAATATCTGATGATAAAGTGCAGGCCCTTCTAAGGGAATTTACATCGACTGTTATCACTGCAGTCTATGTACCCCAGACGCTAATGCCAGGCTAGCAATGGAGGAGCTGCAAGACAACTAACTGCACACCCAGAGGGGGCTTTTATTGCTGCAGGTGATTTCAACCACTCTAACCTCAAAACTGTACTCCCCAGATTCCACCAAAAACATGTCTCCTGCCCAACCAGAGGTAACAAGACTCTGGACCTAGTATTCACCAACATTGCTGAAGCATACAAAGCCCTCCCCCTCCCCCACCTGGGACAGTCTGACCACCTCTCTCTGTTCCTGCTCCCCAAATACACACCTCTGATCAGTGTGAAACCTTCCGTGAGGTCATTCTGGCCTGAGGGGCTGTCTCTGTCTTAGCAAACAGAACCCAGGCCACCTTTAACTCCCAAGTGGACATCAACTCATACAGCTCAACCGTTCTGGACTATATAAAATTCTGCACGGACAACGTCACTACACACAAAGTAATAAGGACCTTCCCTAACCAGAGGCCGTGGATTCAGACTCCTGCTGAAGGCTCGCGACGCCGCTTTTAAATCTGGCGATGCTGAGGGTTACAGCTCATCCAGGGCCAATCTGAAAAAGGAATTAGGAATGCTAAACTTAATCACAAACGGCGGATTGAGGAGCATTTCCGAAATAACTCTGACCCCAGGTGTGGCAAGGAATCAAATCCATTGCCGATTACCATAAAGTTAACACTCTCATTTGCTTGAACAACCCCTCAGTCTCTCCACCTCTGCTGTTCAGGATGCACTGAGCAGGTGAATGAGCACAAAGCTGCCGGCCCCGATGGCATTGCTCAGGGCATGTGCTGGACAACTATCCCTGGTCCTCACTGACATCTTCAATCTGTCACTGGCCCAACTTGCCTCAAGACATCTACCATCAGCGACAGGGAGTCTCAATGATTTCCGGCCAGTGGCACTCACCCCTGTCATCGCCAAGTGCTTAGAGCGGCTGAACCTCAAAGCCAGCCTCCTCCCCCCACACTGACCCCCATCAGTTTGCCTACCGGACCAATAGGTCAACAGAAGACGCCATATCTGCGGCCCTACACTCTGCCCTGACCCACCTGGACAGCAATAACACCTACATCAGGCTGCTGTTCATCGACTTCAGTTCCGCCTTTAACACTGTCATACCCGCTAGCTTGATCACCAAACTCAGCGGTCTTGGCATCTCCACTTCCCTCTGCAATTCGACACTGGATTTCCTCACTAACAGACCCCAGTCTGTTAGGATCAACAACCTCACCTCCTCCACTATAACACTGAACACTGGCGTGCCACAAGGCTGTGTGCTCAGTCCTCTCCTCTACTCTCTCTTCACCCATGACTGCATCCCTAAGTTTAGCTCCAACGCCATCATAAAATTTGCCGACGACACCACGGTGGTAGGACTGATCAGTGATAACGACGAGTCAGCCTACAGGGAGGAGGTCCAGCACCTGACAACCTGGTGTGCCAATAACAACCTTACTCCCAAAAGACGAAGGAGATCATTGTCGACTTCAGGAAGAACAGAGGGGGCAGACACACCCCCATCCATATAAACGGGACTGAGGTGGTCTCCAACTACAAATTCCTCGGGGTACACATCTCGGAGGATCTGTCCTGGTCCCTCAACACCTCCAAGCTGGTCAAAAAGGCGCAGCAGCGCCTTTATTTCCTGAGGAGGCTCAAAAAAGCCCACCTGTCCCCCCAGATCCTGACCAACTTCTACCGCTGTACCATCGAAAGCATCCTGACCACCTGCTTTACGGTATGGTACAGCAGTTGCACCGTAGCAGACAGGAAGGCACTACAACGGGTGGTGAAAACTGCCCAGCACATCATCGGTGCCAACCGAAAACGGTGTCTGAGAAAGATCATCAAGGACCCCTCCCACCCTAACCATGGACTGTTTGCCCTCCTACCATCGGCGGTACAGGAGCCTCAGGTCCCGCACCAGCAGATGAGGAGTAGCTTCTACAATAACACGATCGCAATGCTGAACTCGGAGTCCCGCCGATAGATTCCCACATCTGTATTTATTTATCTGCATTTATCTAAACATTGCTATCACTACGTACTGACACTAAACTGCATTTCGTTGTACCCATACTTGTATCTGTGCAATGACATTAAATTTGAATTGAATTGAATTGAATTGAAGAAACACAAACGTATTTCCAGCCCTAACAACCAGCCACAGATAACATACCTCATGAAAGGCTCTATTAATCAGACCTCTTTGACTTGGAGGTATAATTTAAGTTCCCTTACCATCACATGGTCGAATTTCCTGAATTTCCCTGTATTCCAACAAGGCTTTTAACAGTTCAAAGACCAACTATTCTTATGACACACGTGAGGTTCTGCATTGAAACTCACTGTTCATAATCAGGCATCAAAATGAACAAATTACTATTTTACTCACGGGCTGAATCATTTCGAGGTACGCCAAAAAGTAATTCTTCATCACTCCAGTCTTCCTTCTTCTCAACTATACCTGGATGATTGAAGAGTCTTTGCCTAATTGGCAATTTGAGAGAAAAGAAAGTACACCAACTGTTACCAAAGGCATTGCTGCCTAAACTAAAATCAACTTCCTTTGTAGGAAATATTGTTACCACTTTTCTCACTTAACCTGATATCTGTTATGTCAAATGCCCAAAGGAAAGTGTTACAAATATTTTAATGTGTGGATAAAGCAGACTTTTTCTCGATGTTAGCCTGTGATCTCAAATTATAAACTCCATATGTCGATACTAAGAGGGAGGCCAGAAAAGAGAAAAAAAATCTCTGGTATTCCCTATGTCAAATAACCTAAAAAGTAATTTAGTTTGAGTTGTAAATTTGATCCAAGGTATAAGAGGATATTATACATGTGTTATTGCAGTGGAAGTCAATGACAGGAAAAACAACAGATAATAGATATTATACAATTCAGAATTCAATTTGAAGAGATCTCTTTTAGACATTACATACATGCATATAGATAAACCTCATTATAATGGACCATGGTGGGCTGGGAGGATGAGAAATAGTTTCCGTTATTGACGATTGTCTGCTATAACTCATTGACATCACTGCCCACTCGTCACTGTGTCAGAATCCTGGAACTCCACAACAGAGCCCAATCGGACCTCCCTCACCATGTGGAGCACAGCAGCTTGAGAAGGCTGCCTGGCTCCACCTTATCCAGCGCAGCCAGGGAACGGCAATAACCACTGCCCTTGCTTCCCATTCCCACATTCAGAGGTTGAGAGCAAAATGGGAGATCCGGGGACACCGAGGTGCTGGTGTGAGGAATCCCTGTCCCCTTGTAAGTAACATTCCCACGACTAACTGCCTGCCCGGAGTTCAGGATGAAAGGACATCAACCTTATACGTAACTCAGTATTTCTTTCCAAAGACGCTGCCTAACCTGCTGAATGTATAACATTTTTAAAAGCTAAAAATGTATTTTTGTTACTGCCAGCTAAAAATACTAAGGCTGAAGATGTACACAAAATGCTGGAGTAACTCAGCGGGACAGGCAGCATTGCTCTCTGGAGAGAATGACGTTTCGGGTTGAGACCCTTTTTCTACTTATCCTTGGACCATGAACCCCCAGATGAGCACCAGGCCATAATCTCACAGACTATTGTATCACTGCCGGCTGTCTGCTATCCACAGTAAAACCAGCATCTGAGGTTCCTCCCTACATAATACTAAAGGAGGTTTGTTACATTGTTTAATAGAGTATCATTGCACAACTATTGATCAAAGCAATTGCTTGTCAATTTCAATAACCTCTCACTGTGTTCAATAACCTCTCACGAGCAGCCTGTGTTCTTAACGATACAGTGGTGTCTGATTACTGTATGGTCTCTGTCCGCTATGGTTTCTAACTGAAACCCATTGTAAAGAGGTCTGTAAGAATGGCAGTAGGCTGTTTTTAACAATTCTTACCTCTTGACATTCAGGCTGGTATCTGGATTCATAATTTCTTTAAAAGCACCATTTCCATTGTGCGACTTAGTGGGACTCTCTCTATCATTGTGAATTGTTTTTCTGCCTTCAGATACGGTATCAAGACATTCTACCTCATCCTGACTGTCTGGATCTATAACAAACCGAGACACAGCCTGTATGCAATTTGCACTAGGTTTTTTTGATCGTTGAATCTCCTTTCCCTTCGTTTTCTGCTTCTTACTTCGTATCCTACATTGCATTTCTCTGCTTTCGCACATGTTAAAATCTGACATGTCCATCTTTTCAAACAATGCCAATGGATCCAGTGTTGATTCATGCAGGGCACAGAATGCAGTTTGCAGGGCTGTGAGACTGCAAGGGAAGCCAGGCTGTGCTCCCTCCATCCTAGAAATAAAGTACATTTGACATTATAGCATAATTGTTTCTCTGGATCTTGATATTTTAACATGCATTTCAAGACACCAATATCTGTGGCCCATGTTTACCGTTACCATGCAAATACAACAAATAACAAGTGGTTAACAGAAAAGTTTTTTGTTTTTTTTAACTGAACCAATGCTGACTATTAAATTACATGAAAATATCAAATATTTGACAAACCACCTACCAGAACAGAAAAAAAAGGTATTGGTATGTTTAAAAGGAACATGGCTCACCTGATAAGTTCAAACAAGCCTTTGGTTAAATTGTCAAAGAATGCAAAAAAGAAATCCATCAGGCCAACTAGTTTAATAGTAATGACATTTTCAAAATATTCTATTAGTCCAGGCACAAATGGAAACCTCAGATGTATTGAATTCCATATGGGAACTCCAGGATGCTTTCCAAGTGCAAATTGAGAGACAATTAGCTGACAGAAAACAAAGAATAGGGATAAATGGGACCTTCTCAGGTGACAGGCCGTTACTTTGTATCCACAGGAATCAACATTTGGGCTCCAACAATTTACAATCTAGATTAATAATTTGGTTGAGGGGCAAATTAAAACACCTCCTAGTTTGCTGCAGAGACAAAAGTAGGAATAAGAGTTGAGATCAGAATGCAGAGAGGCCTCAAAAGGATTTAGAAAATTTGAGTTAATGGTCATTAATGTGCACAGCAACTACTATGGGAAAAAATGTGAGATCAGCCACAATGGATTAAAAAGAAAACTGATTTTTAAATTTGGGAGAAGACGTGTTGATGTTCAAAGGGATTTGGGTAATTTTGTGAGCAAGTCACCTGCTGCTATGAGGCAAGAACACCTGTAATTATGATGGCAAATGGTAACCTCAGATGTCTCATCACAAATGCAGAAGACTTTATTGGTGCCACGGCTAGAACATTGCTTACAATTTTAATTTAATTTAATTACTTTAAAAAATGTATCTGCTTGAGGCAGGGCAGTGCCCATTATCACACTGATTCTTAGAATGGCAAGTCTGAGATGTGGTGAAATTGCATAGGCAAGTTTAGTTGAGGAGAACGGATGGTATCCTCATTGAAACTTGTAAAATTCATACAATGCTCATCACCATGGATGCAGGATATTTCCCTGTGCCGATGCATCCAGAACCAGGAGTCAGTCTCAAAATAAGTTGTAGGTTATTGAGGGGTTACATGAGAAGAGATTTCTTCAAATTTGTGCAATTTTGTAGCCCAGGGGACTGTAGTGATTTAAAACTGAAATTGATATATTTATGAATATTAGGGAGATCAAGGGATGTAGCGATCGAAAAGGAAAATGGCAGAGAACAGGGAAGCAGCTGTGATCTTGCCGAATGCAGCTTACAGGATTGAACCATCTGTTCATCCAATCCTAGCCTCACGCTCTCTCCACATAACCCTCAACTCCATTTTGATTTAAATGTCTGTCACTTTATCTTGGATGTACTCAATGGCAGCCCTGCCTTGGATCTACTCAATGATTCCCCCCCCCCCCCACCCAATCCTCCCCCACCTAGCCACAATCTTCACGACTCTGGAGAATGTTGAAGATTCTCAACTCTTAAGAAATTTTCCCCTCATCCCCATCTGAAAAAGTCAGCTAGTTATTAGTTCACGAACTGGTTAACTAAGTTCACAGGTTTCAAGAACTCTGACTTAAGAAATCAGCACAACATCCACCCTCAGAATGTTATGCCTTTTAAGAAGACAACCTCACTTTCTTCTACACACCACTGACTATAGGTCTAACCTTTATTCCAACATCAATCTTTTCATCTGAGGAATTCACATTGCGACACTATTCTGCAATGCCTTCCAATACTTCTTGAAATACAGCCAAACCTGGAAGCCATATTTCCTCCAAGGAACTATTCATTGTCTCCAAGTGTCAAAAAAGGAGAATGAGATTGACTCAAGACTCCTGCACTATATGTTCACTGCTCCCAGTCTATAGGATGGTCACCCTTACCTCAGCTTAATTATGTTAGGGTGCAGTGCGATAGTCAAAGTGGTAAAAAGATAAAAATGACCTGCTTGAACAGATGCAACATTCATCCCCTGGACTTGATAAGCATTTATTTCCTTCGGAAGTCAGCGTGTTCTGATTCTCTACTTGAACACAGGTCAATATTACATCTTTTTGTATCTCTGGAGTGGTTGAAGTGGATTTCTCTGCACTCTGAAAATAAAACACAAAAACGTATAAACACAATGATTATTCCTTAGTTTTTTATGTGTAAATTCCATAGTTATGGAATGTACTCAACATATGAATATGAAATGCGCAAGATGATTAATAACTATGCAGATGTTACTAAAATAGATATAGTAGACAATGAAAATGGTTAGCAAAAAATATTGTAAGGTCTTGATCAGCTGAACAGTGGGGTGAGGAATGGTAAATGGAGTTTAACTCAGATTAGTAAGAGGTGTTGCATTTTGGGAAGTCAAACTAAGGGCTTCACAATGAAGAGTTTGTGCCTGGGAGAGCATACATCAATTTGCTTGGGACAATATACATCAATGATTTAGATGAAGGTATTCAAAGTAACATTAGCAATTTGCAGATAACACAAACCTGGGTGGCAGTGTGAACTGCAAGGAGGATGCTATGAGAATTCAGGGTGACTTGGACAGGTTGGGCGAGTGGGCAGATGCAGTTTAATGTGGATAAATGTGAGGTTATCCACTTTGGTAGCAAAAACAGGAAGACAGATTATTATCTAAATGGTGTCAAGTTGAGAAAAAGGGAAGTACAATGGGATCTGGGGGTCCTTATTCATCAGTCAATGAATTTAAGCATGCAGGTACAGCAGGCAGTGAAGAAAGCAAATGGCATGTTGGCCTTCATAATAAGAGGAGTTGAGTATAGGAGCAAAGAGGTCCTTCTGCAGTTGTACAGGATCCTAGTGAGACCACACCTGGAGTATTGTGTGCAGTTTTGGTCCCCTAATTTGAGGAAAGATATTCTTGCTATTGAGGGAGCGCAGTGTAGGTTTACAAGGTTAATTCCTGGGATGGCGGGACTGTCATATGCTGAGAGAATGGAGCGGCTGGGCTTGTACACTCTGGAGTTTAGAAGGATGAGAGGGGATCTTATTGAAACATATAAGATTATTAAGGGTTTGGACATGCTAGAGGCAGGAAACATGTTCCCGATGTTGGGGGAGTCCAGAACCAGGGGCCACTGTTTAAGAATATGGGGTAAGCCATTTAGAACGGAAATGAAGAAACACTTTTTCACACAGTTGTGTGAACAGAGAGGCCTCCACCACCCTCTACCTCAGACGGAGTTGGAGGCCAGTTCTCTGGAGACTTTCAAGAGAGAGCTAGATAGGGCTCTTAAAGGTAGCGGAGTCAGGGGATATGGGGAGAAGGCAGGAATGGGGTACTGATTGGGGATGATCAGCCATGATCACATTGACTGGCGGTGCTGGCTCAAAGGGCCGAATGGCCTACTCCTGCACCTATTGTCTATTGAGTGTTGTAGGGATCCAGGAGTACAAATACAGTCTCCTGAAAGTGACATTCCAGGTAGGTAGGGTGGTGAAGGCAACTTTTGGCACATTGGCCTTCACCAGTCAGAAATTGGGACATTATATTACAGATATACAAGACATTGGTCTGACCACATTTGGACTGTTATCAGTGTCAGAGCACATTTGGACTCAATGGTCTGTGCTATATGAAGATGTTGGACCAGCAAGAACTTTATTCCTTGGAGCACAAGAGGCTGAAAAGTGGTGTATGGAGATGTATAAAACCACGAGGGAAACAGTGAGGGACAAATTCTGTTCCACAACAATTGCTTTTACTGCCTTGTTAAAATGTCATGTTTTTCTCCATCAAAAAAAGCTGATGACAGAACTAAGATTAATTTTTGCATTTTTAAAGTATTTTTAAAACACTTGATCATCAAACGAAACACATAAAAATGGATAAAATACATTATAACTTATTGTCTCTTTTTAATTGTTCATTAGCAACGGTCCATTCACCTGGGGAAGGATTATGGCGCTTGTGCAAAGTTTAACCCTGAGCAGGCTCAATGAGCAGGCTTCCTACATGGAGACCAGGCAAAATTAGCATCCTGTTAGATTTAATGAGAAGTCTACTGTAGCAGCAGGGGCAGCCACACTCAGCGTCAGAAGCAGGACAAAAGATGCTGCCCTCAGCTTAAGCCTGCATCAGCAATGGAAACTCAGACTTATTTTGTAAAGTCCTACTCCACCCTCCTCCTTACTCGGTAATACTGAGAAAGCATTTCTGCAAAAAAGTATATAAAATTATAAAATGCTAGAAACACTCAGCACTCCTGTAAAGATAAATAAATCTAATCTTTGATCTGAAATGTTCTTTATCAGTGTCTTTTGTAAATTTATTTTATATTTCACACGAGTTTTACTGGATTATACTTAGTTTAATGTTTTTGAAATGCTACAAATTTAAATTCAGTTTGAAAGCCAACTCAATAGAGAGGTGATTTCCACTATTATTTTGTTCGTTAATTTAAAACCTTTAAAAAAAAACAATGAGAAACCTCTTCAATTTAAAGATGAATGGCACAAAGAGACATCAAACAAGATGTGAAGGTAAGATGTTTAACTGAAACAAACTATAAGATTTAACAGATACATTTCTAGAACATGTAGACTTGATTGACTTTGCCCATTTCTAAAGTATATTACATCCCATAAATAAAGAGATAAATCACAACACGTACGAGAAGAAGAAATGGCACGGCATTGCCTACTAGGCTTTCTGCAAAATACAACATCCTCTTTTTCAAGTTGCTGTATGGAAAGAGGGCCAGATCTGGATGAGATGAATTCTTCTCCTTAATAATTGATGAAAGCAATTTCTGAAACAATCAAATACAAAACAAATCTGAAATCAAATAACAGCAACAGTCCAATCTACAGTTTGGACTTTGTCCCAATCATAATGAACTCAATCACAGCTAGTACTTTCCTACTAGTTTATCATGTACTTAAACCCTGTAATTACAGGATTGATCAGGGAGTTTCACATGGTTTCTATTTCAGCCCCTCTTGTTGACTGGGATGCATCTTGTGTTTCTTGCAAGTTTTCAAATCAAATATCTATAAATAGGGAGATCTCTTTTAAAACTGCATCAATGTGGCAGTTTCTAATCTAATTAGAAAGTCATTTCTGGCGGAATTAGTAGAACTGCTGTCTCACAGCCCCAGTGACCCGGGTTAGATCCTGACCTCGGGTGATGTCAGTGTGGAGTGCACACGTTCTCATTGTGACCGCGTGGTGCTCCAGATTCCTCCCACACACAAAAGATGTGCAGGTTTGTAGGTTAATTGACTTTTGTAAATTGCCCCAACTGCGTAAGGAAAGTATGTGAAAGTGGAATAATGTGGAACTACATTACAGAACTCCACCTGGCAGCACAGTGGCAGAGTTGTTGCTTTGTAATGCCAGAGACCCGGGTCTGATCCTGACTACAGGTGCTGTCTGTATGGAATTTGTACAGGCTCTCCTTCACCATGTGGGTTTTCCCCAAGTGCCCTGGTTTCCTCCGACACTCCAAAGACGTACAAGTTTGTTGGTTTGGTAAAAATTGTAAAATTAGGATAGTGCTAACGTACAGGGATCGCTAGTTGGAGCAGACTCGGTGGGCCGAAGAGCCAGTTTCTCTAATTCAATGCTGTATCTTTAATTCAAACTAGCGGGAATGGTTGATCAATGGGTCGGCATGGATTCAGTGGGCTGAAGGGCCTGTTTCCACGTACCTTTCAGTTCAATACACAGTGCATATATAACAGTCACAATTGTCCTTGTTCCCTATATCAACCCAAGTCACTGACTATCACTTGCTGACTATCATTTGCTGTATCACTTGATGACTAGCTGTATCTCAGTTATTATGCTACTTAAAATGTTATATTTTAAACAAGCATTGAACAGTCTAAGATTTGGTGGAGGGAAAGCAATGGAACAGCTTTACTTGGTGAAATCGTAGGAACATAGCCGCAGAGATTTAGACAAGCAGCTAGCCACTGTGAGCAAGAACACCATATCTGGTCTCCTTTTATCTTTGAAAATAAAATCTTAACTAGTTAAATTTCAATAGTTATTCTGTTGATCAGGAAATCTTTCTTTCATGATCAGTTTTGAGTCACTAAGTCAGCATGGAGAAAGGCCCTTCAACCCAAGTCACCCATGCTTTCTAAAATGTCCATCAAATCTAGCCCCATTTGCCTATGTTTCTCTAAACCTTTCCCATCCATGTACCTATCCAAATGTATTTTAAACGTTGTAATTGTACCTGCCTCAACTACTTCCTCTGGCAGCTTATTTCATTTACCCACCACCCTCGTTGTGAAAAAAAATGCCCCTCAGGTTCCTAATTAATGTTTGGCCTCTCACCTAAAACATTTACTCCCTATTTCTCCATTGCCCACGCCTGGGAAACGACCCTGTGATTTTTAGTTTAGTTTAGTTTAGTGAATGTACAAACTCCAGACAGATAGCACCCGTATTCAGGATCGAACCCGGGTCTCTGGCGCTGAAAGGGTTGTAAGGCATCAACGCGACTGCTACGCCACCGTGTCACCCATATTCCTCACATAGGGATTTCACCCACATAAAACCATATTAATAGAAACATAGAAAATAGGTGCAGGAGTAGGCCATTCGGCCCTTCGAGCCTGCACCGCCATTCAATATAATCATGGCTGATCATCCAACTCAGTATCCTAAACCTGCCTTCTCTCAACACCACCTGATCCCTTTAGCCACAAGGGCCACATCTAACTCCCTCTTAAATATAGCTAATGAACTGGCCTCAACTATCTTCTGTGGAAGAGAATTCCAGAGATGCACCACTCTCTGTGTGAAAAATGTTTTTCTCATCTCATCTAAGACTTCCCCCTTATCCTTAAACTGTGACCCCTTGTTTTGGGCTTCCCCAACATCGGGAACAATCTTCCTGCATCTAGCCTGTCCAACCCCTTAAGAATTTTGTAAGTTTCTATAAGATCCCCCCTCTCAATCTTCTAAATTCTAGTGAGTACAAGCCAAGTCTATCCAGTCTTTCTTCATATGAAAGTCCTGCCATCCCAGGAATCAGTCTGGTGAATCTTCTCTGTACTCTCTCTATGGCAAGAATGTCTTTCCTCAGAATAGGACACCAAAACTGTACTCAATACTCCAGGTGTGGTCTCACCAAGGCCCTGTACAACTGCAGTAGAACCTCCCTGCTCCTATACTCAAATCCATTTGCTATGAATGCGAACATACCATTCGCTTTCTTCACTGCCTGCTGCACCTGCATGCCTACTTTCAATGACTGGTGTACCATGACACCCAGGTCTCGTTGCATCTCCCCTTTTCCTAAACGGCCACCATTCAGATAATAGTCTACTTTCCTGTTCTTGCCACCAAAGTGGATAACCTCACATTTATCCACATTATACTGCATCTGCCATGCATTTGCCCACTCACCCAACCTATCCAAGTCACCTTGCAGCCTCCTAGCATCCTCCTCACAGCTAACACTGCCCCCCAGCTTAGTGTCATCTGCAAACTTGGAGATGTTGCATTAAATTCCTTCGTCCACATCATTAATATATATTGTAAATAGCTGGGGTCCCAGCACTGAGCCTTGCGGTACCCCACTAGTCACTGCCTGCCATTCTGAAAAGGACCAGTTTATTCCTACTCTTTGCTTCCTGTCTGCCAGCCAGTTCTCTATCCACATCAATACTGAACCCCCAATACCGTGTGGTTCTGTTTTCGCTATACACCTGTACAACCATGCACACCATGCTGCAGCTTTCTTAACTGGAACCTCAGCACATTTAGGTGAGCCTGGGGCTGTGCTCAGTAATAAAATGAGGGATTTGCTGGGCTATGAAATTACAGATTATAGTGTACATTTCTGCCACTGCCAGGGATAGTCTAGTTTCACAAATGCCTACCAAATCAGTTCTGCATCTATGTATTTAATATAAATACAATGTCACACAACAAGGTGGAGAGTATTCTTAGTGCAAAAATAGGACGTTTATGCAATGGTCACTTCTACACTCATGGGCAGATGAGTCTACCAGTCAGAGTGATGATGGCAAATCCAGGGATTTTTAACCTCTTGTGGATATATAAAGTGTTACAGCTGGAAACAGGCCCTTGGCCCCACAAATGGTGATTATCAATCACTCGCTTACCCAATCACCTGCAAACCCGTTTACCATTTTCTCCCTACATTCCCTCCAATTCAGCTCCCCACAAAATAATTTAATTGTTTATATATACATACAGCGATTAATTAATCTACCAACTCACAAACGTCTTTAGGATGTGGGAGGAAACCAGAACACCCGGTAAAACCCCCCACACGGTCTCACAAGGCGGTGCGCAAACTCCGTACAGATATGTTACAAATGAGTTGGTTGCAGGGACTGTGAAGCAGCAATTCTACCAGCTGAGCTATTGAGCCACAGATCCATCTGGATACTAATTCCTTCAGGACACAGCTTTCCCAAAGCAGTGTGGCATATGAATTAAATCAATGGTGGGGGTGGGGAAGTAAAGAGATTTGTGTAATTGAACTGGAGTGCATTCATAATTTGCTGCAATTCTGTGTGGTCTTGGGCAGAGCAGCTACATTATCCTCTGATATGAAGAGGATATTCATAGAGCACTTGGGGATAGAGGAATCAAGGAATAGAAATGTAGAAACATAGAAAATAGGTGCAGGAGAAGGCCATTCGGCCTTTCGAGCCAACACCGCCATTCAATGTGATCATGGCTGATTATCCACAATCAGTACCCCGTTCTTGCCTTCTTACCCTATCCAGACTGATTCCTGGGATGTCAGGACTTTCATATGAAGAGACTGGATAGACTCGGCATGTACTCGCTAGAATTTAGAAGATTGAGGGGGGATCTTATAGAAACTTACAAAATTCTTAAGGGGTTGGACAGGCTAGATTGTTCCTGATGTTGGGGAAGTCCAACACAAGGGGTCACAGTTTAAGGATAAGGGACCAAGATGAGAAAAACATTTTTCACACAGAGAGTGGTGAATCTCTGGAATTCTCTGCCACAGAAGGTAGTTGAGGCCAGTTCATTGGCTATATTTAAGATGGAGATAGATGTGGCCCTTGTGGCTAAGGGGATCAGGGGGTATGGAGAGAAGGCAGGTACGGGATACTGAGTTGGATGATCAGCCATGATCACATTGAATGGCGGTGCAGGCTCGAAGGGCCGAATGGCCTTCTCCTGCACCTATTTTCTATGTTTCTACATTTCTATTCCTTGATTCCTCTACCCCCAAGTGCTCTATCTTACTCTCTTTCAAATGCATTTAGTGAATAAGCCTACATTGCCTTCCGAGGCAGAGAATTCCACAAATTCACAACTCTCTGGGTGAAAACGTTTTTATTATCTCAGTTCTAAACGGCCTACCCCCTATTCTTAAACTGTGGCCCCCGGTTCTGGACTCCACCAACATCGGGAACATGTTTCCTGCATATAGCATGTCCAATCTATTAATGATTTACGTGTTTTATATTTTCTATGTGATGGGCAGATGGGGAAAAGATTGGGAGGTAGGCCAGGGGAGCAGAAACCCAATTGGACAGGTGTCTGGGCTATGGGCAGATGGAAATGGGAAAGGTAAATAAAGTGAGAGAGATCTTAGGTGGGTTACTCACTTGGGAAGCCAACAGCCCAATGGTATGACCACAATTTTTTTTTAGTTTAAAAAAAATTGTGATCATATACCATTGGGCTGTCGGCTTACCGAGTGAGAAGGCAGCGGAGACGTCCAAGGGCGGACATATTGGTACATGAAGAGGATAGGGGCATTGAAGTGAAATGCAACAAGCTCAAGGTAAGAGAGCCATTGTCAACATGCTTTGCAAAATGGTTGTCTGGACACGCCAATATAGAGGAGGCCACATCAGGACCAGATACAATAGACAAAACGGGTGGAAAGGGACGAGTGGATCACAATGTCACAGAGAATGGACTACAAAGTCACAGAGTGTGGACCCACAGAAATGAAAAGTGGGATGAAGAAAGAGGGAAAGAAGTGACTTGAGGTGGGATAATGGCAGAAATGGCTTAAATAATATGTTGGATGCAGAAGCTAGGGGAGGATGAAAGACAAGAACCAGAGACATAGAGAGTCATACAGCGTAGAAACAGGGGCTTCAGCCCACCAATCAATTTGCTCCATCAACACTCGCCCCCCACTGCCTGTTATTGGCCCATTACCCTCAAAACTGAACCTATCCATGTACCTGTCCAAACGTCTCTTAAATGTTATGAAAGCACCTGCCTTAGCTGCCTCCTCCGGCAGCTCGAACCATATACCCACCACCCTTTGTGTAAAAAAAAAATTACCCCTCCAGTTCCTATTAAATCTTTCATCCCTATGTTCTCTTGTTTTCGAATCCCCTTCTCTGGGCAAAAAACTTTGTGCATTTACCCAATCTATTTCTCCCATGATCTTGCACACCTCTATAAGATCACCCCTCATCTTCCTGTGCTGCAAGGAATAAAGTCCGAGCCTAGTCAACCTCTCCTTATAGCGCAGGCCCTCGAATCCTGGCCACATTCTCGTCAATCTCCTCTGCTCTCTTCCCAGCTGAACAAGAACTCTCCTATAACGTGGTGGCCAAAACTGAACACAATACTTTAAATGTAGCCTCAAATCAAGTCTGCAATTTATCCCATCAGATAAAGCATAAAAATAAGTTTAATTTGACACCTAATTCACTTTCATATCTTCAGTATTAAAAACGTTATGGCCATTTTCATACTCGGAAATTAGCATCTTGTTCCTCATTGCCTTTCCATTGACTTAACTCAAAAGATGTGATCTAGGACAGTCAAAAGCCTATAACTTTGGTTAAAATTAAGAGAACTCAATGAAATTTTCAGTTATTATGGATTGAAGCATTCCGAAACAAATATGAAACAATCTTACTTGGATGACCTGAAATTAAAGCATATAATTAGTTAGTTACCTAATTGTAGCTAATTACAAAATTCAATTACTAGATCTAAACATCTATCCATTTCTTAAGAAAAGATAAACATTTTTAAATTGCCTAAGTGTCCAAATAACATTCACACAATAATTCACAACATAACATGATTTTTAAATCTCATTTTCATGAATTTATAGGCCAAATGGAAGGAATTTAGTGTTTAATTCCTGTAAATTAATGGCAATTTAAATCAACTTGCGAGTGGGTTTTAGTGGAATGCGATGGATTAGAACGTTGCGGTTTGCGGTGAATTTAACCCACAGTCGGCAGGAAAAACACTGCCGGTTCGTATATTTTTGTCCCTATTTCACAACATGAAAATGTGATTAAATGCTTCTTAAGAACCACGTTTTTATGTAAAAATAAACTGTGTGGCTTCTTTTCTCCCCAACATAAGATCCTTCCCGTTGTCGGCGCTCACGGCTTTAGAAGATGATTTAAAAATTATTCTAGCTAATAAATGATCTAGTGTAGTTTAAAAATCCCTTCATAAATGTCGGAGCGATTTCTGTTTAGTGACGAAATCCCCTGAGATGGATCGATTTGCCCTGTCTGGAGAAAAACGGCATTTTAAACCCGCCCCCCTCTGAAAGGCACCAAAGTCGCGCACACGGGGAGCGGCAGAACTGTAGCGCCGCTGAAGGTAGGTATTGTAACATACCTAATCATTGGGTTCCACGTATCACCTTCTGCCTATGTCTATTATTTTATGCACTATTTAAACAAGACTATGGCACCTCTAGTTATTTATTTCTAGGTACGACACAATTACACTACTTATTACTTGGGTGGAAAAACATTGATAACAAAAGATCAATGATATTAAAAATGCCTGTCATAGCATTTAATCATCTTATTTTAGTACCCCAAATTAAGTAATTGCCTCACACATACCTGATGAGCAGTATCCTTCTTGAGATTCCGTTCCAATATCTTAGATGCTTCTCGAAAACGTCTATTCTTAATAGATTCAACCACAGCCTTGAGGGAGGACCAACATGTTATTATGTATAAAAATAACAGAGTAATTTTGCAAAATCTGACTACCAATAAATTCACCACAGCAGGTAATTTTAGATGAATGTTTTAGAATTACAATTTACAGAGAAATTCAATGGCTATTCCTGGATGCTCACTTGTAAAGGAGAGAAATAGAACAACAACTGCTGAGAATTTATTGCAGCCAATGCCAGTATTTTCTTTGTGGATCTTCCCATTTTCGGCATCACAAGGATTAACTAAGAAGCTGAAATTTTCTCTACCAGTTACCCTAGCTTCTTTTGGAAACATTTCCTTTTTTAGGATAATGCTTGAAATTTTAGGAACAACAATCCTAATTTTCCTGTTAATTTTGGGAATCATTAATTTGATGAGGTTGAAATGACTGACTGCAAGACCTAGCTGACAAATACAGTTGCTTTCTTCCATGTGGATGTGCTAAAATACAGAGGAAGCCACGTATAAACACAAATTCTAACCTGAACAATTCCTTAATATAAATGCAACAATAGTAGTTGCTAAATATTTATGTAACATTTTTTCATTTCAGTGTCACAAACATTTTACAACAAACAATTTTGTAATAAAGTTATTGCAAAACATTGCTGTCACACCAAAGACTCCCAAAAATGTATTGATTTCACAAAAAAAAGGGTAAACTAACCTGCTTCACCACAGCTCCTCTGACTTCTTCGAACAAATCCTCATCCAGTGTTAATTCTGTCTTCATCTGGTCCAGAATTGTTAAAATAGATCCCAGTGGAAAGGTATCACTCTCTGAAAATTAGATTTGTACAATCACAACAGCACAGGAGTTGAACATGTTGGCTTTTCAAGATATTGCTACTTTCAGCAAAAGCAACATGACCATCCATTTCCCCCATAACCTCACAATTCCTTTAAGCTCCCTTATGCAACAAATTCCACATGCTAAACATATATTTAATAAAGTAAAGGTTTCTGTCCTTGTCATTTTAGCCCCTTTGCTGTGGTTGTAGCATGTATCATCTACTAAATGTATTTGCTAATACTACTCGAAATGCATCTACCAAACTCATGGCAAAGTCCCCACCAAATCACATTACATATTGAATGTATACATCAATTTTGCCATTCTTCTATATTACTGGAGTTAAATCCCAGAACTTACAAGAATATTGTGGAGGTATATTAATTTGGAGTTAAAATCTTCTCAATGGATAATAACAGATAAGCTTGCTATATCACACAAAGATCTAAAATCTGTGGCGTCTCTTTCTATTAGAGGAACGCTTCTATTAGTGAAATAACTTTGTACTGCTGTTTTGATCCTGCATTGTTTCGAGCTCCATTGTGTTTTTATGCTCTCAACCTTTTATGCTTTCCAAAGAAAAGCTCCAAATTCTTCACTGCTCTAAATCCTTCGACCCTGAACGAGGTATATTTTCTTGACACACTTCATAAAATGTAGTGATCAGAATTGGACACAAAATTCCATTTGTGACCAAACCAGTCATAAAAGAGAATTCAAAGCAACGTAGGATTTTCACAATGAACGGTGGTGACCTGCGAGGTGTTTAGAACAACGGAACAAGGAGTACAATTGCATAATTCCCTGAAAGCGGTGTCACAGTTGGGCAGGGTGGTGAAGAATGCTTTTCATAACCTAGTCTTCATCAGTCAGGGCACTGAGGATAGAGGTTGGGATGTTATGTTACAGTGTGAAGCTGCTACAGGAGTATTGTGTTCCGTTTTGGCCATCCTGCTGGAGGAAAGGTGCAATTGAGCTGGAAAGAGTGCAGAAAAAATGTACAAGTATGTTTTCAGAATTTGAGGGACTGAGTTATAGGGAGAGATTGGGTAGGCTAGAAGATTATTCCTCAGTGCACAGGAGGTTGATGGGTGATGCAACCGATGTATAAAACCATGAGGGGCATAGATAGGGTGAATGCACACAGGCTTTTTCCCTGGGGTTGGGGAAATCAAGAGCTAGAGGGTGTAAGTTTAAGGTGAGAGCAGAAAGATTTAATTGGAACCCTGAGAGGGAACATTTTCCACGGAGGGTGGTACTTATATGGAATGAGCTGCCAGAGGAAGTGGTAGGGACAGATACAAACAACATTTAAAATGGATTTGGACAGGTACAGATATTAGTCAAATGCACCCAATTGCAACCAACACACAAGCACCTTGGTTGGCATGGGCAAGTTTGGCCAAAGGGACTGTTTCTGTGCTGTATGACTTCCTGACTATAAAAGTTAAGTGTAACTTTTTGCTGTAGTGCATTATACCTCTATTTATGATCTCCACGATCCTTCGTTTATTTAAAAAAAAAATCAACTGTCCTGCTGCCCTTTAGAATGGAACTTTAACATATAGCACCTCTTAATTTTTCCTATAAAAATGTACCAATTTTAACTTCATTCCCGGGATGTGGATGTCAACAGCTTGACCGACATCTGCTGCCCATGTACATCTGCTCCCTGTACCAAGTGTCTACCTTGTTCATGTCAGAAGATAAGAATCAATCACCGAGCTGTGGATGTGGATACTTTCAGAGTTAACAGGATGAAAATGGCAGATTTCCTTTCCTTTGGATTTTTTTGAAAAACTGAACTCGCAGCCACTATTGCAAATACAATTTTTTGATCCAGAGTTCCTTAAGTAATTAAATTGAAGTTTTCTGGCAACTTTGGATGGATTGCAATTAATGGTTGTGCGTCCAAGGACTCAATGAACAACTCAATAAAATGCAATTGTGTGCACTGCCAATAATTGTTTTAATATTATAATACAGTGAAGGTCAGAACAGAGAAGTGCCATAGAGAGCCAAGATAATAAGTGCATTATCGTCAGAAACAACAATTACGTACCAAATTTGGAGAGAAATTGTATTGTTAGCAGTTTCGTTCCAATCTCCTCCGTATCAATGTATGGTCGATTTAGGACAGCTGTCATTTGAGAGGGAGAAAAAAAGACAAGATGCATAGTGAAATCAAATAAAAATCTGATTGCAAGAAGTGCGATACAAGTTGCACAACTGATATCAGTTTTGCATTAATATGGTTATCTGGTATTAAGAGACAAGTGTCAATATGTGCCGAAACAGTACAAAATTATTACTTGGAGCAGCACACCAGGTTTTCTAAACATAGTACTCAATAGATAAAATAATAACAAATAAAAAAGTTCAATAAATTGAAGATAAAAAACATAGTGCAAATCAAAAGCTGCTCCTCAACCCCTGGAAGTCATGGTTTTCAAACTGCTACAGCTTCTTCCTGATGGCAGGTGTAAACTGGGAACGTGGCACAAGTGGTATGAGTCGTTGATGATGCTGGCTATCTTTTTGTGTCAGCAGCCCCCATAGATCTCTTTGATGGTGGGGAGGTTAGGATCGGTGAAGGTTCGGGCTCACCTCTTTTTGTAATGTCCTTTGTTCCCGGCCAGCCGAGTTGCCGAACTAGGCCTTGATGCAACCAGTCAATATGCTTCCTACCGTATATATCGTGTTTCTGTCCTGGGCCTCCTCCATTGTCAGAGTGAGGCGCAGCACAAATTGGAGGAACAGCACCTCATATTTCGCATGGGCAGCTTACACTACAGTGGTATGAATATTGACTTCTCCAACTTCAAGTAACCCTTGCTTTCTCTCTCTCTCCATCCCTCCCCAGTTCTCCGACTAGTCTTACTGTCTCCAATTACATTTTATCTGTTTACTTTTTTGTTACAGTCTCCCAGCTAACAATGATCTATTCTACAATTTCCTTGATCTCCCTTCCCTTTGCCCCGTTTTCACACCCTCACAATTCCTTATCTAGCTATCTCTCCCCCTCCCGACGTCAGTCTGATGAAGGGTCTCGACTCGAAACATCACCCATTCCTCTCCAGAGATGCTGCCTGTCCCGCTGAGATACTCCAGCATTTTGTGTCTATCTTTGGTTTAAACCAGCACCTGCAGTTTCTTCATACACATACTGCTTCTACCGTAAATTTGTAGAAGTTCAAGAGAGTATTCGTCGTTATGCTGAACCTCCTCGATCATCTATGGAAATAGAAGTGTTGACAGGCTTGTTTTATGATAGAATCAATGTGCTAAGTCCAGGTCAGATCTTTAGAGATATGCAAGGCCAGAAACTTGAAGTTATTGACTCTCTGCAATGAGAGGTTTGTGGATCCTCAGCCTTCCTCTTCTGAAGTCAACAATCAGCTCCTTGCTGATGTTGAAAGCAAGGCCGTTATTCTGGAACCATTAGTTCACACAATCAATCTCTCTTCTATACTCTGACTCATCAACACCTGTAATTCGTCCAACAAGGGTAGTGTTTAGTTTAGGAAGGAACTGCAGATAGACACAAAATGCTGGAGTAACTCAGCAGAACAAGAAGCATCTCTGGAGAGAAGGAATGGGTGACATTTTGGGTATGACCTGAAACATCACACATTCCTTCTCTCCAGAGATGCTGCCTGTCCCGTTGAATTACTCCAGCATTGTGCGTCTATTTTTGGTGTTTAGTTTAGATAAGAGATACAGCACAGAAACTCGCCCTTTGGCCCACCGAGTTCACACCGACCAGCGATCCCCACACACTAACACTATCCTACACACACTAAGGACAATTGACACTTTTAGCAAGCTAATTAACCTACAAACCTGTACGTCTTTTGAGTGTGGGAGGAAGCTGAAGTTCACCCACAGTCACAGGGAGAACGTACAAACTCCGTACAGCAGGGCTCGAAATTAGCAGTTGCCCAGTTGCCAATGGCAACCTACAGTCCCAGCAGGCAACCTAAAAGTCGTGCCATTTTGCCCGGCTTGGCAAGCACCCGGGACGCCTATCGTTTAATTCTAAGCGGGTCCCCTCTCTCTCTCTCTGTCACTCTCCGTCTCCGCCCACCACCCGTATCCGTGTCCGGGCCGCCGGGTTTCCGCTCTCTCCTCATCCGCCGGCACGGCAGGCCGCCCTACACACGTGCACTGCCACGGCCTGCACAAAAGATCCTATAGCGAGGATCTTTCGCCAGCACATCATCGGCCATCCTGCACATGCACACTGCCACTGGTCGGCGTCGGCCACTTTCTCCCTCCCTTTGCATTGTGGGACATCTGGCCGCCATTACTGTCCGGTCGCCGCCTCGCCGCGACCGCTGAAAACCAACGCAGAAGTGGAGCAACTCCCTGGAGTAACTCTTGCTTCTTGGTTTCCTGGTCCTCCAAAAATATTTATTTTTATATATATTTACACTGAACTATATATACACTGAACTTTTATCTCCTGTTCTGTATTATGTTCACATATTCTGTTGTGCTGCAGCAAGCAAGAATTTAATTGTCCTATCTGGCACACATGACAATAAAACTCTTGTCTCTTGACTTGGACTTAAGCAAAAAAGGGTTCTTGGAGAAAAAAAGAGCTACGTTGAATTTAATTGCGTCTGGTTGGGTAACTATGGTAGGGTGAAGACTATTCCATGCTTTAATTGTGCAGGGGAACTCCATGCAGCAGCCAGCATCTCTGGATAGAAGAAATTGGGTGACGTTTCGGGTAGAGACGCTTCTTTAGATTTCCTCTGGTTTTAGTGTTTTTAGTTTAATTTAAAGATACAGCGTGGAAACGGGCTCCTTCGGGCCACCAAGTTCATGGCCGACCACTGATCACCCGTACACTAGTTCTATCCCACACATTAGCGACGCAAGTCAAGAGTGTTTTATTCTCTCACGTCCCAGTCAGAACAATGAAATCCTTACTTGCAGCAGCGCATCAGAATATGTAAACATAATACTCTGTAAACACTGTTATAAACTAGAAAACAAAACAGTGTATTATATATGAATATATAACTATACACACACACACACACAATTTCCCTCCTGGGATTAATAAAGTTCTATCGTATAGTATCGTGTGTGTAGGAAGGAACTGCAGATGCTGGTTTAAACTGAAGATAGACATAAAAAGCTGGAGTAACTCAACAGGTCAGACAGAATCTCTGGACAAAAGGAAAATATTATGTTTTGGGTTGGGTCTGAAAAAGGTTCCTGCACCTTTGGAATGTGGAAGGAAACAAGAGCACCCGGAGAAAACCCATGTGATCAAAGGGAAAAGGAGCAAACTCCATACAGACAGCACCCATATTCAGGATCAATTCCGGGTCTGGCAATTTTAGGCAGCAACTTTATGGCAAATGTACTGCCCCATAGTCTTGAACTGAATTAAAACATATAGTGGCTGTGAATGGGGACTGCGTCACTTAGAGATTTAAGACTGAAAATGGATAGTTTCTTTTTCTTTAGTAACCAAAGTTATTAATGTATATTTTTTTGCGTGTTGGAAAATAAAATATAGTGGCACAGCTGGTGGACTTGCTGCCTCACACGCCAGAGATCTGTGTTCGATCCTGTCCTCGGGCACTGTCCGTGTTGAATTTGCACATTCTCCCTGCAAGCATGTAGGTTTCCTCCCACATCCCAAAGGCACATTGGCTTTGTAGGTTAACTTGTCTCTGTAAAATTGCCCCTAATGTGTAGGGAGTGGGTGAGGAAAGTGGGATAACAGAACTTGTGTGAATGGGTAGACAAAAATGCTAGATAAACTGAGCGGGTGAGGCAGTATCTATGGAGCGAAGGAAATAGGCGACGTTTCGGGTCGAGACCCTTCTTCAGATTGATATGAGGGTGCGGGGGGGTGGGAGGGGTGGCAAGAAGAAAGGAAGAGGTGGAGACAGTGGGCTGAGGGAGAGCTGGGAAGGGGAGGAGGAAGCAGGGAGACCTGAAATTGGAGAAGTCAATTTTCATACCGCTGGGGTGTAAACTGCCCAAGCAAAATATGAGGTGCTGCTCCTCCAAATTACGGTGGGCCTCACTCTGGCCATGGAGGAGGCCCAGGACAGAAAGGTCGGATTCGGAATGGGAGGGGGAATTGAAGTGATGAGCCACAGGGAGATTAGGTTGGTTATTGCGAACGGAGCAGAGGTGTTGGACAAAGCGATTGCCAAGCCTACGCTTGGTCTCACCGATGTAGAGCAGCTGACACCTAGAGCAGTGGATGCAATAGATGAGGGTGGAGGAGGTGCAGGTGAACCTCTGCCGCACCTGGAAAGACAGCTTGGGTCCTTGAATGGAGTCAAGTGGGGAGGTAAAGCGACAAGTGTAACATTTCCTGAGGTTGCAAGGGAAAGTGCCAGGAGATGGGATGGTTTGGGTGGGAAGGGACGAATTGACCAAGGAGTTACGGAGGTAACGGTCTCTGCGGAAACCTGACAGGGGAGGTGACGGGAAGATGTGGCCAATGGTGGGATCCCGTTGGTAGACAAAGCTGGAGAAAATCAGTGGGTGAGGCAGCATCTATGGAGCGAAAGGATAGGTGACATTTCGGCCCGAGACCCTTCTTCAGACTGATGTCAGGAATGGGTCGGGAAAAAGTCGGGAAGAGACTAAATGGTTCCCCACCCCCCACTATACACAGCTAAAAAAATAATAAAAACTAGAATCAAAAACATATTTAATGAGACAAAAATAAAAAAAGACAGACTGCAGTGGAGCCGCTGCCGTGAGGCGCCGCCACACTCCAGAGGTAACTATCTCTACTGAGTCCTGTTTACTTTCCCACAGTAAGTTCATAGCAATATTATTGGACCAGTGAATAGGTTGCTTCTTATTAAGGAAGCTGGAATGGAATATATACAGTGCCCTCCATAATGTTTGGGACAAAGACCATCATTTATTTATTTGTATCTGTACTCCACAATTTGAGATTTGTAATAGGAAAAAATCACATGTGATTAAAGTGCACATTGTCAGATTTTATTAAAGGCCATTTTTACATTTTGGTTTCACCATATAGAAATTACAGCTGTGTTTATACATAGTCCCCCCCTTTTTTTGCTGCTTATCAACATGAAGACCAAAGTTATGCCAATGAAAGTCAAAGAAGCCATTATGAGATTGAGAAACAAGAATAAAACTGTTAGAGACATCAGCCAAACCTTAGGCTTACCAAAATCAACTGTTTGGAACATCATTAAGAAGAAAGAGAGCACTGATGAGCTTACTAATCGCAAAGGGGCTGGCAAGCCAAGGAAGACCTCCACAGCTGATGACAGAAGAATTCTCTCTATAATAAAGAAAAATCCCCAAACATCTGTCCGACAGATCAGTCAGGTGTGGATTTGTCAATGATCACTGTCCACAGAAAACTTAATGAACAGAAATACAGAGGCTACACTGCAAGATGCAAACCACTGGTTAGCCGCAAAAATAAGATGGCCAGGTTACAGTTTGCCAAGAAGTACAACCGCAAAAGAGCAAACACAGTTCTGGAAAAAAGGTCTTGTGGACAGGTGAGACGAAGATTAACTTATATCAGAGTGATGGCAAGAGCAAAGTATGGAGGAGAGAAGGAACTGCCCAAGATCCAAAGCATACTATCTCATCTGTGAAACACAGTGGTGGGGGTGTTATGGCCTGGCATGTATGGCTGCTGAAGGTACTGGCTCACTTATCTTCATTGATGGCATAATGAATTCTGAAGTGTATAGTCCCATCCTATCTGCTCAAGTTCAAACAAATGCCACAAAACTCATTGGCCGGCGGTTCATTCAACAGCAAGACAATGATCCCAAACGTACTGCTAATGCAACAAAGGAGTTTTTCAAAGCTAAAAAATAGTACATTCTTGAGTGGCCAAGTCAATCACCCAATCTGAAAGCAATTGAGCATGTATTTTATATGCTGAAGAGAAAACTGAAGGGTACTAGCCCCCAAAACAAGCATAAGCTAAAGATGGTTACAAATATCAGGCCTGGCAGAGCATCACCAGAGAAGACACCCAGCAACTGGTGATGTCCATGAATCGCAGACTTCAAGCAGTCATTGCATGCAAAGGATATGCAACAAAATACTAAACATTACCACTTTCATTTACATGACATTGCTGTGTCCCAAACATTATGGTGCCCTGAAATGGGGGGGACTATGTATAAACACTGCTGTAATTTCTACATGGTGAAACCAAAATGTATAAAAATTGCCTTTATTAAAATCTGATAATGTGCACTTTAACCACATGTGATTTTTTTCCATTACAAATCTCAAATTGTGGAGCATAGAGGCAAATAAATAAATGATGGGTCTTTGTCCCAAACATTATGCAGAGCACTGCAGACACGAAGTGCTCATTTCTTCGGGCAACATCTCTGGGGGGGGGGGGGGGGGGGGGGGGGGGGGGGGGGGGGGGGGGGGGGGGGGGGGGGGGTGGGGTGGGGGGGGGGAGAGAGAAAGGACGGATGTTTCGGGCCAGGACCCTAATTGTGTACTTTTCTGTGCCTCGACCCAAATGGGCTTTATTTGAAGAGCCTTTTAGGATATTCTCCTGCATTACTGCAGTAATGGATACTTTAAGCAAAATTGCAGTCAAGAAGTTTATGAAGGTAATTGTTTTTTATAACCTGCAGATGCTGAAAATCTGAAATATAAACAGAAAATGTTGCAAAATTTCAGCAGGTTAGATGCGATCTGTTGAAAGCAAAACAATTAACGTATCAGGTCAGGGACTCCTTATCAGAACCGAGAAAGAGAAGACTTCGCCTAGAGAGCAGAATAATCCACTGAATGTGGAGATTGGTGGGGTGAAAGAGAAATATCATAAAATATTGGCAGAAAAAGCAGCTCTGACCAAGGGTCACTGACCAAAACACTAACTATTTCACTTCCCACAGATGATGCCTTACCTGCTGAGATTGTCTAGTATTTTATATTTTCATCAGGCAGATCTGCTGCCATTATTTTACCACATCAGCAAACGTTTCTTTGTTCCACCTTATCTGCAACAAAAGGCCACCTTGTTTTTTTTCTCTCTCAAGGGTCTCCTGAATTATTTTCTCTCTCCAGATACTGTCTGACCTGCTAAGTATTCTCAGCAGTTTGTGAAGATTGTCACGGGTTCATTAATGTATTACTTAATAGCCTTCCCCAAAAAGGGCCACTTTTCAGCAAAATTGTATAAGGGGTAAATGCGTTGTAAAGACAAGCCTGAAGGCTTTGTGTCTCAATGCAAGGAGTATTCGTAATAAGGTGGACGAGTTGAACGTGCAGATAGATATTAATGATTATGATATAGTTGGGATCACGGAGACATGGCTCCAGGGTGACGTAGGCTGGGAGCTGAACATCCAGGGATATTCAATATTCAGGAGGGATAGAGAGAAAGGAAAAGGAGGTGGGGTAGCGTTGCTGGTTAGAGAGGAGATTAACGCAATGGAAAGGAAGGACATTAGCTTGGAGGATTGTGGAATCGGTTATGGGTAGAGCTACAAACACTAAGGGGCAGAAAACGCTGGTGGGTGTTGTGTACAGGCCACCTAAACAGTAGCAGAGAAGTTGGGGATGGGTATCAAACGGGAAATTAGAAATGCGTGCGACAAAGGCAAAACAGTTATAATGGGTGACTTCAATCTACATATAGATTGGGTTAATCAAATTGGCAGGGGTGCTGAGGAGGAAGAGGATTTTTTGGAATGTATGCGGGATAGTTATCTAAATCAACATGTAGAGGAACCAACGAGAGAGCAGGCTATTTTAGACTGGGTTTTGAGTAATGAGGAAGGGGTAATTAGCCGTTCTTGTTGTACGTGCCCCCTTGGGCAAGAGTGACCATAATATATGGTTGAGTTCTTCATTAGGATGGAGAGTGACATTGTTAATTCAGAAACAATGGTTCTGAACTTAAAGAAAGGTAACTTTGAGGGTATGAGACTGAATTGGCCAAGATTGACTGGCAATTAATTCTAAAAGGGTTGACGGTGGATATACAATGGAAGACATTTAAAGACTGCATGGATGAACTACAAAAATTGTTCATCCCAGTTTGGCAAAAGAATAAATCGGGGAAGGTAGTGTATCCGTGGATAACAAGGGAAATCAGGGATAGTATCAAAGCAAAGGATGATGCGTACAAAGTAGCCAGAAAAAGCAGCATACTGGGAGAAATTCTGGGAATACTGGGAGAAAAAGCAGCATACTGGGACTGGGAGAAATTCAGAGACCAGCAGAGGAGGACAAAGGGCTTAATTAGGAAAGGAAAAATAGATTATGAAAGAAAACTGGCAGGGAACATAAAAACTGACTGCAAAAGTTTTTATAGATATGTGAAGAGAAAGAGGTTAGTTAAAACAAATGTAGGTCCCTTGCAGTCAGAAACAGGTGAGTTGATCATGGGGAACAAGGATATGGCGGGACCAATTGAATAACTACTTTGGTTCCGTCTTCACTAAGGAAGACATAAATAATCTGCCTGAAATAGCAGGGGACTGTGGGTCAAAGGAGGAATTGAGTGAAATCCAGGTCAGTCGGAAGTGGTTGTTGGGTAAATTGAATAGATTAAAGGCCGATATTAATCCCCAGGGCCAGATAGGCTGCATCCCAGTAGTACTTAAGGAAGTAGCTCAGGAATAGTGGATGCATTAGTGATAATCTTTCAAAACTCTTTAGATTCTGGAGTAGTGTTCCTGAGGATTGGCGGGTAGCAAATGTAACCCATCTTTTTTTTAAGAAGGGAGGGAGAGAGAAAACGGGGAATTACAGACAGTTAGTCTAACATCGGTAGTGGGGAAATGCTAGTGTCAGTTTATTAAAAGATGGGATAGCAGCACATTTGGAAAGTGGTGAAATCATTGGACAAAGTCAGCATGGATTTACAAAAGGTAAAATCATGTCTGACGAATCTTGTGGAATTTTTCGAGGATGTAACTAGTAGCGTGGATAAGGGAGAACCAGTGGATGTGGTATATATGTACTTCCAGAAGGCTTTCGACAGGTCCCACATAAGAGATTAGTATACAAACTTAAAGCATACGGTATTTTTTTTTAGGGGTTTTCAGTATTGATGTGGATAGAGGAACTGGCTGGCAAACAGGAAGCAAAGAGTAGGAGTAAACGGGTCCTTTTCACAATGGCAGGGCAGTAACTAGTGGGGTACCGCAGGGCTCAGTGCTGGGACCCCAGCTATTTACAATATATATTAATGATCTGGATGAGGGAATGAAGGCAAATATCTCCAAGTTTGCGGATGACACTAAGCTGGGGGGCAGTGTTCGCTGTGAGGAGGATGCTAGGAGACTGCAGAGTGACTTGGATAGGCTGGGTGAGTGGGCAAATGTTTGGCAGATGCAGTATAATGTGGATAAATGTGAGGTTA
This sequence comes from Okamejei kenojei, assembly GCA_035221665.1. Classification (NCBI taxonomy): domain Eukaryota; kingdom Metazoa; phylum Chordata; class Chondrichthyes; order Rajiformes; family Rajidae; genus Okamejei; species Okamejei kenojei. Next base: position 46,888,626 of record CM069147.1, read on the forward strand.
TCCACTTTGGTGGCAAAAAACAGGAAAGCGGACTATTATTTAAATGGTGGCCGATTGGGGAAAAGGGGAGATGCAGCGAGACCTGGGTGTCATGGTACACCAGTCATTGAAAGTAGGCATGCAGGTGCAGCAGGCAGTGAAAAAAGCGAATGGTATGTTAGCTTTCATAGCAAAAGGATTTGAGTACAGGAGCAGGGAGGTTCTACTTCAGTTGTACAGGGTCTTGGTGAGACCACACCTGGAGTATTGTCGTGCAGTTTTGGTCTCCAAATCTGAGGAAGGACATTATTGCATAGAGGGAGTGCAGAGAAGGTTCACCAGGACTGATTCCTGGGATGTCAGGACTGTCTTATGAAGAAAGACTGGATAGACTCGGTTTATACTCTCTGGAATTTAGGAGATTAAGAGGGGATCTTATAGAAACTTACAAAAATTCTTAAGGGTTTGGACTAGGCTAGATGCAGGAAGATTGTTCCCGATGTTGGGGAAGTCCAGGACAAGGGGTCACAGCTTAAGGATAAGGGGGAAAATCCTTTAAGGACCGAGATGAGAAAGACTTTCTTCACACAGAGAGTGGTGAGTCTCTGGAACTCTCTGCCACAGAGGGTAGTTGAGGCCAGTTCATTGGCTATATTTAAGAGTGAGTTGGATGTGGCCCTTGTGGCTAAGGGGATCAGAGGGTATGGAGAGAAGGCAGGTACGGGATACTGAGTTGGATGATCAGCCATGATCATATTGAATGGCGGTGCAGGCTCGAAGGGCTGAATGGCCTACTCCTGCACCTAATTTCTATGTTTCTATGTTTCTAAAACACGATACAAAGTTCTTTCTCGCACTGATGAGATAATTCACATTTCAGCTTGATGATCCGTTTGACTCTTCACTAATGTTAATTAACCTGCGTCGATTTCTGCTTCTATTTCAGCTGCAAGCCTTTGCTTTTCTGTCACTTCACAGTTTTCAGCTAACTCCCAGAAGATTTGATGCAAGTGTAATAAGTTCAATGAAAAACCCTTAACTCGAATGTCTCCTTTGGTCTCCATACCAGAGCAGGTTATATATATATATATATATATATATATATATATATATATATATATATATATATATATATATATATATTCTTTATAAATCTTCAAAAACGGCAAATATGATCGAAGGGTTTATGGCGAAATGTCCCGGACTTGAAACGCTCGCTCTTTCCTTGTATCTTCGAGGTTGCCTGGCCTGCTGAGTTTTAGCAACATTTATTGGTTTTGCGCATTGTTTAACTGACGGTGTCGCCGATCATTAATCCGGCACCAAAACATAATCTCCCCTTCTCACCTGTTATCACGTCCAGGATGGCGCAGAAGTCCTCGTACTCGCCATCTCGAAAAGCCTGAAGTGCACAGTGGAAGTTAAACTCCAAAATCCAGTGGTTCGCTGTTCGCTCGAGATTCCGGAGATCGGCTTTGGCTCCGCCAGACGTTTGACTCGTCGCGCCCTTCGCTCTTACACCCATTTCACTTTGCACCGAGTCTCCATTCGCCTTCCCGAGCTGCGGCTCCAAGCCTCTAAACAAATGGTCCGCCATTACAAACCCAACATGAAAAACCGGATCTAAAACTAAAATTACCCGGAAGGCGTCAGTTGCCTCGCCAGCCCCTGGCTCTATAATCGTTGGCCACTGGTGGGACAACAAGCCTCCATGTTGGGAAGGAGGCGCAGATGCCGGTTTACACTGAAGGTAAACACAACGTGCTGGATGGAGTCACTCAGCGGGACAGGCAGAGAGAAGGAATAGGTCTGAAGAAGGTTCTCGACCCGAAACGTCACCCATTCCTTCTCTCCAGAGATGCTGCCTTGTCCCGCTGAGTCACTCCAGCTTTTTGTCTCTGTCTTCGGTAACAAACCTCCATGTTGTGAAGGAACCGACTGGGATCTTCTGCTTCTGCTTCTGCTTCTGCTTCTGGGATCTTCTGCTGCTGGTTCCAGACAGTAAAATGCACTTTTTCTAACCGTTCGTTCATTTCTAAATATACATTACCAGCTGGTTTACTGGCAAAGTACACAGGAAAATAAATTAACTGTAAGATGAAAAAAAGAAACAGAAAATGCAGAAAACACCTCGTTGCCATCGCTTAAACTCATGAGATTCCCAAAAGAAATATGTGTGAAAGTATTGATACATGAAAGGTTTATTTTGATGTCAAGAGCAAGAATTGTTTGCATATCTTCGGTTCAGTGATTCTAAGATATAGGGAGGTTGCACGGAAGGTCAAAGGGCGTGATGCATGGAGTAGCTTAATCCTTCTGGAGTACAAGGAAGCTTCCGGCATACACTAGTAACACACGGAACACGTACCTTCTTACCTGTTAAAACCCAAAATGGTCAATTTTTGTACTGTAAAAAAATTGTGGAAATGTAACCGTGAGAGATATTTATCATACTTCAGAATTTCAAAAGTGAGGAGAAATTATGGTAGAGAGAAGCGAGAGCTGAAGGGACAACAACAGCTAACGTGGTTGGCGAACATTGGTCGTGCAGATATCAAGATTAAAAATATTGAGAGTTATCTAATTATGCTAATTAAAGCATTCAATCTACATTTCTGGTAATGAAATCGTAGGTTCAATAATTGTATGGTAGAAAATGATCCACACACATACTCGGAGCTTTGCTGAATAAAATGGTCTCCGGTATATGCTTAAATTTGTGCTTGCTCTGTCCTTTCTTCCTAAACAATGTTTGTCATTGAGCGGGAATCAAATTGTGTTTTCAAATGGTAGCAATGTTACAAAATTTTGAGATTTTAAAATTCAAGTCTGCAATTTATCCCATCAGATAAAGCATAAAAAGAAGTTTAATTTGACACCTAATTCACTTTCATATCTTCAGTATTAAAAAAGTTATGGCCATTTTCATACTCGGAAATTAGCAACTTGTTTCCTATTGCTTTTCTATTGACTTAACACAAAAGTTGTGATCGAGGACAGTCAAAAGCCCATAACTTTCTTAAAAATTAAGAGAACTGAAAGAAATTTTCAGTTATTATAGATTGAAGCTTTCTGAAACAAATATGAAACAATCTTACTTGGATGACCTGAAATTAAAGCATATAATTAGTTAGTTACCCAATTGTAGCTAATTACAAAATTCAATTACTAGATCTAAACATCTATCCATTTCTTAAGAAAAAATTAACATTTTTTTTAAAGCCTAAGTATCCAAATAACAAGAATTCACAATGTAACATGATTTTTAAATCAAATTGTCATTAATTTATAGGCCAAATTGAAGGAAGTTTGTGTTTAATGCCTGTAAATTAATGGCCATTTTAATCAGTTTGCGAGTGGGATTTTCTGGAAAGTGATGGATTGGAACGTTGCGGTTGCGATGAATTTAAACCCCATATCGGCAGGAAAAATTCTGCCGGTTCGTATGGGAAATAAATCACTGGTTCACAACATGAAATATTGATTAAAGTCATCTAAAAAAGCAAGTTTATATGAAAAAATAAACTTACCTGTCCCCTACGTAAAATCCGTCCCCGTTGTCGGCGTTCACGGCATTAGGAGCTAATTTTTATTTTACTGCAGTGATAAAATAGTCGGGCAATTAAAAAAAAAATGTAACTTACCGGCAGTCGGAACGAATCTTTAGAAAAATGTCGCATTCCGAGAAAATAAAGCTCCAGATGGCAAGGGAAAACTTCATTTTAACCCCGCCCCCCCCCCCCCCTCAAAGGCGCCAAAGTCGCGCACACGGCCAATGACAGAACAGCAGCACCGCTAAAGGTAAGTTTTGTAACATACCTACAAATGGTGCTAGATGGTTTATTAGACATTTGCAATGTGCGTGAATCAGAGATGACAGCTAGCACAATTGTGGCAGCTGTTTGGCTGAAGGTTCTTTTCTCTTTGCAAAATTATTGATGAATATTTTATTAAGTTGCAGTGCCTCCTGGAATAGGTTTAAAGTTAAATCACGAACAGTTATTTTAAGTCAGTCTGAAAGTGCTTTTACACTGCAGCATGAGGATATTTTCGAAGCCGTTTGGGTTCCAACCTGACAGCACCGTGGTCACATTGCTTCTACCTGCTTGGAAAGTTAATCTTGGCAACAGTACGGGTTAGGTGTCCTGACCTTGCCTGCCGTGCAAGGGCCCTCAGCATGTGGAAAGAAACAAGCACAGGCTTTCAGTAGACGTTGTTGCCAGTATGGGTCTTCTTTATTTTACAAAAGTACATTGCACATACTCACACATATTTATGAGACTGATAAGATATTGAATATATCACGTGACAAAAATCATACCATTCTGGTAGTCAGTTCTTACAGTTACCATTATATACACTACACTGCTCTCTCCTTAGAAAGTAAAATAACTTAAAAATTAGAAAAACAAGAATAATTTTATACATTTAATCTGACGACTAGTTTATGTACTCTTTCTGATCTCCTGAGTGGTTTTGAGGGAGTGTCAGGTTGTAGTTATAAAGGAGAGTCAGGTTCAGGATCATTTACCTTTGTCTCTATTTTCTTTGGAGATTCTGATTTTTCATCTGAACTTGGAATAATACCAAAGTCTGACAGTTCTGCTTCTTCGTCTATGCTTTGTTCTTGTTCATCTCTTGCTGGGATCATATGGTTTATGTGCACACTTCTAACACGTCCTCCAATTTCTACCAAGTACCTACCGGTACCACACACTTCAACTACTGTTCCCACCTCCAATTTGTTTGCTTTGTAAGGGGGGGCTGAGAACACAAACCTGATCATGTGTATTGAACCTACATCCTTTTTGACTTCCACCATAATGACGTTTCTGATCAGATTGTTTATATTCAACCTTAAGAGATAGGTTAGGTAGAACCAAACTCAGTCTAGTTCTGAGCCTTTTTTTCCATGAGAAGTTCAGCAGGCGTATACCCTGTGGTAGATTGTGGCGTGGCACGATATTTCAGTAAGAAACTAGCTAGCCTCTGTGACATACTGAATTTTGAATTCCCTTCAAGATCTTGTTTCTTGAGGGCTCCTTTGACTATCCTGACAGACCTTTCGGATGTACCTTTAGAAGCCGGATGGTAAGTTGGCACTAAGGTATGCTTGATACCATTTAGCTTCATGAAAGTTTGGAACAGTGCAGCACAAAATTGGGGGCCGTTGACAGAGACAAGCTCAAGTAATCCATGATATGCAAATATAGACCACAATGCGTCTATTTTTCTTTCTGTTGTTGTGTATGTACCTATATGTACTGCCTCAATCCACTTTGAGTGGCCATCTACCAAAACAAAAAATATATTATTCCCGTGTTCACAAAAACCCACATGAACCCTCTGAAAAAGTTTAGTAGGCCAAGACCATGTTTGCAAAGGGGTTTGGGCAGGCCTACTTCTACAACTCAGTCAGATCCTACACATTGCTTGCCATTGCTTCTATGTTATTGTCCAATCCTGGACAATACATGCAACCTCTGGCTGTAGACTTCATTCCCACAATACCTGTGTGTTCACTATGGAGTTCTTTAAGTAATCTTTGTTTTAAACAATTGGGTACTACTACCAAAGATCTTATAGCGGAGCAAGATAGTCCACTCCTGCTAAATCCAATGGGCTGACGTGTAGTGTGCAACGGAGCGGAATGTCGGCCATTTCAGTAAACCCGACCCGACTTTGGTTATCCCTCTCGCAGTGTAACCAGTGTAACAATTTGTGTGTGTGGTATAGGCTTAGATTCATAATTCATAAATCTGTTAATTCATAATTCTTGGTTTTTTTGTAATAATATTTTTATCAGAAGTAATCTATCATAACAACAGTATAACAACTTTTCAAATACACAACCAACTTATTTCAATAAGTATACGAATGTTACGAGTAATTCTTATAAACTTCTATTTTTTTAGAAAGTAGAAAAAGAAAAGAATAGATTTTAATCAATAAGAATAGTGATTAAATAATAATTTTGATTATATAGAAAGAGAAGAGAGAGAGGGAAAAATGTATATATTCTTGTTATATGTATTTAATTAAAACAAAGTATTGTATATATATATTAAAAAAAAGAGATTATAGTATACATCTTAATAGTGAATAACACAATTTCAAATAGCGATATCAATAGAGACATGTATACAAATCAAAAAGAAAAACAGAAAGTTATTTTCATCTGATCCTGCCAGGTACCCATTGGGTTGTGATGCCAAGAACAGCTACCCCTTCATCATAATTCTTGTTAATGATTAATATGTTAATAAATTATAATTCTGTTAATTTTTTTTTAAAATGTTTATTTATTTTTTTTAAATGGCTCATGTGCTGTGTTTGAGTTGATTTTTGTATTAAACTTGCACTCTGTAATTCATCTACTGTTCACAACCACGGTTTTTGGTAAAATAATAGCAAAATGAAGATTCCAGTTGCTCTATTCTTGGAATGTTACATTCGAACAATAAAATGGTCTTCCCAATAGCCAGAGAGTGGAATGAGATCTGTCTGTAATGGTGAGGTTATCTAAATGAAGTATTTAACAAAATAAAACTTGTTTGAGCAAGATTAACAAATGATGTATAACTTAATGATGATTTTATTCTGTGACCATACAACTGATTAGATTATATAGGAAAGGACACACATACAAGCATATATGATTGTATCTGAGACAAAGGGGAGCTCTCCGCTCTATGATCTGAGCTATAGTGAAAGTTCGGTCAGGCTTAATAAAATGTTCACTCCACAACAGAGTCAATATGTTCTGATTTTGTATTAGATCACAGAGTCAGAAAGAAAATGCTCGAGGAGAAGATTTTTACGAGGATGTTGCCACGAGTAATATTTTCACTATACCACAGAAAGTAAGAAATGTTTTCTTACCTTTCCTCCTTAATGGGAAACCTGAAGAAAGACAGGTCGGGTCACCTACATTGGTGATTGGAGCAATTTATAGCAGAGCAGTATGCTACACTAGTATATGTGGACGCCATGGTCAAAGCGAAGATACTAGTGCTGAGACGAAAGCCATTTACTGAAATGCTGCTGAAGATTACTCACGACCTATACGGCTTTTTCGTCGAGTGGACTATCTTGCTCTGCTTTAGGATCTTTGCGATTACAAGATTGTTAAGGGCTTGGACACATTAGAGGCAGGAAACATGTTCCCGATGTTGGGGGAGTCCAGAACCAGGGGCCACAGATTAAGAATAAGGAGTAAGCCATTTAGAACGGAAACGAGGAAACATTTTTTCTCACAGAGAGTGGTGAGCCTGTGGAATGAGGGCTGTGGAGGCAGGTTCTCTGGATGCTTTCAAGAGAGAACTAGATAGGGCACTTAAAAATAGCGGAATCAGCAGATATGGGGAGAAGGCAGGAACGGGGTACTGATTGGGGATGATCAGCCATGATCACATTGAGTGACAGTGCTGGCTCAAAGGGGCAAATGGCCTACTCCTGCACCTATTGTCTATTGTCTATTCTGACCACATTTAATACATCCTTGCTCACATAACAGTTCATGTCGTCTATTGTGATAAGATTTTAGTTCATTATTACATGGTTTTATTTCTGACTATCCACACAAAGTTTGTTTGTATACTTGTTTTAGTACTGTTGTAGAGGGATGCGAAGTGGTCCGGCGAAGAACGAGGCGGGACACGGAGTTTGTCCAAACCAATGATTCTATAATACTATTCTAACGATTCCCTACTAACCACACCGGTACGTGCGCGATCCCCACCTTAAATACTCCCCAGGGAAGCCCGTGACATCCACCTCCCGTCACCAAGACACGTGACCCCCCTCAGAGCCGAAGGTTCACACTGCGCGTGGCTCACCACCAGGGGCCGCCACACTATATCCTTTTGAGTTTCAGCAGCAATTTCAGCTGCTGTGACTGTAAAGTCATTGTCCACGGCTTCTGCGATGTAGATAGCACCTTCAGTGCCCATATTTGATTCTTCATGAGGCAAACGCGACCATGCATCAATGATAGCATTTTCTTTTGAGCTGTGGTACTCAATGCTGTAGTCATACTGTGACAGGAGAACTGCCCAGCGCTGCATCCTCGAGGCTGCCATTGTAGGTATTGCTGACCGAGGACCAAGAATAGCGAGAAGTGGCTTACGATCAGTAACCAGGGTGAATTTCCTACCCAAAAGATACTGATGGAATTTCTTGATCCCAAAGATGATACCAAGGGCTTTATTCTCAATTTGTGCATAATTATGCTCACTCTTGGTAAGTGTACGTGATGCAAATGCTATAGGTTTTTCTTGTCCATGTTCCGTTACATGTGAAATCACAGCTCCTACCCCACAACTAGACACATCACAAGCTAACTTTAACTCGCGATTTGTATCGTAGTAAACAGGTAATGTACCACTGGTCAAGCTCTTCTCACATGCATCATAAGCATTTTGTTGTTCTTTGGACTATTCCCATTTTTTATCCTTTTTCAATAACTTGTGAAGAGCAGCTAACTTTGTTGCTAACTCAGGTAAGAGGCGTGAGTAAAACTACCATCCCCAGGAAGGAGTGGAGTTGAGACACATTCTGTGGTGTTGGTGCGTTTGCTATAGCTTCAATCTTTTTCTTCACTGGTTGCTCCACTGAAACACTACTTTGGTCTGTAAGAATGCACATTTGCTTATTTTCACCTTTATATTGTGATCATCAAGCCATTTGAACACTTCGCTGAGTATCTCCAGATTCTCCTCCTCAGTAACATTTGCAATGAGCAACTCATCTTGATTGCACAAACAATGTGATGTTCCTTGCAGAATCCTGTCCATTGTAGCTTGGAAGATTTTTGGTGCTAACTTCACTACAGTTTTGTGTAGGAATACAGCCCAATGTGTGTATTTATCATGAGGTACTTCTGGCCAACATTTGATCAACTGAGCTTATGCATGTGACAGATCTACTGTAGCTTAGAGAATACCTTGGAACCAGCAAGTTCAGCGAATATATCTTGTGAGGTTGGTAGTGGATACTGTTCATCATCTACTGCCTGGTTGATGGTCACTTTGTAGTCTCCACATTGTCCGCTGTTTGGAACCACTGCCAATCACTGTGATCTGTTTTAACCAGTACACCGTTTTGTTCCAACTATTTGATTTCAGTTTCCACTTTACTTTTCAATGAATATGGCATTGATCGCAGTCTACAGTAGACAGCTTCCACATCGGGTCGAATGCTGATGTGTGCTTGCTCACCCTTTATATGCCATCATAGCGGTCATTGAACATAGCATGATGTTTCTGCAACAACTGATCCAGTTGTGTTTGCGCTTCGACTTGGAATAAAGATTTCCAGTCCAGTTTCAATAAGCGGAGCCAATTTTTGACCATCAACGTTGGCCTATTGACATAACTTGCGACAACTATTGGCAACTTCAAAGTCTTGCCTTTGTGTTGTACATCACAAACTATTTCTCCACATGTTTCCAATACTTCTCCAGAGTACGTTTTCAGTTGAACATTTGTTTCAGTGATAGGCATATTGCTAAAATTGAATTCATAGGAGTATTTGCTTATAATTGTGCAATCAGCAGCAGTATCAATACACACAGTAATGTATTGATTGTACACGTTGACCCTTGTCTGAAAGTCTTCCTTTCCAGACATGGTATAGATGCTGTACAATATAAGTTCATTACTTCCTGACTGTTCTTCGAGGTTGTGAATCTCACGCATTTGGTTTTGTCGAGTCTTTGCTTTGCTTTAGAAACATAGAAAATAGGTGCAGGAGGAGGCCATTCGGCCCTTCGAGCCAGCAGGGCCATTCATCGTGATCATGGCTGATCGTCCGCTATCAATAACCCGTGCCTGCCTTCTCCCCATATCCCTAGACTCCACTAGCCCCTAGAGCTCTATCTAGCTCTCTCTTAAATCCATCCAGTGATTTGGCCTCCACTGCCCTCTGTGGCAGGGAATTCCATAAATTAACAACTCTCTGGGTAAAAAAGTTTTTTCATACCTGTCTTAAATGACCTCCCCTTTATTCTAAGACTGTGGCCCCTGGTTCTGGACTCACCCAACATTGGGAACATTTTTCCTGCATCTAGCCTGTCCAATCCTTTTATAATTTTATATGCTTCTATAAGATATCCCCTCATCCTTCTAAACTCCAGTGAATACAAGCCTAGTCTTTTAAATCTTTCCTCATATGACAGTCCCGCCATCCCAGGGATTAATCTCGTGAACCTACGCTGCACTGCCTCAATCACAAGGATGCCCTTCCTTAAATTAAGAGACCAAAACTGTACACAATACTCCAGATGTGGTCTCACCAGAGCCCTATACAACTGCAGAAGAACCTCTTTACTCCTGTACTGAAATCCTCTTGTTATGAAGGCCAACATTCCATTAGCTTTCTTCAACGCCTGCTGTACCTGCACACCAACTTTCAGTGACTGGCGTACAAGGACACCCAGGTCGCGCTGTACCTCCCCCTTACCTAACCTGACCCCATTGAGATAATAATCTGCCCCCTTGTTTTTGCCGCCAAAGTGGATAACCTCACATTTATCTATATTATACTGCATCTGCCCACTTCACTCAACCTGGTTGTGCCAGGTCCCCCTGCAACCTCCTACGACATCACTCTTCACAGTTCACACTGCGACTACCAGCTTTGTGTCATCCGGCAAACTTGCTAGTGTTGCTCCTAATTCCCTCTTCCAAATCATTAATATATATGGTAAACAGTTGCGGCCCCAACACCGAGCCTTGCGGCACTCCACTCGACACTGCCTGCCGTTCTGAAAAGGACCCGTTCACTCCTACTCTTTGCTCCCGGTTGCCAACCAATTTTCTATCCATGTCAACACCCCACCCCCAATACCATGTGCTCTAATTTTAGTCACCAGTCTCCCGTGCGGGATCTAATCAAAGGCTTTCTGAAAGTCTAGATACACTACATCCACTGGCACCCCTTCATCCATTTTACTTGTCACATCCTCAAAAAATTCCAGAAGATTAGTCAAGCCTTTCATAAATTAGTCAACCCTTTCATAAATCCATGTTGACTTGGACTAATCCTTTTACTGCTATCCAAATGCTCCATTATTACCTCTTTAATGATTGACACTCCAGCATCTTTCCTTGTCCCAGAGTTCCACCGGCCACGCGGGAAGTCCCAGGCTTACTGGTCTGTAATTTGCCCCGTTTTCTCTCTTGCTCCTTTCTTGAAAAGTGGGGTAACATTAGCTATCCTCCAATCCACAGGAACTGATCCTGAATCTATTGAACATTGGAAAATGTATCACCAATGCGGTTCCAACTATTTCTAGAGCCACATCCTGAGGACCCTGGGATGTCGCGAGTGATGGTGCTGTACATGCTGATGCAATATGGAATATGGCCCTTCTTTTATAACGCAGGATTGTAACACGTCGGAGAGTCCTTGAAGCTGGCTTTGTGTTGACGGGGTATGTGCAAAAATCGATAGGGCACATATATGAAGCGCTTTTTTTTTGATTCCCATTCATTTTTTGAAAACTTTTTTGTTTTTTTCTGTTGGTTCTTTTCGTTTTTCTTTGTTCGGGGGGGGGCTAGGTTTTGTCTCTTTTGTTTTGTTTGTTTTTGTGTTTGATCGTTTTATTGCCCCAGAAAACGTGAAGGCACCTTTTCCCCTGTCTTCATGGCTTGTTGAGAACTGACTTTTAAAAATAATATAACCGTGTCATACGAAAACATAGAAAATGATGCCGGTGCAGGAGTGTGTTAAAGAAGGGTACATGGGACACCATTGGGATCTTTACTACTTTTTGAATGAACATCGACTTTATTGCCCTAGCGAGTATGTGGTCTGTCACGATCACTAGAGAGAGAGCTAGGGTGTGAAGTTTTACAAAATATACTACGCTGGTTGGTGGAACTGGTGGGGGAGTGGTTTGAGCGCATGGACATCGTCTACTACTTCTATCAATTAAAGGTGTATGACACATATCGATCTACAAAGGATCCTTTCTTGCTCTACAAAAAACGAAACAAATAGTGAGTGACCGGGTGACCACGTCTTATGCGCTAGGGTAAATGCAAACAGTAAGGCACGGGAATACAGAATCACACGTAATCGCCGTGTAACGGACCGGCGGGCCTGACCAGGCGACCTGGACCAGGGACCAGACGGGGTCCGAACCTCGCCATCACCAATCCTTCCCCGACGGAACAAGCGGGGACGGATGCCGGGGCATGGGGGGGGGGCTACGGACATGAGAACGCACCTGGGGCGATGAAGGCAGGGGAGGGGGCGGGGGGTGGCGAAGAGGTGAGGGCGAGTAAGCCAGAGAAAGTGGGCCCGCAGCGGAAGAAGAACGGTACAGGCGAAGGACGAGGGGGGGGACCCCAGAGGAAGCCGGGCAAGGCACTCGAGGCCGCGAAAGTGGCAGGGGTGGGGGGGGCATATGGCGCCGCCGTGGGGGAGGGAGAGGCCGTTCAAGAGCTGAGATACGGCGGTAGCACCTTTGCCGGATCGTAGGGTTGACACGGGTACTGAAATGAGGGGAGGCCGGCAGAAAACCGAGCGACGCACGGCCGAGCTTGATCGGGCGCGAGAAAATGGACCCTTATACGGACGACCTGGCAGGTGGAGAAGATGCGGAGGAGACACGGCAGACCTGTCCGTGGGCACGCTTCTGGTGACGCCGTGTTTATGGGCAAATGCGTTTTCCGGACTAAAGGCAGGTTTACGGAGAGGGAGAGACGAAGGCTGTTGAAACGCGGACCCGCGGGCCGCAGACACGACATGGAGGCGCTGAGCCGGGGAACCCAGGGCATGGACGCGAAGCGATCGATGCGAGGTTCAGCAGGGCCAGGTAGATGTCGGACGGCGGAGCACAGGCGGGCAATCATTTCCAACAATCCTTTAGCACTGCGGTACCGCGGCTCGTCGGCCAGGCGCGTAGGGAGCTCTGGCGGTATTGCGTGGGCTGCTGGTGTAGTGACGAAAGTTTCCATATCGTGTTCGCAAAAAGCAAGCAACGAAACATGGCCGCTGGTTAACTGGCTGCCAATGTCTGACTGCAGGCTGACCAGGGACCCGAAGGTGGCAAAGTGGCCGACGTAGCTTTTCTCGATGACCGCGAGGAAGAGAAGGCGTGAAAGCGGGTCAACTTCAAAACACAGCTGGATTAAAGAGTCGACAAGCACCAGGAAGTGCTTTCCCGTGGGCCAGTTCGAGAATGTCGGTTTGCCACGCGAGTACCAGGTGCAGTTAAGGAGCTGGCATCTGCAGGAGCGGCGAGCGCGCTTTTGCTGCGGAGCGAGGGGCTGTTGCAGGGTAATGGCAATGCGGAGACTCTATCCCAGAAGAAGCGGAGCATGTGTCATGGCCAGAAGAACCAGAAGGACCAGGTTTTGTCCCAATTCCGCAGGACATTAGAATGAGAAACGAACAAAGTTACAATTGCGGACAGGGGCGTTGACTCGGTCTGAGCCTGGGGCGCAGGGGTTTGCCCATCTGTTGCCCGGAGGAGCAGAGTGGAAATGGGCGACCGGCGAAACGGCAGTGTGGACCACAGGGTCAGGTGGCTGTACAGTGTAAAAGAAAAGGAGAAGACAGCGCTCAGCTAAACGAGAGGGCAATGCAATGCCCGGTCATTGGGAATTCAAGTCAGGCTTACATAGCAGCTCAGAGCGAGCAGCTTATGCAGAGCGGCCCTTGAATGGACGCAAGACCAAGATGTCACTGGAGCGCAAAGAGATAACTAGGGTCCAGTACATGCAGGTCGCATTCGCGAGCCAGTTGTCGCAGCGTCGCCCACAGAAAATTATCAATAGATTCCCCAGGGTTTTGGCATCGGGAGAACATTTTGAAACGCTCTAGGATGTGGTTTCATGAAAGGTCACGACATCGCCATAAATTTTAGCAAGCAGACATACCTGGTGCTGGACATCCACGCTTGCCCATAGATGTATGACGTGCCGATCGCTCAAGCGCTTCGGGACCATCCAGTTTCAGCAGAAGGGAGGCTTTGACCGCGGGGGCCACAGCAGGGTGAGCAATTTAACATAATGCTCAAAGCATGTCGTGAACACACTCTAGCGATGAGTGATGTTCTGCTCAAAGACTAACATGTTCAGGTTAACAGACAGGCAGAAGCCATCACGCACAGGGAGGGGGTACTGGGAACGAAGAAAATAACACCATAAACTGGAGACGCAGAAGAAATATTTCTGACGCCATGTAAAGAAGGTACCCGGACACCATTGGATCTTTATTACTTTAATGACCATACATTATTGCCCTAGCTGTACGTGGTCTTCACAATCACTAGAGAGGAGAGCTAGGGGTGTGAAGGTTACAAATTATTACTAACTGGTGGGGAGTGGTTAGCAAGGACATCATCACAAATCAATTAAGGTGTATACAACTATCAACTACCAAGAGTAACCATTCTCGCCCTTTCGAACCAAGCAACGACATTCAAATAAGCTGATCATGCCAAAATTCAGTTACCACCGTTCAGCCTTTCCCGCAATATCCCTTGATCTAAGGGAATCCGCAAAGCTAAATCCAACTCTCTCTTGAAAACATCCAATGAATTGGCCTTGATTGCCTTCTGTGGCAGAGAATTTCACAGATTGATAACTCTCTGGGTGAAAACGTTTTTCCTCATCTCGGTCCTACTAGTTATTCTTAAACCATGATCCCCGGTTCTGGACTGGCCCAACATGTGGAACATATATTCCCTGCATCACCACCCTTACATCCTTTTTTTTCTCTTTCTCTCTTTCTTTCTCTCTCCCTCTTCTTGATATTCTCTATTGGAACCACTTGCATTGTTTTTACATTTGCGCAAAAATGGTAGGCGATAGCGCCATGATTTTTCGCCACTTTACTCACCATTGTCCTGGTGCTGCAAATGTACCACGTTTTGTTCAGATCGGTGGTATATTTTAAAAGTTATTAAGGTTTAAAAACCTCCACTGTCAGTCACCCTCCCTGCCGGCGCCCGCCTCCCTGCCGGCGCGGCCCTCCCGCCTGCCTGCCGCTTGCCTAGTCTGCCATGTGGCCCACCGGAGCGTCGCAACCTGCCTGCCGCGCCCACCATCCTGCTGCAGCATCCCCCCTGCCCTGCCGTTCCTGCCGGGGATCCAGGAGGCCTCCGGTGCTGAGCTGGCTTTGGCTGATGTTCTCCCGGGGCAGGCAAGAAGGGAGAAGGAGCGGCAACCTCGAGATCCTGGGGAGGTTGGAGGGAGAGTGGCGGGAATAAGGGAGAGTAAGGGGAAAGGAGGGAGAGAGAGTGGAGGGGAAAGTGGGGGAGGTGAGAGGGGAGAGTGGGGGGAGGAGGGGGGATAGAGGTAGAGGCAGGAGGGGGGTAAGGGAGGGATAGCGATAATTATGAGAGGGAGGGAGGCGTGACTAGGGGTATGGGAAAGGAGAGGGCCGAGGGAGGGATCTGGGGTGAGGAGGGAGTATGCAGGGAGAGGGGGACAGAAGAGTTGGGAGGAGGTGAGGATGGTGAGTGGGGGAGGAGGAATAGAGTGGAGAGGAGGGGGAGCGAGGAAAAGTAGGAGTGGGGTAATAGATGGAGAAGGACAGTAGGGAAGGTGAGGAGGTGATAGTGGGGGGGGGATAGGTCGTGGGGGCGGGAATGGGTGTAGGGAGGAGGGGAGAGAGTGCAGGCGGTCGTGCCTGCCATAGGCAGCCCCAATCAGTTCCGGGCTCGGGCTGGCGCTGGTCGGAGCGTGTCGGGCATGTGGACTCGCTTCCTCGGCGCGGGGGCCGCCGCCTTTATATCCTCAGCGGGTTGCATTCGATAGGTTCGCTGCGGGGCAATGCGCTTTGCCAGCCCAGAATTTTCACCGGGATCGTTGGAGTCATCAGCGATGTTTCCTAGGTACAGCAATGGGGCACCATGCCTCCCGTGAGACCCATCCCCAAAGGGTCCCCCTAATCTCGACTCACAACTCATACAGGGGATGCTAAATAATAAGCATTTCCGCTTACTCATCCAGCACATTTACAGATACTTCTTCTCTTCATTTCCCAGCTCATTTCTATCCTTCAATCTTTCTTTCATCTTCCTGCTCCAATTTTGCGGACACATAACACGATTTCATTTATATATAGATAATAATTGTATTATGACCCATGTTTTTGATTTTTTTGTATGATGTTTTTCATCACTACTTGCTTTTTATTCTTTTATTCTGTTCGAAATAAAGAAAAAATAAAAAAACTAAATAAATACATATATATATATAATTACATATAATAAACTGGCATCGGCGTTTTACCGTGTAGTATTTTTTTTATTTCACGCTCAAGAAGTAAATGCGACAACCACAATACCCACATTAAGGGGGGGGGGGAAGTGGGTGGACATGCGGCATCTCACACACTCTAACCCAACCCCCTTGATATTATATTAATAATTATTAATTTGCTCCTTTAAACCCCATAACCACCCTATCCACTGACAGCATAGCCCCCAACACACAGGCACGTCCTAGCGAGGGAGGCGTGGGGGTAGAGGAGTGAGGGCAGAGAGAGAAGGGGAGGAGACAGAGAGAGAGGCCGAGACAGAAGGGCAAGAGATAGAGGGAAGGAGGGGTATGGAGAGGGAAGTAGGAGGAATGGGTAAAGGAGGGGGGGAAGAGTGTTAGAGGGGAGGACAGGACAGGTGCGGTTGGGGGAAGCGAGGAGGGGGGAGAAGCGAGGGGTTGGGGCGAGAGAGAGAGGGAGGGGGAAGAGGAGGGAGGGGAGAGAGAGGGAAGGGGGAGAGAGAGTAGGGGAGAGAGAGGGAGGATGAGAGAAGGAGAGAGAGAGGGGAGAACAAGAGAGGAGAGAGAGGGGGAAGGGGGGGGAGGGTGATCCGGGAAGTGACTGGGCTGCCAAAATTAGCGGAGAGAGGACAGAAGAGAAGGAGGCGGCGGAAGCTGCTTCTGACTCTCCCTGGAAAACCCACTAAAGCAGGAATGAGCAACAGCAGGGGCGGGCAGGAGGATGGGAGGGGCGGGGTGCTATCAGTCAGCTGTGCCCGACAGTGGGAGAAAAAAACGCTCTTCAGTCCATCCCTTTCCACTCAAGCCCCCACCAGCGCGTTGGCGCCCGCTGGACCAACAAATAACCGCCCAGCGCGATGTGCATGAACAAAGATCCTATAAGCAGAGCCTGAGATGTAGGTCTGCTGTAGAGTCTTACTCTGCGCCATTTGAAGAATTGGGGGGTGAGTGGGCTAACATACCTCCGTGGAAAACTGAGCAATGTGCGGTTGACAGCAAGCTAGCTCGCAGCTGCATTAAAATCCCCCAGAGCAGTGGGGAGGGGTGTTTTGCAGGAGCAGGTGGGGGGGTGTGGGCCTTGATTTGGTGGGGGTGGGCATGTGGGTTGGCCATTGTGATGTCAGCAGCGGCACTGTGGCAAGCGGAGTGATTTATTGTTCTTTTTTAAAAAAAAAAAAAGGTAAGAAAAAGTGAATTTATGGGTTTCCCCCACATTTCGCGTGTTTGCGTGGGTGGGGGCGGGCACAGGGGGGCATGCGGCGGTCATATCACAACAAATACCACCTCACACACAAATCATTCAAACTTTACAACCACCTCACCTACCGATCTACATCCATATACATACCACGATAACTA